>CAHIKZ030000287.1:1627500-1735000 GCA_903632075.3 Acanthosepion pharaonis
GTAATAACAAAAACCAGGTTTGCAGATAGATCGTATATTAAACAGTAAGTACACCAGAAGAGTATTACATGACTAGTAAGAGTGTAACAAATGAACTAGCTCTAAATCTATTCATTGTTCACTGTTAATATTTAACAGCCCCCCCACCTCCCGCCCAAGAGGGATATACGTGGCACAAGGCCGACTTTAACGTGGGTCATCCGAGCCCGTAGGCTCGGCCAAAAAATCCCCGTATAACTTACATAAACGGGTTTGGGTCTGTCTACCTCCCCGGACGAAACTCTGCCCTTCGGCACAGCCTCGTCCGGGTTCCTCTCTGCCGAGGCAGAGAGTTCGACAGGAGCTTCGAAAAGCCTCAGTAGAACAGTTTAGACCACTGTTATATTTAACAGCGCCCCCCCCCCCCCGACGAGGGATGTATGTGGCACAAGGCTGAGTTTACCGTGGGTTCTCCGAGCCCGTAGGCTCGGACAAAAATATTCCTTTAAAACCCGCATAAACGGGTTCAGGGCCTGTCTACCTCCCCGGACGAAACTTTACTCTTCGGCAAAGCTTCGTCCGGGTTCCTTTCTGCTCAAGGCAGAGAGTTCGACAGTTGAACAGTTTGGAGCACCGTTCCCCGAATCCTTCTGTCCTACTAATCTTATAGTAAGAGGAAAAGTCTAACATCGACTCTTACGAGGAAGGACACCGCAACAATTCAGTAACCTTCTATCTTGAATGACATTTGGGTTCTGTATTGAATGAAAAACCAGGTAAAAAATTAAAAACAAGTAAATTCTCTTGAGATATTAGGGCAACACACTAACTTCCTTTTCTTTCTTTTTCCTATTTGGGTCACTGCGACATAAAATACAATACTTCGAAATGAACAAAAGTATTTCACTTACGTTGTCCATGTAATTATTGAAGACAATGTATTCGCAGAACTGTAAATTAAAAAGAAAAAGTTATTAACAAATTTGAAATTTATACAAATATTTGTACAAAATATTCAACGACATAATTACGTTTCGACGTTTCTGTAACAAACTTCCTACAATCATGAAGGCAAGCCACCTCCAAATGTAATGGCGTGTGTTCCTTTGTCGTCTGAGTAGCATACGGCCTTCATATACCATCACTAAGGCCTACGCCCTGGAGAACCTCCAGTCTCACTTACAATGCACTGAATTTTGACCAAATAGATTTCTACTATTATCTCACTAGATAAACGGATGCCTAAGTTTACGTAAAATTCTTGAAATGGTCTGTGACGTCATGCATAATATATATATATATATATATATATATAATCATTTATTCGAAAATTATAACATAAATATGTAATAAAATCACTACAAAAATAGCGATTTCGTTTCAACACTTCTGGTATCTTATCAAGTGATCGCGTGTTGTAGTGGCCTGAGCCATGAGCTTTCGCGCGTGTTGTAGAGATTCAACACCATCACTTGATAAGACACCGAATAAATAATTATATTTTTTCTCTACACTGCATTGAGCACTCTTTTAAGGATAGTATTTTTTGATTATTGGAATTTATTCCGTATACACCAATCCTATGCTTATATATATACATATATATATATATGCAAACTTTATGCAAACTTAGGTAATCCGTATGGGTAGACCTGAGGAGGATGATATCCAGAGAGCTCAATGTAAAATTCAAAGCAGATATATTTGAATAAAAACAGACCACGTTAAGATTCCATGTAATAAGCTATTTCACCATAACCCTTTAACAGAACCCTGTTCATCAGACGTTATGGTGAAATAGCTTATTACATGGAATCTTAACGTGGTCTGTCTTTTATTCAAATATATATATATGTGTGTGTGTGTGTGTGTGTGTGTGTGTGTGTGTGTGTGTGTGTGTGTGTGTGTGTATTTAGGCAGCAATCTTTCTTTGATGCACATCTCATTGAATACGACAGACAAGGTGCTTTGATTTAATTTTTTTTATGCGATTTCTCATGTGATCTATTTTTTTTCCTTTTTAGATGATAAATTATATAAAAACTGACAGTGTTTTGAAAAATGAAAACATTATATAAATACATACAACAAACTATTTCTTATTTAACAGTTAAAATATTTCTTGAAAATGGCTAAATGTATAGCTTTACTGCAGTAAATTCGACCTTGTCTACCGAAAGGTTCTTTGTGGCCCAGAAGTTAGGCACGTCAGCGTAAATGACGGTTCCGTATAGGATGCAGGTTCGAATCCTGTCAAAGAACGAATATTTTCTATGAAAATTTCTCGGACATTCAGGCCGGTAAATGTTATTTAATACTGTTTATCATAAACAGAGCATTTGCTTAAATACTTGTATCTATAAATAACAACGTTAAACATAAAAAATGTCTTTATATATATATATATATATATATAAATATATATATACTTGTATATATATATATATATATATATATATATATATATATATATATATATATATATATATATATATATATATATATATATATATATATATATATATATATATATACTTATATATATATATATATATATATATATATATATATATATATATACTTATAGTTTATTACATTGGAATCGTAATATATATATTCATCATACCTAAATTTAAAAAGCTTTTTATATTTATAGGTCTTGTGATTTTATAATATATATATTGTTAAGGTAAATATATATATATATAGTTCATCCAGTTGTATATATATATATATATATATATATATATATATATATATATATATATATATATATATATATGTGTATATGTGTATGTGTGTGTGTATATATATATATATATATATATATATTCCATGCTTATAGTTTATTACAATTTTCAAATTTCTTAAACAAATTGGTATCAGAAAAATTCAGTAAAAAAAAATTAAAAAGACTAAAAACATCCGTTAGGTTTGAAAGATATTACTAACATGTTCATTGTTAAGGTAAAAAAAACACCAACTGAGATAGTTCATCCAGTTGGTTATATATATATATATATATATATATGTGTGTGTGTGTGTATAATTTATACCTATACCAGAAGATTGAAAAAAACAGGATAGTGCAATTTGCAAATTTACTTAAACAAATTGGTATCGGAGAAAAAATTCAGTAAAATTTCTCATGCGAAAATAATAAAACATTTTTTTTGTTTGAAATTATATCAAAAACACGAAAATCCTTTAGTCAAAAGAAAAAAAAACACCAACCGAATAAGATCATTTTCACTTGGTTAAATATTTTATTATATAAATATATATATATATATATATATATATATATATATATATTTTTTAAAAAATGGACAAGATATTTTGTCCATTTATTTATTAAAGACATTAACATTAAACATAAATAAAAAAATGTCTTTAATAAAGCTTTTTTTTTCTATTTAGGCAGATGAATCCTTATTTCATGCACATTTCATTGAAAGTGACAGACAAGAATGCTTTAAATTAATTTTTATACAATTTCAGAAATGTGTAGAGTCTGCGTAATTTTTTTTTTTTTCGGTTTATAAATTATATAAAATTGATCGAATGTTCTTAATTTTTATTCGTAAATAATATTTGGCTATAATATTTAGTCATTTTATAAAGATTAAATATTTTAACTGTTAAAATAAAAATAGTTTGTTGCATGTATGTTTTATAAAATGCAATTTTAAAAATGTTTTCAAAACACGGTCAAGATATTTTGTCCATGTTCAAAGTTAATATTATTGAGTTTTGGTTTGTTTGTTTGTTTTTTTTAATAAGGCTTTCATTATTTTTAGCTTTTTTTTTTCTTTTGCATGTAGATGATGCTATTATATTAGTGTTCTTCATCAAGTATGTTCCGAATAGTGTCCGTTAGGTCTTTTCCATGAATATTTAAATGAGATCTAATTGAGCTATTGTAAGAAATATCATAGAGTCTGCGTGTCAAACATTTTTTAGTCTGCGCAGGTTCGAATGTTGTGGTTATATAATTATTTATGTTTTTTGATTGATCAGGAATGCAATTCTTCTTAATTGGCATTTAAATTGTAAATAATATTTGACAGAACCTTTTTTTCTATTTTTTTAGGTATATGTTATATATATATATATATATATATATATATATATATATATATATATATATATATATATATATATGAATAAAATGACAAGATGAAAAACTATTCTTAGTCGACGCGTTTCGTCCTCTGAGGAACTTTATCAAGGGAAGCAATTTTAAAAATGTCCTTCAAATGACGAAACGCATTGTCTAAGACGAGTTTTTTGTCTTGACTTTTTATTCATTTTGTTGGCTATTTATCATCTTCATCATTCCCTTGTTTTCTTATACTCTCTCCCTATTTCTTTTTCCTTCTCTCTTACGGCCTTGAGTGTCAAAGATAATGTAACAATATCATATCCAGTATCACAGACAGAACCTTTTTTTTTCTCTTTTGTCTGCGCAGGTATCGAATGTTGTGGTTATCTGTCCTCTTCATCATTCCCTTGTTTTCTTATACTCTCTCCCTATTTCTTTTTCCTTCTCTCTTACGGCCTTGAGTGTCAAAGATAATGTAACAATATCATATCCAGTATCACAGACAGAACCTTTTTTTTTCTCTTTTGTCTGCGCAGGTATCGAATGTTGTGGTTATCTGTCCTCTTCATCATTCCTTTGTTTTCTTATACTCTCTCCCTATTTCTTTTTCCTTCTCTCTTACGGCCTTGAGTGTCAAAGATAATGTAACAATATCATATCCAGTATCACAGACAGAACCTTTTTTTCTCTTTTGTCTGCGCAGGTATCGAATGTTGTGGTTATCTGTCCTCTTCATCATTCCCTTGTTTTCTTATACTCTCTCCCTATTTCTTTTTCCTTTTCTCTTACGGCCTTGAGTGTCAAAGATAATGTAACAATATCATATCCAGTATCACAGACAGAACCTTTTTTTTTCTCTTTTGTCTGCGCAGGTATCGAATGTTGTGGTTATCTGTCCTCTTCATCATTCCTTGTTTTCTTATACTCTCTCCCTATTTCTTTTCCTTTTCTCTTACGGCCTTGAGTGTCAAAGATAATGTAACAATATCATATCCAGTATCACAGACAGAACCTTTTTTTTTCTCTTTTGTCTGCGCAGGTATCGAATGTTGTGGTTATCTGTCCTCTTCATCATTCCCTTGTTTTCTTATACTCTCTCCCTATTTCTTTTTTCCTTCTCTCTTACGGCCTTGAGTGTCAAAGATAATGTAACAATATCATATCCAGTATCACAGACAGAACCTTTTTTTTTTTCTCTTTTGTCTGCGCAGGTATCGAATGTTGTGGTTATCTGTCCTCTTCATCATTCCCTTGTTTTCTTATACTCTCTCCCTATTTTTTTCCTTTTCTCTTACGGCCTTGAGTGTCAAAGATAATGTAACAATATCATATCCAGTATCACAGACAGAACCTTTTTTTTCTCTTTTGTCTGTGCAGGTATCGAATGTTGTGGTTATCTGTCCTCTTCATCATTCCCTTGTTTTCTTATACTCTCTCCCTATTTCTTTTTCCTTCTCTCTTACGGCCTTGAGTGTCAAAGATAATGTAACAATATCATATCCAGTATCACAGACAGAACCTTTTTTTTTTCTCTTTTGTCTGCGCAGGTATCGAATGTTGTGGTTATCTGTCCTCTTCATCATTCCCTTGTTTTCTTATACTCTCTCCCTATTTCTTTTTCCTTCTCTCTTACGGCCTTGAGTGTCAAAGATAATGTAACAATATCATATCCAGTATCACAGACAGAACCTTTTTTTTTTTCTCTTTTGTCTGCGCAGGTATCGAATGTTGTGGTTATCTGTCCTCTTCATCATTCCCTTGTTTTCTTATACTCTCTCCCTATTTCTTTTTCCTTCTCTCTTACGGCCTTGAGTGTCAAAGATAATGTAACAATATCATATCCAGTATCACAGACAGAACCTTTTTTTTCCTCTTTTGTCTGCGCAGGTATCGAATGTTGTGGTTATCTGTCCTCTTCATCATTCCTTTGTTTTCTTATACTCTCTCCCTATTTCTTTTCCTTCTCTCTTACGGCCTTGAGTGTCAAAGATAATGTAACAATATCATATCCAGTATCACAGACAGAACCTTTTTTTTCCTCTTTTGTCTGCGCAGGTATCGAATGTTGTGGTTATCTGTCCTCTTCATCATTCCCTTGTCTTCTTATACTCTCTCCCTATTTCTTTTTCCTTTTCTCTTTTTTGAATTTGTAGGTCTGATTAATTGGATCGTGATTACGATTCCAATATAATAAACTATGACCATGGAATATTAGCGTTTGAGCCTTTTATATTGTATAAAATATCGGCCCCCTATTCTCTCTCCCTTTTTTATGTTTTTGAGTACAATTTGTTTTCTCGAATGTTCTGAATGTTTTCATGAATTAGGCTTATTTGTGAAATATAGATACAACTCATTTTTATTTATTTATTGTCCAATTATTTTTTATCGCGTTTGTTGGCATCTTACATATTAGGCTTTATATATAATTTAAACAGCTAATTTCATCGCCAGAACAGTAGCACTAGTCATAAAATAATATAGTCTAAGGATCATTACTTTTACGCTGTAAAGGTGAACTTCATTTGCCATTAAAATTGAAAGCTAAAAACGTCCAATACTTACAGCTATGTTTTCTACAGAGTCGCAGATGTCAGTGATCTGTGGAAAAGAAATTTAAGAGAAATTTAATCAACGTTCAGGAGATAATTGATCTACATAAAGAAATTGCCAAAATGTATAAGTTTATTGAGATTAGCGGTTCTGGGAATCCCCTTATGACACTCCTCCTTTTAAGATCACATGTTTCGTCAATACCTCCCCCGTTCTGAATTGGAATCTGGTAATTCTTTTTTGACCGTTATATAACTGAAATTCCCCCTAATTCTCCTTTTAGTAGATAGATAGATAGATAGATAGATATAAACAGACTCACATAGATAGATAGATAGATAGATAGATAGATAGATAGATAGATAGATAATGAAAGGCATAGATTTATCCATAAATAGATACATAGATATGAGCAAACAGATTTTTTTCTGTTAAATATTTGCACATATTCTTTGTCTACTACTATATCCGTGCACCAGATATAAATAAAAGGACAACATATTTAAAATGAGCTGAGCATTTATTGTTAAATATTTGCATCCATTCTTTTGTCTACCGCTACATCCGTGGACTAGGTATAAATAAGCTGACAATATGTTAAGTAGTCTGTGTGCATGCTAATCGGAATATCTGTCCCAATTCAAGGAATAAGAGTTGTCATTAAGAAATTTTCCTGTGTCTAGTTTATTTGTTGTTGTACAAAAACTATTCTTTATTAGGAGAAACTTTTTTTTTAAATCGCTTCAATAAATTTCTGAAATATAAAAATATTGGATTTACACTTGATCTGCTTTCTTTTTTTTTTTTTTTTTTCCTTTTACTTTGTGGACGAGTTAAATGTTTTTACAAGGCCAATTTCCACACTTACATTGATGCTCTTAAATATTGTTTTTCCTCCTCTTTGATTGATGTAACGGAGTAGGTTATCAGCATGTGTGTGTTCATGTAGTGACTCTCGCAAAAAGTATTCGGTGAAACCTGGGAGAGCAACATCACTGCGATCGAAATAATTTCCCTGAAAAACAAGAGCAAAAAGAAAAAAAAAAACTATATCTGAATTCAACTTTCATTACAAAGCGGCGTACGATCACCAAAATAAAGCAACGTCGAATCTGGTCAGTAACTAGATGGGTGACCGCTTAGGTATACCAGGTGCTGTGAGATTGAATTTACAAGTGGAATGATTTACGGTCATATCCCGTCAAAACACCAGTTCCTGTGCGATCACCAAAGTTAAGCAACGTCGAATCTGGTCAGTGCCTAGCGAATTTGGAATAAGTTATAAGTTATTCTAAACTTCGCCTGAAAATGAAAAAGGACTAGTGACTTTAATTTAATTCTATAAGTGAATTTGAAGTTTTTAGTTTCTGTTTTTGAAACATGGTAATTCCTGTGTAGCTATGGAACCATATTTTTAAAATTAAATTAGTAAATTTATAATATTTATGCTCTGTAGATTTGCATTGAGCACTGTTTTGTAAAAATAAAAATAATTAAGAAGAACACCGGATTATATATCTTACTGTTCTTTCTCTTTATTATAATATATATATATATATATATATATATATATATATATATATATATATATATTACAAGAGACAACTTGGTGATTGAGTTAGTTACTTCTTTACACAAGCCTATTGCTACTCCATCACTGTACATTCATATCAGATACATCATTCAGTAATGCTCTACCTTGAGGGGCTCTGTTTACACGTTTTTTAAATCGTTAGTTTCTTCATAATAATCACTACCTTCTGCCTATTACGTTTACATTACGCACATCATTCAGTAACTCTCTACTTTGAGTGGCTTTTAAGCCTTCTATTTGATGGTCTTTAGCATAAGAAAATAAATAAAAGGTCCTTATACTTACATAAATTTGATAAAAGTAACTCGCTTTCAGTTCAAGATTCACTTGGTTTTCCAATAAAGCGTGTAAGTCACTGTTGTAATTATAGCAAATCTCCGTGGCTGAATAATAAATAAAACAATAATACACTCTTAGCGTTAAACAAAAATACATATAATTTTATGAAACCCAATATGACGTAGCAATGGATTCAATATAGTCTGTCCATTTCATGCCTGCAGAGTACGTGATCCCGAAAAGGCGTAAAGAGTCATTTCCTGGAGGTTGGCATCAGCCATGCTAATGGAAGGCAGCGAGGGAGACTCTCAGATTATTTATTTACCTGGACTCCCCATTAAGGCAGAATGTGACATTCGGTTGTTTTGTTTACATAGGGCAAAGAACAAAAACTGCACAGTCCCCTCGACCACTGTCACGTTGGCGTCGATATTACAACGATCCGAGCTCTGTTAGTGCAACGATGAAGGTGCCACTGCAGGGTTAAAATCCCTGGGACCGAGCTCACACCTAAAATAAGGAAAAGACTCCACTTCTGACCAAAAGCGAAATTCTGTGCACGGGAATGTATATGTGCATATTCGGGTTATGACTTCATGACTTTTAGTAAAATAATTGATTTGATGAACTTTTGTTGAGAATAATGAAGAAGGGTTTAATTCAGTTTTTTTTTCTTTTAAATGTCACACCCAACAGATTATTTCTAAAATTGTATATAAGTATAGTAGGACTATGACTTTCTGGAACCTTCTAGAAATTCCTGAAGCCTTTTAGAACCTTATGGAACTTTCTAGAACTTGTTTTTGTTTATTTGTAAGGTTGTATGTTATGCTAGAATTATAAGCTGTTAAATGCGTTAAAACTACATAAGTACTATCCTATTACATCATTAGCAAATTGAAAAATAAAGCTTCTGAAATATTTTTTGTTTTTTTACCCTTAATGAGTAAAATATGGTAAAATCGAATTTTCGGTTAAGGGAGGATCTCCTCCAAGAACTAAAACAAATTTATGCCTTTTTCATTACTTTTGAACAAAAGTTCATCGATTAACGACACTGGCTCCAAAAGTTACAAAATAGTCATAACTCCGAGTGTGTATGTTTCATAATTTTTGAAAGAAAATGATCGGGCACAAATCAAGGATCACAAATGATAGAATAATGGAAATTAAATTTATTGAAAGGTAAAAGGATAACATTTTAGGATCTGCAACTATTTAGTCTCAAACATTAACCAAAAATATCAAGAGGAGCCCTAGAGTACATGATCCAGATTTTCGTCGTTCAGTTGAAGGCGCTGTTGAATGCAAAGTTGTTGATAACGCGTACATATTCCTCCTTGGTGATCGCTTGAATCTTCTCAGTGATTGTTGCCTTAAATGTAGCAATGGTGCGAGGGTTGCCCTGGTAGATGTTGTCTTTGAGGAACTCCCCGAGGAAGAAATCTGATTCAAGATAGGCGAGTGAAGTGCCAATTCCACTTCAGCTTTGCGGTTGATGAGACGCTCCCGAAACATTTCAGGGAGCCATGTCAGAGTAATATTAGCAATGTGATGAGGAGCATAATCCTGCAAGAACCACTGTTCCTCCTCATCAAGGTCCTCACGTTCCTTCAGCTCTCCCCATCTGAGGGAGCGCTACTTTGTTTCAACAATTGTGAAACACCCTGTATGTTTACATAATGCGGACATATTTTAATTCAATGGCAAACTTTAAAATATTTCTACAAAATTTTAATTTTTTTTTTAAATTTTACTTATTACTGAATATTTTCCGAAAAATTCAATGAAATCTTATAATTAAAGTTAGGATGCTTGTCTTCATTGGTAGTCGCATATTTAAATGATTTATTTCTTATGGGAATATTTCGACTAGCATTTGCCAGTCTTGGTTACTCCTTAATTTGAGTAAAACAGTACAAATAAGTTCGAAACACTTAAGAATTTAAATCAAGGAAGACAAACCGAGTTGATGACGTTTACAACGTAATAGCAAGTCGAGGTATTAAAAAAAATTTTTTCTCCATATCATATTTTTCTTTGGAGCGAAAATATCCAGACAGGATGAAGTTGTTCTGCATCTATGCTATTGCAACTGCTAGCCGAAATATTTCCATAAAAAAATAAATTATTCGTTGGAATTACAAGTGTTTTCTTTCTTTTAATTATGCAAGAAAATTAAAATAGGAAAACCGTGAAATTTTCATGGGTTAAAACTAGTTTTAAAGAAATGTTTTTGATGATGAATAATATACAAAGGCTAACATCAAAACTATTAATTTCTTTTTTGTCCAAGAAGAGATATATATTTAGTCTTGGATTGGGTAGGGCATAAGGAAAAGCTTTGACATTAACACATTGACTGCAAATCACAAAATACCTTGTGATTGGTAGTTTTTATTATTACACCAACTAAAGGTTATCTTGTACTTAGCATTTTCTGATAAACTTTCATCTGTGGGCACCAACAACCAGTTTATTCGCATTGATACTTTTAGTATAAAAATAATGTTAAGAATTCAATTGAAGCTATAAATCAACTCATAAAATTTTTTATTACCTTCATTGGCTATTATAAAGTTGACGTTTGAAATCAGATTTTGTAATTGACCTCTGTCAGTCAACATGTTAAAACACTTGTCATATGAAAATCAATACTCTAGTATTAAATGATTTTGAGGTGTTATCCTCATCTTTGTTATTGTTTCATTAACAATTTTTCAGCCAACTCGTTCTCTGGTTTACAAGTAAATGTTTTTTTCAAAGTTAGGATGCTTGTCTCCGTTGCTAGTTGCATAATTAAAAGAAAGAAAAATCTTGTAATTTCAACGAATGATTTTTTTATGGAAATATTTCGGCTATTTGTACGGTTTTTACTCAAATTAAGGAGTGACCTAGACTGGCAACTGCTAGCCGAAATATTTACATTAAAAAAAATATATCATTCGTTGGGATGACAAGTTTTTTCTCTCTTTTAATTATAAATCTTACAATTATTTGATATTTTGAGTACTTAAAAATTAACGTGTTTTTCGCCAAGAAATTAGTTGTACTATTTTCTTTTGTAATTTTTTTTAAATTTAAAATAAAAACATTTTAAATTTAAAAATAAAAAAAATAAAAATGTTAAAATAAAAAAATTTCAATAAAAAATTGTATATTTAAAAAATTAAAGTTTTTCGCCGATAATTTAGTCGTAGCATTTTCGATTGTAAGAATAAAAAAAATTCAATGAAAATATAAAATAAAAAAATTAATTAAAATAAAAATTTAAAAAATAAAAATAATAAAATTTTAAAACAAAAAATATTTAAAATAAAAACATCTAAAATATTTACATATTTTTCGCAGAGTCGTTTCAATTTTTCTTTTCGTTCCCTTTGGGCCATTCATACCAAAATTCGCTTTTTGTAGCCATTTTGTTTTTGTTTTTTGGGGTTTTTTTTTTTGCTAATTTAACCTAAATTCACTTTATCATCATAAACTGGACATTGACTTTATGACTATCTGCATGAGATAAAATAAAAATATTAGATTATTGCAAAAGTTTATACCCGATTATAAAATTTAAAACAAAATGGTGCATAAAACATTTATCAGTCAAGTACGTAGTCCCCATTTTTTTTAAACTGCCTCCCATCGTTCTACAAGTTTGTTGGCGTCATTTTCGTAGAAAGTTTGTTTTTCTTGGAAGATTGTGAGACAGTTTTCGACTGACAGTACAGAGTCAGTGTTTTGTCAGTAAAATTGTTCTGTAGATACCAGAACAAATGAAAATCAGAAGGAAATACAGTAGGTGCTAGAGAGTCTTCCATTTGCAAAAGTCGGTTATTTTTCTTTAACCCAAGCCTCTTCAAATATTGAAAGGAACTTGTGATATCGATCTTCAAACGCTTAGTAATCTCTTCTGCCGAAATGTTCGGTTTATTCTCCACGATAGCCAACAACGTATCTTTCTTTTCCGATGTCGGAAGGTCGCAGAGACGTGGCTGACCGTTTCGCTTAAATAAAAATCACCCTGACGAAATCTGCCAAACCAATTTTTGACCGCCCAAAGAAATAGCGCTTTCTTTTTATGTGCCTGTACTTTCTGGAACGTAGGCAATGATGGCTCTCCACTTCCTCCTATCCCTTGTAGCTCTCAATAAGTTTTGTCCCTTTGCTACTTCTCCCAGACCCTGTTCTATCATCCACTTGCTTAAGCCCACCTAAGCCACTTGCTTTCCCTTGTCTCTTCAGGATGTAGGCGATCATGGCTCTCCACTACCTCATATCCCTTGTAGCTCTCAATAAGTTTTGTCTCTCTGCCACCTTCCCCAGACCACGTTCTGTCAGTCACTTGCTTAATCCCGCCATGTATGTCATGCATTGTTTTCTCTTGTCTCTCTATTCGACCTGTGAGTATCAGATTCTACAGGCCCTCCTTCCTCATTATGTGTCCCAGAAACTTCAGCTGCCTCTTCCTGATGTTAAGTATAAGCCTTCAATTTGACCGCTTACCACCGCTATGTGTCCGACGACCGCGGCGACAACAGCGGCGACGACCCCAACACGCAGAGGACATTCAAAAATCAACATTTAAAGCTTTTTATGTGCCATGTCCTTTCAGGACGTAGGCGATCATGGCTCTCCATCTATCTCTTGCAGCTCTCAGCAAGTTCCTTCCTTCTGCTTCCTCCCCCAGACCACGTTCTGTCATCCACCTGCTTAAACCCGCCGGGTATGTCACGCGCTGCTTCCCCTTGTCTCTCTTTCCCTCTATTTGACCCGTGAGTATCAGATTCTCCAAGCCCTCCTTTCTCATTACGTGTCTTAGAAACTTCAGCTGCCTCTTCCTGATGAGCCTCCTCCTTGTCTGCATCCTCTCCAAAACCTCATCGTTGCTCACATGCTCGGTCCATGATATCATCAGAATCATTCTCTAGAACTACATCTCCGTCGCCTCGAGTCTCTTAGAGGAGACCGTCCAACATTCGCTACTGTAAAGGGAAAGAGATGTCACGATCCAAATAAACGTTCGGAAAATTTTTTCAGCGTACTTCCGACGCTTACTCCAAAATTCACAGAGCATAATATAGCAAAATGCTGACATAACCTTCCATATTTAAGTTTAGTTTCGTTTAGTTGTTTGTTCGTTTTACCAGCCATATCAACCCTTTTTGGGGTTATTTAATGCTGAAGAATTTGTTTGTTTTTTTGTTTACTGCTTGTTGATTTTTTGTAAGTTTATTGTTTTCAAGATATAGGTAAAGGTGTTGTGATTTAGTGCATGATGTTTATATGTTATCTTCTTTACCAACTATATTTTGTTATATAATTTTGTTGCTTTTTAGAAATTCTAAAAGGTCATTTGGGTCAGTTTTGTTGAAGATGTCTTTCAGATTGTTTTCTCGATAGTATCTTAATCGTATGCAGCTTGTTAGTAAATGTTTCACTGTGTAGAGCTCCTGACATGGAATGCAAATTGGGGCTCCTTCACCCTTCAGCAGGTGTGGTTGGGTGACAGCGGGGTGTGGTCTATTTGAAGTCGAGTCATCACTATTTCTTCTCTTAACATTTTCCTGTTGGAAATTTTAGCTTCTATCTGTTCTTTGAGGATGGGTTTGATTTCGTAGAGTTTGTTATTTTTTTGCAGAAGTTCCACGACTCTTGCCATTTGGACAAGTAATTCATTTGAGAGCAAAACATTCATTCAACAAAGTCTGACTCGACACGGAACAATGCAAGGTTTCAACAGAGAACACAACCGAAATAGGCACCAAAACTAACGCCACTGTCAAGTTACGTTCATTTTACAGGGTGCGATGGATAAATTGTCGTCTAACTTATGCAAATATGAAAATAACTCTGACATCTCAATTTAACAGATATATTTACTAAAATGACACCGAAGTCTCTTAAAATACTAAGGAGTAAATTTATTCAATAAAATCGCCATTGGCTTCAACTACGCCCTCCTTTGGAATCTCCTGCATCTCTTCTGGGCGGTTTCCTTGTTTAACTTGGTGCATGAAAATACCTCAGAAAGCCTGAGCTGAAGCCGGAAATTAAAAATCCTTAATCGATACAGCGATGGAGGTGGTGCGGGGTGTGGGGAGAATCAGTTACCAATATCTGCGAAGAATAGATTTACATACCGTCATTAAACAAGGGATTTGTCATCCTATACGAGTCTTAAAAAATTACATAGAAATGAGCCAAATGACATAGATAGATAGATATGAACAGACTGAGATAGATAGATAGATAGCAACACACTAAGTGATTGAAATACACTGATTATATATATATATATATATATATATATATATATATATATATATATATATATATAGTTTATGAAAAACTAGGTAATCCGTATGGGTAAACCCAAGGAGGATAAAATCCAGAGAGCTCAATGTAAATCCAGAGCAAATAATTTAAATAAAAACAGACCACTTTAAGGTTCCATGTAATAAATTATTTCACCACAACCACGGGCTCCAGACGACTTCAGAATCTCCTGCAACTCCTCTGGACGGTCTCCTTGTTTAAATTGGTGAATGCCGCCATAATCGTTGCCTTCAGTTCATCTTTGGTGTTACAAGGAGTTTTGTTGGTCTCCCACTCAACTACGCCTCACACATAATAATCAAGGTAGGGGTTGCAGTCGGGGGAGTTAGAGGGCCAGATGTAAGGGGTGATGTGGTCGTAGAAATTGTCTGACAGCTATGATTGGGTTCTCCTGCTTGTGTGGCAGAGTGTCCAGCTACCACCCTCTTAACCCAGGGCAGCACTACCTCCTCATGGCACTTGGTGTAGGCCTCCATGTTGAGTCCGAGGCTCTGTGCGAAGATGAATGGAGGCATAACGTCACCATCACTAGTGATCACTCCAAATATCATCCAACTCTTTCCGAACTCTGCACTGTCCTCAGATTGACACCCAAACACACCGGCGCGAATGGCAAGCAGTACAGTATGCTGTTTCCAAATTTCTGGCGGAATGACTTGCGTTATGGTGCTCTTTTTCTCACAGACGGTGCCTAACTGACCCTTCTATACCGCACAGTCGACAAAATTAAAAACAAACAACGCGCATGCGTGAAATTAAAAATATAAATGGGAGCCATCGCACTCTGTATCAACAATGCAAATCGAACACGAACTTTTGCAATGATCCTATAGATATGAAGCGGCTTCTATTGATATATAAATAAAATTGGCATAGAACGACATAAATAGATTGAAATAGTAGTAGTTACACTAACATGGAACTCCCCTTAACCCTAGTATTCAAAAACACATCTCAGCCTGATAGAAATTTTCTTTTTTAACTCTCGACTGTTTCAATCGTCGGTTGGGGGTGGACCTGGGAACAGAAGAATCAAATTGATTCTTCTTCCTCGTGATCTTTTCAGTGGACTTTCAGATATCTTGACGGCGCCCATCTCCTCTCTAAACTGTTAACAGAGACCACGTGTGGTGTGAGCCACTCTCGGTCCGTGCCCTAGGTTTTGAATTCAGTGTTGCCCTTCTCCTAAACTAGTTGCCATCCAAAGTTATAGGATCCAGTCTGTCCTGCTATGCACTCACAGCTTGGGCAGTAGAGGCGGTTTCATAATTTTACCAAGGGAAAGTGAATGTAATGATCTCGACTGGAATTCGAACACGGCTCTCCTATTTCTCAATCCGAGCCGCTATGCCTCCAATAAATAGGGATTACCTGGCATATAAATATATTCCTCTTAAATTTGAATAAAATTAAAAATAAATCAAATTCGCTGGCATGTTTTACGATTAATTATTTGACACCTAGTGTTCGGGGATGAGTCATGCAAGAAGTATAACGTCATTTTACTGAGTCAGAATCACATCCTGGTGTCTGCAGTTATGACAATTTTTGAATAACTTGGTATAGAGCCTTGTATCGGGTGAGTTTGAGATCTCCTACACAGAAGATCAGGTCCCAGTTTGAAATATTCTATGCGGGAGGTCTAGATTCAAAGTTCTTAATAGGATCTATTAAACGTATTATATATTTGACTTCTTTTTTTTCGGGGAAATACATTTTTACGCTCGTCTAGAACCAATTAAAATTATTTAATGCAAAATACATTAAAAAAATAATTTCAAAATATAAACCCTTTAAGTAAACACTGCCTTTTTAAAAATACGAAAGTTAATTAAAATCGTTTATATTCTCTATAAATTTTCGTTCTTTCGTGTATCTAAAATGGAGTATTGCTGCCATATTTGGACAGGAGCTGCCCCGTCATCGTTTTCCAGTCTCCATAGAGTCCAAAAGCGTCTCCGGGTCCTTGTGGGTGACAAATTATTTTCCACCTTACAACCCCTTCCTTAAAGATGAAATGTTGCAGGCCTATCACTGCTCTATCGCTACTTCCATGGAAAGTGCTCAGACGAACTACATTCCTTAGTTCCCTCCAATTCTAACCTTCACAGCTAGGGCCCGCCATGCTACACGCATTGAAGTGAACCACCTTCATTCCCTTCGTATTCAACTGGTGAGAAGTTCCACTCGAGCAGCTACTTCCGCGATCCACTGCTTTGTGGAACCGACTCCCTAGAGGATGTTTCCTCGGTCACTACAATCTTAACCTGTTCAAGTCTAGGGTTAACCGTTATCTTCCCCATATATCCGCACAAACTGTGCCTCTTACTCTGTAACCCTCTACCCGGCTCCCGGGCCTTGTATAGGGTGAACCTCACTGTAAAAAAAAAAAAAAAAAAAAAAAGATCTCATGTATTTTATGCATTTGACAAAACTAAGAGCTTACCTAGGCGGGGTGTCCCCTTAGACGCAGGGACAAACTGGGACTAATATACCCAATTTGGCTTAAAGCCGACCTTGATGCCACATTAAAAAAATTGCTGGATACCTCCAAAATCACGTACGCTTTCGACACGTGAAACAAAAAGAAGATACTCTCTGTTTTTAAAAATTTACCAAAAATCTGAGAATTATTAGATTTTACTTAAATTTCCGCATTTATTCATTAATGAATATTTTACATTTATATAGATTTTTTTTTTTAAGTTTTGTGGAAGTATTTTTTTCAAATCAATTTTTTTTTCAAAAATAAATGCTTTTTATTTATTTTTCTAATTTACAATAATTTTTTTGCGGGGGGGGGTTCATTCTACGGATTATCAAAAAAAACTAAATTTCTGAATTATGTACCTTTCATAAAATACATTTTCGAAGTTTTTTTTTTAATCAATGTGCTTCCATATATTTTTATATATGGCACGATTTTATAATTTTTTTTTAATTGTAGCGCATTTGCAATGATAATTGTTTAATCTTTAAACGTTTGACATATTCTGCTGGGGAAAATAGGTACCTCCACTAATTCGTGGCACCTAAGATCCAGTGGCGAATCAGTTACCTCCCTCCCACACACACACAACACTTTCAACACACAACACTTTCAGAGTTTCAGAATCGCCCCTGCTAAGGTTTAAAATGAATTTTGAAAAACGAAAACTAAAGTTGTGCAGAGGAAAAAAAATCAGAGCAGACAAATTACACTGTTCTGCTAGTATTGACGTTAGTATTATTAACCCTTTGATTTTGTTTTGAAGTTAACCCCTCTCTTGTGGTCCAACAGCTTGAAAGTGGAAAAGAGGGCAAGAATAGATTAGAACTCCAATACTATGAATGAAAGTTATTGTTTAATTTAGTGAAGTAACATACTTAAAACTCATTTCTAAATTGTGTATACGATAGTGGTTTAGTATAAAAAATAAAAAAGCTGCTTGAATCTCGCCCCACAAGCGCAACACTTTCAGAGTTCTAGAATCGCCTCTGCTAAGATTTAAAATGAATTTTGAAAAATGAAAACTAAAGGATTTAAAATTTACTATTTCCAATAAGCAAAATACATTGGTGTATTTCAATCAGAAATTATATTGATTGGAATCGAGTTTTTTTGTTGTTTTTTTTATTTTGCTAAAATAACTGACTTAGCGCCTTTTTTAGTCGTCTTTCATCACAATGTAATGAATTTTATAAGCAAACAGTAGCAATGTTTTTAACGGACGGTAGCCATGTTTATGTGTTTGACAAGATGACAGATCTAATGTTCATCTACGGAAACTTTATCTGTAAAACATCACTTAAGAAAATGATATAAGTGCCTATTTTATATAATTTTTAAGTACTCACTAATCTTAAAATTCAAGGAAATATTCTCAGTAATCTAATTTTATTAACGTTGACTTTAAATTTGCTATAGTCATCGCTTATATTTTCTGATAATGTCATGTATGGTTGACCATACTTTCAAAAATGGGCACATTTATATAGATTTTTTTTTTAATTTTTTAATTATTTTAAAAATTTTGGTGTTCGAAGACTGGTATTAAGCTTTGCCATTTATGATTAGTAAATACAGTTTTCACTTAATAATAATATAATCTAAATGGTTGAAATTAATACAGAATTTTAAAAGATTTATAACTTAATTTTTTCTAATTAAAATTTTAAAAAATGAAAATTTAAAAAAAATGAAAAACAATTCTTTTAAAAATTAATTATACATCGAATTTTTCGTAAGACAATAAGGTCCTTAATATATATTATTTATGAAGCAGTTAAAAGCTTTACTAATTAAATAATGTCATAGTTTTACTGCATTTTTTATTTTACGATTCCGAGCATATTTTCGGTATGGTGTTGTTGCTGTTCGACAAAAACAAATTGATGATTTAAATTCTCCAAGGACTCCTGCATTTAACTACTATAAATATGAAGAGGCTGAAATTTTAATATCTCGAAATTTCATAAAAATAAGAGGGAGTAACAAATGTAAAAAAAAAAAAAAAAAAAAAATCTATTTTTACCAAAATTTTCTAAAAAATCCAAAAATAATTTCATTCTTTTCTGAACATGTTCTAAAGTTTCAGTAAAATCCGACAATTATTTGATTTTTGCAAGAATTTTTTATCATGTTATGCTATTTTTTCAGCGAATTAGTGGAGGTACCTAGGAAAATGTATTTTTGTTAGAATATTTTTGCAAAAGAAGCAAGTAATATTTTTACAAAATCTAATTAATTAATCCTTATATTTACTGTTTTTATATGAAACAAATGTTTGGGACAGATATTGGATTTTCAGACATTTTTAAGTTTTTAATTTCTCTTTTGTTGTCATTCATCAAATTCACTAATTGAAGTGGGCAGAAGTGAGTTTAATTTTTTTTTTTCAAAATGTCTGAAAAAATTTATTTAGGGATGTAAAAATGTTTTTCTTTTTTATGGATTGACTTCAGGCTATTATTCTTCAAAGAAAAACAGAATTTAACTCCAAAGTAGATATTTAAATTATATAAAAAGCGTTTTCTCAGCTTTTTTTTTTTTTTGGAACGTCGCAGAGAACCCTAAAAAAAATTAAAAATGTCACATTCTGCTATTGTTGGTTGAGTATAAATACCTGCAAACGAATTTTTATGAATAAAAAAAAAGAAAAGAAAAAACTATTGTTACTTGCGCAATTCCCCAGCAAATTTACTGATTCTTTTTTTTTTTTTCCAGAAATAAATAAATAAAACCGACTATAGTTACTTACCTTCGACGCAGTCGTCGGCCGCGGCGAATTTGACGTTGGCGGCCATCATGAGAAAAGAAAACATATAAATGACTAAAACTGAAAAGGAAATCATCTTGTCGTCTTCGGGAGTCTGAAAAAATAATGGTCACTTCAGTTGTTTTCCCTTCTTTTATGCTCGATGCGATCAGGTAATTATTCGAAAAGGATTTTGGAGGAATGTCGGAGATTTGTTTTCTTTCTTTCCTTTCCTTTTTAAACTGGTGTCACGTCGATGTTTTTGTTAACTAGCATTCATTATTTAAGCAAAATTAAACATTCTTGCTTTGTTATGAGAATGATATGAATTTGGAAAAATGCTTGTCAAAACTGTTTTCCTATCCAGGAAAGAACTTTGTAAACAAAACATATTTTAGATTATTCTTTCGAGCAAATTGTTTAATACATCATTTTATAAATACACAATGTCAAATTTTATTATACAAGTCAATTGTAATGAAGTGGGGATACCGATTGAAATATAACACCATATTTGAATCTCCATTGCCAAGCATTACATTTTATTTTATTTAACTCTGAACTTTGTCAATTACTCTCGGCCAAAAACGGTTATACGGCCCCGAAACGCCTTCAACCGAGACTTCGTCATTATATTCTGTCTGCTAGACTGCCCGAATAATCGCCGGGGTCGTTGTTTTATACATCCATCTGTCCACATTCTCGTTCTCACGCTTACAATACCGATGGATCTGTACTTCTGTATTCGGTGGCTGGAACTAACCCAACGTCAACGCTGCACCTGGCTTCCTTTCATGGTTGGGTATTAAATTTTAGTGCAATATGTATTCCGGCATTATACTAGATCAAGAAGAGTGGTCGTTCCAAACCATTTTCATTACAAGATTAAGAACGTTTGGATTAATTCAGATATAAGGCCAGAGACACCATAGTCCGTGAGCTTGGGAAGAATGCCAGCATGCCAAACCCTGTGAAACGTCTTCGAGATAATCTAAAGCCCGAGCCACGCCGTTCTTATCTAAATCTTGACGGACAAATTCAGTAATAACAGTTAACACATCAGTGGTTGACTTAGAGAAACGAAAGTCATATTGTTTATCTGAAAGAAGGCCCGTAGGAAGTGAGATAGTTAACCAATTGGGAGTTGATTAGTACTTAATCCAAACGAGATAAAAGACGAGGATTAACCAATTTAGTCAGCTATGTACCATGCATGATACGATCTTACTTGATCATCTACCTTTCCGATAGACGAGGCAGATATTTTTTCCTGCAGTAGGTTGCCATTTCTTTCTGCTATCCAAGATTATAGAACTCGGTATGTCCCGCTATTTACCCATAGCTGGAGGAGAAGAAGAGGATTTATACCTTTCCCAGGGGCCATTCACTCAGCTATGTGACATGCATGATACACGCTTACGCAATCATGTATCTTTCGATACATGACTGACGAGGCAGATTTTTTCCGGCAGTAGGTTGGCATTTCTTTCTGCGGTAGACCATTTGCCATCCAAGGCTATAGAACCCGGTCTGTCCTGCTATTTACCCATAGCTGAAGGAGAAGAAGAGGATTTATACTTTTCCCAAGGGTCAGTCAGTCAGTTATGAGCCATGCGTGATACACGCTTACGCGATCATCTATCTTTCGATACATGACTAATGAGGCAGATTTTTTACCGCAGTAGGTTGCCATTTCTTTCTGCGGTAGACCAGTTATCATCCAATGTTATAGAACTCAGTCTGTCCTGCCATTTACCTATAGCTGAGGGAGGAGAAGGAGAGGATTTAATGTTGGTAAAATTCTTCCCAAGCAAGGCAATAAAGTCACTAAGACGCAAAAGTTTACTGAGTGTCAGAGAATATAAAAAAAAAACATTATTAAGGAAAGAGAAATAAAAATACAGGAATTAAAAGGACATAAATTAGCGATTGACATTGCATTTAAATTTTTTGAAGATCAAACTTGCTGGAAAGCAAGAAGCCGGAAGAGACTAACGCAAGCGAGAAGTGCGAGAGAAGAAATTGTTAGCATAGAACTTACGGTTACATCTAGCCATTTCAACTGCATACTGATGAGACCTAACCGCCAATCTAGTACTGCGCTTAAATTCATAAAGTTTAGGCACCAATGAGAAAAGCTCATCAGTACAATTGCCATGTAAATATTTATAGAAAAGGTACAGGGATATTATGTTACGGCAGTTGGAAAGTCGCTGATGCCGAGATGCCAAGTGAAAACCAATAACATTGCAGATTCTTGTTCGTATTTTTTTTCAAGAATCTCTAAATACAGAGCAGGAGCACCAGACCACATGTGGCAGCAATATCCAATGCATGGACGAATGGTAGACTCATGCAAAATAGATTCTGGTGAGAAAATTATATTTATATAAGTATTATAGCGTGTGTGATATTTGTCCTAATTAAAATTATTGATAATAACTTATTCTGGGAGTGTCAGATTTTATTATGCAAAGTTTCATTTAATAATAATAATAATAATACACCTCGAATATAGATGACAGAAAAGATGTAATAAAAAATGTAAAAATTACTCGAATTTGAAATTTTTAGGCCAACATGACTTCTGCCAAAATGCCTAATAGATAACAAGAGCTATAATCTATATAAGAAATGCGAATGTCAGTGTGTCACACTTTTTCAACTTTACTTCAAGATGCCGTAGCCCAATATATCATACCATTTTGGAATCAGGCTGTCTCTGTGAGCAAATTAAAAACACTCTGGGTCAGATCCAGACCCGCAATCCTGATATTATGGATTCCTAAATTTTCATTACTACGATTGTTTTCAGCGATTTTATTTTTTATTTTTTATTTTTTTTTACGATAACAATTGCTTCGCCCGTTTTTTTTTTTTTTGGTTTTTTTATTAATATGTCTCGTAATATTAATTTTTATACTTTTATTTCGATCATATATATATATATATATATATATATATATATGAGATAACGATATATGTTCTTATATATCAGGAACAATATTGGAGAAAAATGTATGACAAAGTGGAAAAAGTTTACTTGCGACACGTTTCGTCCTTTAGAATTTCATCGGACTAAATTTATGTTGGTGCGACTACGCATGCGCACGAACAAGGCAGGCTGGGAATTTTTAATTTTTTTTGTTTTTTCTCTAGTCGATTTCATCTAGAATCGTTTTTCCGTTTTTTCCATCACTTTTGTTAGTAGATATCCCACACTTTGATAATAGAAGTTGTGAGAAGCCGGGCGCAAATTTACAGTAGATGACCTTTGCTATCAAGGCACTCGCTAGAAATATTCCAATGATGGAAAGAAGAAGAATCTAAATGAAATCGGCTAGATAAAAAATTCAAAATTCCTAGCATCCCTCGTTCGTTCGCATGTGCAGTCGCACTAACATAACAAATTTAGTCCGACGAAGTTCTGAAAGACGAAACACTTTGACATAATATATATATGTGTGTGTGTGTGTGTGTGTGTATTTATTTTGGGATATTAAATCAAAAGCATGTTAAAAATCGCTACACAATTGCGATCGTGTTTCGATGCATATCAATGCATCTCTTCAGGCGATTGCAAATTACTGGCAAGTGGACGATTAATTTAATTTCAAAAGTAAAATACCTCTTCTTTTTTTCGAGGAAGAATATAGGCTTGAGGGCTTTACCTTGATCAACCAATCGAAAATTAAATTAAATGTTACGAACGTTCGAATTGTACTCTATTCGTTCTCATCTTACCTGTGTGTGTGTGTGTGTGTGTGTGTGTGTGTGTGTGTGTGTGTGTGTGTGTGTGTGTGTGTACGCGCGCGTGCATAGAATTTTGGATATAACTAAAGATATATTTGTAAAGGGACGATATCAATAAAGACAAAAGGAAAACTTATCTTAGGCGACACGTTTCATCCTCTGATCTACTTTATCGAGGCAAATGTGAGGATTTGCCTTGAGTATAAGAGGCACAGTGGAGTAATAGATAGCGGCTCGGATGGAGGAATCGGAGAGCCGAGTTCGAATTCCAGTCGGATCCATTACATTCGCTAATACTCTTGGGAAATATATGAATCCTCTTCTTCTCTCTGCTATGGGTAAATAGCAGGACATACTGGGTTCTATAGCCTTGGGTGGCAACCGTTCTAAGGAAGGGAAAACTCTGAATTCAAACTAACCTGGAGAGTGTTGGGCTTCATCAAGCTCTCCTACCCAAGAAACAACACTGTTATTACGGCTGTAGTACATATGGTGTCCCTACGAACCTAATGGGTTAAGAGATTCGATCGTGAAATCAGGAATCCCCAAAGCAGTTGATATCGAGGGGAGTATCCAAAATGGTCGATACAAGGACTTACAGGTAAAATTCATCAGTTTTCAACCAAATATCAGTAACCATTAATGAGGCCAACCACAAAATCCAAAGACGGATAGGAAATGTGATAGAGCCTGACTGTCTTTTCTCCAAATATTTTCAGCAAGTGCTCTGACGAGCTTCGACGAGTTATTTTCACTGGTGCCCCGACTGCATGAATTTAACCGTGCTACTAGGTTAGCATCTCGGCCCCACCCTTTTAATGTCGAAACATTTAAACGTAACCGCCTCTTCTACTCCAATATATTCTTCTCTCGCACTTCCCGACAGTGGAACTCCCTTCCTCTTACTTGCTTCTCTGATAAATATAATCTTCAAAAATTTAAATGTCAATCGACATATTCTGATGTCTTGATTCTCTTTATTCTTTCCTCAAACACTCCTCTTTACTCTTACTTTCACTCTCTGTAACCCTTGCGTGCTAGTGGTACTCCCGCCTTATTTGGGGTGAAATGCTTACAAAACAATTCAATAAAATCTATATTCATTTATTTTTAATGTGTTCATTATTACTAGGTTCTATTATTATTTTTATTATTACTATTATATTTCGATTTCTGCTATGTTCACACTACCTACCAAGTCTGCGGGAAGATCTGAGGCAGGTGTGTTGCTATGGTTACATTTCATGATTTGTTTTTCTAACTCCCATAACATCATTAGCGTTACATGTACAAAGTTCTTTTTACTATCTGGACTGTACTTATCAAGACATTTTTTATATTCCTCTTAAGCTTGAATTTCCAGGGATTTTTTTCAATATGTTGTTGCGTTCCTTTTTGTATCATTCCAAGCGCACCAACTATGACTGATAATATTCTTGTCTTCAATTTCCACATTTTTTTTCTATTTCAATTTCCAGGTCTTTATACTTCGATAGTTTTTCAAATTCCTTGGTTTCTGTGTTGCAGTCATTATTATTAATATCATTGTAAGTATTATTAGTATTATTAATATTAGTTGAACAAACACGTCTTTTATTGGAGTCTTTGACTGATTTCAATAGAAGGAGTTTTTTTTTTAATTTCAAACGAAAGTAAAACTGGCTGCGAGGTAAATGAGTGCCGAATATTTCATTAGCGTCCTTATATATGCCTGGGGGCAAAAAAAATGGTTGATAAATAAATTGTGGTTACTTATGACTTTGGAGACTCGGACTGAAGAATCGGAGGGCCAAGTTCGAATCCCAGTTGGAGCCATTACATTCACTTACGCTAATACCCTTGAGAAAGGTATGAATCCTCTTCTTCCCGCACCAAGCTATGGCAGAGGGGAGAATAAGGAATAGTCTTGGGTGGCAACTAGTCTAGGAGAAAGTAACCCTGAATTCAAAACTACATGTAGCCCTGACGTAGCACATACTATACAGCTAAAGATCATTCGCATTGGTTCGATGATCCCGACTACGGTCGACCTGGATGGATGGATGGATGACAAAACAATGTCCAACGAAATATCAATTTCCTTCCGACAACTCATTAAAAACATCCTTCCCGTTAATAATGTCAGTCATTTCAATTAAACAATTGTATTAACTAATTTTTAATGTGTTTATTATTGCTGATATCATTTTAATGGGTTTATTATTACTTATATCATTTTAATGGGTTTACTATGACTTATATCCTTTTAATGGGTGTATGCGTAAGCGTTCTCAAAGCAAATTTGTCGCAAATTACTTTCACAACACAAAGAAAAATCACTAAGTACAGAGTCGAGTATCGGGGCAGAAAGAAATGCTGAAAACTCGATTCGCCCGTTCTTATCTTAAATCACGATGCGTGTAACCAGCCAGGAAAATAAATTACTCTCCTACAAACGCCGTAGCCAAAAATGCCCGAATTTTCCTCTCTCGAATCGAAAATACCAACTGCTTTTATCGGCAGAACCTATTTTTTTCATTCGTTGACAGCTGGGATAGGATGCTCCGTAATTTGCATATCAATATACTCTTATAGCGACTCATGCGACGGACTTGTTTCTTTTTCCGTCACAGAATACACGCGACGCGCTGTCGCTTGGGTTGACGAGGTAAGTGGCCGTTTTCTTCGCTATAAGATTTTTGCTGACTACTTTTTGGTAATCCTTCTTCGGCAGATCGCACACAAAACACGAACTTTTTTCCGGGGTACCTGATTACCTCGTTCACTACAATGGGTTTATTATTACTAGTATCATTTTAATAGGTTTATTATTACTTATATTAGTGTACCCATGCCATAAAAATAACAGCAAGTGTTAGAGATTTTTAATTGATATACGATGAAGCAATGGTATCTATGATTCATTGATTACTTTTGATATTATATAAATCGGTTTTTGCTCAATATCTTTTATGTTAAAAATTTTATGTGTTTAATATAACGGTGAAATAGAAAATATCTCTCGGAAGAAAAAAATGAATGACAAAGACGGCAACAACAAAGCCTGTTTCAAGACCAAGCTAAAGCAAGACGATGTCTTAATAAACAAAGGTATCTGAGTGCCTCCCATGAAAGGCTTGAACGAATAAGACTACAATCTAAAAAGCGTAGGAGTAAAGTAACTGATTTTTTTTTTAAATCAATATCACCCCATGCAAGCCATTTAAGCCACTCAGACCCAAGGGGTTACTGGGTGTGTAAGAATTAGAAACAGAAACATTATTAATGAGCGAGAACAAAAAGAGCATTCAGGACGACAGTAGATAGCGATTGATATTGCATTTAAATATTTGCAGATTAAAGTAGGCTGGAAAGCATGGAACCGGAAGGGAGTTCCACAAGCGAAAAGTGCGAGAAAATAAACTGTTAGCATAGGATTTACGGCTACTTCTAGGCAGCTTAATTGTAAATTGATGAGATCTTGATGTCAGCCTAGTACTGCATTTAATTTCAAATGTCCAGGTACCATAGCGAAGAGCTCATCCGAACAATTTCCATGAAATTATTTATAGAAAAGACACAGAGAGGCAACTATAGGGCGGTGGGAAAGTGACTGAATAATGCTGATAATATTGCTGATTCGTCTTTAGATTTTATCAAGGAGTTCAAGGTAAATAGAGGGGGGGCCGCACCATAATAGCAATATTCTAAGCATGGACGAATGTTATATATATATATATATATATATATATATATATATAATGTCATCCACATACAGGCTTGTTTCGCTGTATCACAGCTCATCAGTGCGGATTTGGCATCAGTCGGAGTCTCTGCCCCTAGGCTATCAGAAAGGGAAATTCTAGCGTATTATTTTTACGAATGTGAACAAACGACAGGTTGCCATAGTGCTCGATTCATTTAATGAAGATTGTTGTGTTAGCAGAGATGGCTGCTACATATATGATAGATTCTGGAGAGAAAAATTGTCTCGCACGGCACAGAGAAACCGACTTTCTTAGCAGCTGACCTAGCAATGGATTCAGTGTAGTCTTTCCACTCCATGTCCGCTGAGAACGTTAGCCCAAGAAGGTGCAACGGGCCACTTTCGAGGAGGTTAGCATCAGCCATGCTGATGGAAGGCAGAGAGGAGTCCCTCGGGTAATTAATGGAGTGAGGTTTCGTTTTGAAGGTGTCAAAATTAACAAGCTATCTTTCGCTCCACTTAGCAACGGACTTAAGATTGAATTGGATATCGGCTGCCATTTTGATCTTGTCGGACTGATTAACCTTACTATCGAGGCAGAAGTAAATAGTTGTATCATCAGCGTAGATACGAAAGTGAGAGTTGATGTCACCTGGAAGGTCACCAGAAACAGAGTAGGGGCAGGGATGGGGACACCCGCGTTAATACGAAAAGATCTAGACGAGTGGCCGTTCCGAATAACTTTCATTTCACGATTTGATAAGAAAGACTTGATCAATTCAAAAATAATCGGTTCATTTTGCTTGGAGACTAATTTTGTCTAAATGCAGATAAATATTTTATTCGTATAAATTATTAAAACGACTAAGGGAAGTAATCACTAACAAATTTACTAACTTAAGTTGATTTACTTCACTTCCTACTGCAGATGGGACAGGAAATATATAAATACATTGATAATTATTATGTTTTGATGATTATGAATTTATCATCATTCTCAGTAGTAGTAGTTGTAGTAGCAGTAGTAGTAGTACTATTTAAACAAAGACGCCTCGTATCAGAAGTTAAATAGAAACTGAAAAAGTGATAACAAAACGTAAAGCTAAAATGAATTTTATTGAAAAACAATAATGAAGGAAAGCGCAAAAGAATTTCAACCCACAAATAAAAAAAAAAAATAATTATTAATGATCTTTTTTGATCCTGCGGTAAGGTTGGTGAAGGATGAAGAATTCCATGAAGGAGGCGTATGGTCTAGCAAACTTGGGGATACCCTGTTGTAAATATTTCTAATGAAGACTGATTTTATCTACTAAATTTCAAAACATACAAGTATATTCATATACAGACAAACCGCTCATCTAGAGACCTCCCCCCGTATCAACGGACTTCGAATGCAACGGACAAAATCAGCAGTCAACATTTTTAAAAATCTGCAAGAAAAAAAAACTCCCAAATCGTCAGCGATGTATTTCAAAATTTGCGGGCTTAGCGGAAGGAGATGTATTAGTTCTCAAAGTGACCACTTGGCGGCGGTAGCGGGCCTTTCAGTTATAAACAAAGACGAGTGAACTGTATATAAAGATATGCATGAGAAAGTAGCTGTGAGAAATCTGTTATTTTTGTTATTTCGATTAATATATTTATATTAAGTATATATTCATTTATGCCATATATACATGTTTATAGTATTTACATTATGATCATAACTACTGGCAGTTACTGTAGTGGTCTTATAGCTAAAAAATAATCCCTTTCAATCTAGGACAATCGGCTTTAACGGATCACCTCTTCTCCCTATTAGTCCGTTGATGAGAGGTTTGTACTTATATAATTCTAAATATGTTACGGACATCGGCTGATAAATACCAATTTTATAAAGAAAACAATGACTTACATAATACAAGAATATTACCAGTCATAGTAGGTGCGCTTGGAATGATACAAAAAGGAACACAACAACATATTGAAAATATCCCTGGAAATCCAAGTTTAAGAGGAATACAAAAAATTGTCTTGATAAGTACACAAGATATACCAAACTGGAAACATTTTAACAGTAATGGTAATAATGGCAATGGTAATGCTAACATTAGCCGTTTCCTTATTAGGAAACATTCCACATTCATTGATCTAACAGCCAGTGCTACTTCCCGTTAATAACCCATTGTACTTTTCTTAAAGATGGCAGTCTGGAAAAATGGAGTTTGACATGGAATTGCATATAAGTTGTGTCAATGAAGTCTTTCATGCTGAAAAAATATACCTATTGATATCTATCGAAACATGATAAACTATTATGGAGACCAAACAGTGGACGTGAGCACAGACGGTGGGTAATGCACTTCAGCAGTGACGAGAAACGAGTAAGACACTCTCTTTACGTTACCTTTTCTCTCTGCTTGTTTTTACAGACATGCTATAGTTTCTCCGTGTGAGAATAATATAAATATGTATATATAATTTTTGTGCATGACTTAGCGGCATAAAACTCTCTCTAAGAACCAAAGCATGTTCATCATTCTTTTTCTTTCAGCTATTCCGTCCGTAAAATAACGTGTTATTATATCTTGGATATAATAATGCCCATAATGGGGAAAATCAAACTAGGAAAATATTTTTTTCCTCCACAGCTCTCTTATTTTCTGGTGACTTACCCCACATAGCGTGATATCATTAACCTCTATTGACTGGTCACCTCGACGTGATGTATTTCACTCATTGCTCTAGTAAGTAAGGAAACATTTGGCAATTATTGACCGGGCAGCCAGTGCTGTTCCAGTTTCTTCACTCCCTCGGGCTGGGATCAAAATCTATCTTTCTTAGGGCTTACCGCGACATCACGTTGAAACAGCAGTACGATCAATGACGTTAAGCAAGTTCTGGCCTAGTCACTATCTAGATGGGTGACTGTTTTGTAATACCAGGTGCTGTCAGCGTGTGTGTCGGGGTGGTGTAATGGATAATGGCTCGGAATCATTAATCGGAGAACAGAGTTCCAATTTCAGTTGGGTTCATTATATTCACTTACGCGCAAATATCCTTGGGAAAGGTATCAATCCAACTTTTCTCCTCTCAGATATGGGTTAATTAGTTGATATTATTATTAAGTTAAAACTATATTTTTGTAATAAAAAATTGAAAAGCTCATTAAAAGTCGTTTACACCTTTTTTATGTATACGTAACGTTACCCTGTTTGAAATTATGGTGGCCATACACGATATAATCAGAAAATAAGAACGATGACTATAGTAAATTTAAATACAACGTTCCTAAAATCAGATTATGGTGACCCTTTTCCAACATTTTTTAACATTACTAAGTACTTAAAAATTACATAAAAAAGGCGCTCACCCGTCGTTTTAAATTATGTTTTAAGGTCTCCTTAGGACAATAATGAAAGTATCAATACTTCGTCAAGGGATTAACGGGGTGTTGACAAGTACTAGTGTTTCCTCTTAAAAAGCTTTAAAACTCTTTAAAATTATGTATTTGGGCAGCAGCCCCTATAAGTTTCAAAGACGGCTGGCTTAGATACTGTGATTTAAGCTTTTTACTTATATTTTCTTGTGTTCGTATAAGTGTTTGCAACAGGGATTGGATTCCTGACGATTCGACTATAGTGAGATTCGAACCCGGGTTTCATAGTCTTAAAGTGGACGTTCTAATTACGACAGTACACCTACCAGAATATACGTAATCTTGCGGCCTACCGTATATTTTTTACTTGTAGCATTTTTTAAGGGAGATAACTCTAAATGTGTTACTAGTTTCAGAATTACTTCCCTTGGCTTCGTGACGCTATGGTTTGCAATGACGAACTTTTTAAAAATATTTTTACGAAAGCCGGGAGATGAGGACAACAACTCCGTAAAAGGGCAGAGTCTAACAGCAAAACGCGGAAACAAATAAAATATTTACATTTCAAAACCTAATAAGAACTAAAGTTCTGGTTACTGGACACACTGCAAGGTGGCACCCTGGCAGTAGGGAAAGAAGTTTTTTAGCAGAAAATCATGACGCAACTGCTTTCTTTTTAGGTTAAAATTTCTTTCATTGACTTACTACTACCACTGCTACTGTTTCTGCTGCTACTACTACTAACACACACACACACTTTAAAAGGCATTCATTCTCTTCTTTAATTACGAGAAACTCTAGCTTAGAGAAAAACTACTATGATTCATTAAGCATACACACAAATACAGTTCTCTCTTTCTTTCATTTTTGGATCTGATGAAGGCTTGAGCGGCGAAACACGTATTCAAATCTATTTTCAACTAGCAGTAGAGACCGGCGTTGTCCGGGGATGTAACAGTAAAGAGATAGATCAAGTATCGACCATCATAAAGACTGAAAAATAAAATTGACAAAGATTTTTGTTTAAGGTTGACGGACACGCATGTCTTAATTAGTTTTTTTTGTTTTGTTTTATTTTTTTTTTTTTTACGAATTGGTCAAACCCAAACTCAAACAAAAACATTGTTTTCAATCGTTATGAGTCTACCAATTGAATAGAATTTTATTATAAACAATTGTCTTGTAAATGGAATTTTTAAAGCATTCTGAATGTAAAAATAAAGAAAAAAAGTGTGCAAGACAATAAGAAACACTACCTGCCAAAAAAAGTGAAGTTTTGTTGAAATCTGTTGTAAAATGTAGGAAATCCGATCCCATATATAAACAAACACACACACACACACACACAAATAACCTGGGTTTTATAAGTATAACTCGATATGAGTTGTCCCCCTTTCATTCCGCGAAAGCGATGCCTCTTAATTGTTTCCAAATTGATTTCGTGCAAAAACAATTGTGTTTTTCCAATTTTTGGTGCTGTCAGAACCACCGCAAGGTAATTTTATGTAGTCCTGTGAAGTTTTGTTAAAATCGGTTGAAAAATGTAGGAAATCCGATCCAATATATAAACGTACAGACACACACACACACACACACACACACACACAACCTGAGTTTTATAATAAGTATGATTAAAGTTAAACGTTTTCCATTTGTCAAATTTCTTAAAAACTTTGTCAGGATTCTAAATGCTATTTAAACACACACACACACGTTTTGAACAATAAAAAATATTAAAAAATCATAATTTTCAGATACTCTGGGTTGTATATTAATATTTTCTTTTTTTGTTTTTGTTTTATTATTTCAATTAGGTTCATTGACTATTTTCCGTCAGTATGGCCATCATCTGGAGAGAAAAAAATTTGTTAGCATCAATGAATGACTGTTTCAGAAGAAAATGAACTTTATCTGCACGTTTCATTTGTTTTTTATCATTAAATTTTGTCAGTCCTTATGTTTGTTAAACGGTCCATTCCAAGTTATTTATAAAAATAGAGGACAGGGGATTTCTGACTTTCAGAATTCCCTCCTTGGTCTTTTTGACAGTTATATTGATTGCTGGTAATGGGATGTATGTGTTAAGTGTATGTTATCTTTTAGGTTTTTGGGAGTGTGTGAGATGTGTGTATGTGTATATATTTGAGTTAGTGTATGTATAAGTGTGAGACCTGAACACCTCTGCAAGCATGTCTGTCTTATGTGGGTAGTGCTTGATTTATGGGGTTATATATTAATTCTATTCATGTTCTTAAATTTATGGTTAAGCCCGTCGGGACAAAGTGTTTTGAGGCACAAAATCCACTTGTCTTCGTGTTCCTCTAGTATCTTTCTAACGTTATCTTTTCTGTCTATTTCTATTTTTTCAATCGTAGTGAATTTTGCATGGCTTTTAAAATTATGTTTTTCTAGGTGGAAATGTTCTACAGGTCTTTTGTGGGGAGCTGACTTGATCCGATTCTGATAATTATTAATTCTATAGTGAAAGGGCCATTAGATTTTCTCATATATTATTTCTGACATTGTGTGCATTCTAATAGGTAAATTATGTTATGAATTCTACAGTTAGAGTTGTAGTAGTTTTTGAAAATATATAAATATATATATATATATATATATATATATATGACTTGGTATGACTATATTTGTATCATATACATGATGTAATAAAATTCTTTGTGGCTCATAACAGAAAATATATATAAGATCAAACACAGAGACAAACTGAAAGATAAAATCATAATGTTATGAGGATATTCACTAAATATTGTCATGAAAATGCTTAAGGATTTATACCAGTTATTATGTTGGATCTACTATCAATGTTATACTGAGTGTCATATTGTGTCAAATTTGTTTTTGGCCCCTTTTTTTATCTTGACTGGGTCAGTTTTTTTTTTCCATGGCTGTATTTATTTTATCCTTCCCTCTCGCTTAGCGAGAGAGCCTCTTGATTTTGTCTGAAGACAGAATATTTTTAGAGGATTTTTTTTTTTTGAGCCAGATGTGATGTTCAGATCAGCTGAGGAGAGAGCAAGTTTTTTTTGTTTTTTTAAATTTTCCTTTCATAGCATTCACATCATGCTGATAGTACAGAGTGAATCAAAAATAGGACTAATTTGAAGCAGTGTATAAAATATTCATGATTTGGAAGGCTTAATCTCTACCAGTGGACCACTTTTACTCTTAATTTTTTTTGGTGGACCCTCAGATGACGAAAAAAAAAGTTTGTTTTAATTTTTACTAATGCATAAGTTTAGAAATTGTATTATAGAAATAGTAATTGTATATGCTTTATTTTAAAGCAAAACTAATTTAATGAAAATGAACTTGTATTTAACAACTAAATTCTATAGAACATTTATATATATAAGTAAAATAACTTTAACTTTATATAATTTATATATATATATATATATATTGATGCATGTTTCATTAAATAATATAGGCAAGTTTTGTCTATTTTATGTAAATTCTTTTCATATCGTCTGAGAAGCTTAATAACATTATCATTAAAAGATGAATGAAAATCACCATATTGACACATATTTTTTAATCTAAGCTTTCAGCTTACATAAGCCATTATCAAAGATGACAATTACATAGCAATATATTAACCAATACACAGACAAAACAATAACGATAGTCTGTTTTTGTTTGCATGGAAGATTTCCAAGCAACGACAAACTTGTGCATACAAGACGCTGGAAGCGAAAATCACACCGCAGCTCATGACATCACGCATGACCATGCAAAAGTGAAAACAAGAAGTATTAAGTATGGGAAGCCGTTGGTATAAACCAATGGCTTCTGTTACCAATTATAGGCATTTAAGAATATTTGTGGAGATTTCATAGTTTATTTTGTTCACGTTATGTTTCAGCTGTTTTATGTATATAGCTTTAAGAATTTTTAGTTTTTGTTTATTGTTTTCATGTTTAAGTATAGTTGTGTTTTCAACAAGAATTTTCCAGAATTGTGTATGCGGACAGGCATGTTGTTTTAAATGCCTAAAAATATTAGAGTTATCATTCAAATGTAGAGTCAAGCGTCATGAAAGCAATTCTACAGTATACTTATTTACATCTACCAGCCTGAATATTCAAGAAATCTTTAAAAAAATATCAGAAAATATATACCAAGTGAACAGCAAAATTGTCCGATTGTTAGATTAACTTTTGAACTGTTGTATCTTAGAAATGATTAAAGATATCTTACTGGAATTCTCCAAGGATTTTATAGCACTATTGGACTTTGAGCAATGAGAAATTACAATTACTCGCTAAGCTTAACAGAAGAATCATGATGAAATTGATCATAAACGAAAATGACATGTTCATCATTAATTAATAATAGCTAAGAATCAGAGGCTCATGTAGGATTGAAATAAGGTTCAAATATAGATATATTATTCCAGGATCATTTTCCAACTTATTCAAGATAATCTTCACCTTCTCTAACCGTCTAACTTTCTGTTCTAGAATAACAAGGTGCCTCACAGGTTTCATATACAATTTCATTTTCATTTTTTACTGCTCTTTGGACTGTCATAGCTAAAACTCCTCTCTCACATGCCAAATGTCTTATGGATTGAGTTGGATCTTTTCTAATTGATCTCTTTAGCTCTAAGTTGAAAAGATGATCCCGCTTCCTGTTGTGTCCTCCTGATCCAATTTTCCTCTATACTGATCTCTTTTTTTTTAAACTTATTCACCATTTTTCTTAATGGTTCTTGATTGAACATTGAAGATGGAAACCACAGTATGAATGATGATACCATTACTGAAGGTCTGAATGATCTTTTTTCCTCTCACCATTGCTCAGTTGGGAAGACATAGTTGGGCTGACATAAAACAATTTTAACCTGTTCTCATTCTAGTTTAATAATGCAAAGGGTTTTTCAGTAATTCTTATGACAAATGGTGTCAAGATGGCTAAATGTCTTATTTGAAAACCTGGAAAAAAAGTAACTCAATTAGTTTAGTGGTTTTTTTTTTTAGATATTAAACATTTTATGGTATGGAGAATTATACTGTAATACAATTTGGACAATTATACTGTTACAGCCTTTTTACTTAATAGCTCTGTTTTATTATGATGAGACTATTTTATTAACACCAGTCTCCTCATTGTGCAATAACAATGCAATCTATTATGTCCTGCTACTGGTAAGGAATAATATGCATATTTATATGTATATATTTAACTAGCAGTAGAGCCCGGTGTTGCCCGGGGATGTAACAGTAAGAGATAGATCAAGTATCGACCATCATAAAGACTGAAAAATAAAATTGACAAAGATTATTGTTTAAGGTTGACGGACACGCATGTCTTAATTAGTTTTTTTTGTTTTGTTTTATTTTTTTTTTTTTACGAATTGGTCAAACCCAAACTCAAACAAAAACATTGTTTTCAATCGTTATGAGTCTACAGATTGAATAGAATTTTATTATAAACAATTGTCTTGTAAATGGAATTTTTAAAGCATTCTGAATGTAAAAATAAAGAAAAAAGTGTGCAAGACAATAAGAAACACTACCTGCCAAAAAAAGAGTGAAGTTTTGTTGAAATCAGTTGAAAAATGTAGGCAATCCGATCCCATATATAAACGAACACACACACACACACAAACAACCTGGGTTTTATAATAAGTATAACTCAATATGAGTTGTCTCCCTTTCATTCTCGCAACAGCGATGCCTCTTAATCATGTTTTCAAATTGATTTCATGCAAAAACAATTGTGTTTTTCCAATTTTTGGCACAGTCAGAATCACCGCAAGGTAATTTTATGTAGTCCTGTGAAGTTTCATTGAAATCAGTTGAAAAATGTAAGAAATCCGATCCAATATATAAACGAACAGACACACACACACAACCTGGGTTTTATAATAAGTATGATAATAGCTCAGTTGTATTACATTGAGTGCTGGTGTAAGTTAAATAGTGCTCAATGTATGATATATATATATATATATATATATATATATATATATATATATATATATATATATATATATGTGTGTGTGTGTGTGTGTGCTCTAGCAGGATCCAAAGCTGTGTCTTTACAGGAGAAATGACCATTTGATTCAGTGTACTTTAACTGCTTGTCAACAAAAAATTCACAATCAGGCAATATTCTATCTACTTTTAAAGCTGCGCACTCATCTAGATTTTCTCAAAAGGCATATCATCTCAGTTTTGTATTGGAAATGCAAAGAATCCTTTTTGCAATGAGAAAAACATTGATTTGGAAATTCTTTCAAAAATCAGATAAGTGTCAGATTTTATTGAAACTTTCAGGACTTATTCACAAATGAATAACATTATTTTTTAAACATTTTTTTTTTAAATTCTTAGTAAAAATATTTTTTTTTTTTTTTTTTTTTTTTGCATCTGTTAACCCCCACTTATTTAATTTTATGAAATTCCGAGAAATTATTTTTGTAGAGCTTAATGTTTATACTAGTTATAAGCACAAGTCCTTGGAGAATTTAAATCATCAATCTTTATTTTTTTTGTAAAACAGAACCCCAGTTACAGAAAATCTGCTCTGAATCATAAAATAAAATAATGCAATAAAACTAAACATTATTTAATCAGAAAAGCTTTTAATTGCTTTTATGAAATAAGATATATTATAGACATTAATGTCTAAAAATTTTTTTCAATGAATAATTAATTTTTACAAGTATTGTTTTCATTTTTTTAATTTCAATTAGAATAATCTATAAAGTTTTAAATCTTTTAAAATTCTGTATTAATTTGTGATATTGTTATCAAGTAAAAACTATATTTACTAAACATAAATGAAAACTTACTATTCAGTGACACCCATTATTTTAAAAATTTTGAATTTTTTTATGTGAATAAAAATGTTCAATTTTTTGTAAATACAGATGTACATAAACAATATTATCAGAATATAAATGTGTGAACTATTTCTGCCATTTTCTGAACAAGTGCCTTTGTAAGTATGTAAAAATTCAATAAAATATTAGATTATTTAAAATATTTTCCTAAATTTTTAAAATTACTGGGTAAAGTTATATAAAAAAAATGCTCACATTGTATTCGTCAAGTAATTTTTAGTTATATGCCCTTTACTTAAAAATGTCAAACATCAGGTTATCAATGGGCAAACACCCCACAAAACACCCACATTCATATTAAAAAAATGCTTTACAGTGATATTTTAAATAAAGAGTAATATTTGTTTTAATTCAGATTAATTAAACTTTAAATCAGTTAATCTTCCTCAAATTATATTTTATTGTTGAAAGATTTTTTTTAATAAAGAGAATTATGTTGTGTTGACAGATTTGTTAATATGGCAAATTTCATTGATTTCAAATAAATTAATTTCAATCAATTTAAATTTGGTTTGAAATACAACAAAGTATATATTGCTTATTGGAAATATTAAATTTAACTTATTTGGAATTAAAACTAAAATAGAAGTTTCAAGAAAGATTTTTCACTTTTAAAATACATTTTAAAACTTAGTATCACTTTTTTTGGGAGGTTCCTAAGTTAAATGTATATAGAAATATATATATATATATATATATACCACCCCTCTTCTTCCTCTGTAAACCCTAAATACATCTCCTTTCTCTTTACTTCCCCTTTTTCTTTCTTCTCTCCTTCCCTTTTAACATATCATTTCCATTAAGTTGACCGACTGAATAGGTCAATGTCTGATCCTTACCCCCTCCTCCCTCAATACTAAGTATTATAGAAAGAAATATTAAAATAAACCCTCCCTAAACTTGACCATGTCTCTCACACCACTCCTCACTACCCTCTCTGTTAAATTACATAAACTTAATACTACCCATCAAAAGTGTAAATTTTCATTTCATTTTTCGTTTCACCGTTTGAAAGTGATGTCTGAAGATCCAGGGTACTTTAAAAGGTCTCTGGTGAAATAAAGTATTGCAGTGGTCTGTTTTTCTTATATATATATATATATATATATATATATATATATATATATAAAACAACTAACAACAGCTAAAAATGAAATCCAACATTTAAATAATGAAATCCAAAAACATAATGTGATACTAAAAAATACCTTCACCAAACTGGAATATAATGAAACACAATACCATATCAAGTATACTGAAAAAAAATGAAAGTGATAAACTCAAAACTAGTCATTTTTAATGAAACATGTATAAAAGAGTGATTGCTGCCCAAATACACAATATATATATATATATATATATATATATATATATATATTTGGTTGGATAGATGTGAGTTTGTGACCCTGGGTTTCACGCTTTAGCGATCGTCAGACAAACTGATTAATTTTTTAAAAATTTTGGGTTTATGTAGATTGCGTGTATTGGTGTTCGCTAAAGCATGAAACCCAGGGTCACAAACTCACATCTATCCAACCAAATATGTTAGCTCTATCTCTGATATTGAGCGCTTTCTAATAAGTACCGCGCATGACTAAATTTCATGCACAATGCAATCTTTGAAAAAAATGTAAAACAGTCATTTGAATTCTGCACCCAAAGTTTGTGTCATGCATGAAACTCAGCGTCATGCTAGAGGTGTGAGATAGTATGTATATTTATTAATATATATTATATATATATTTTTTTGCTGTTTCATTACCTTGATATATATATATATATATATATATATATATATATATATATATATATATATATAGCAAAATACATTCGAATGCTTGAAGGTGGTCATCAGTGATGAAAGCCATCTTCATTGCTGATTTCGGCGTTCTTATTCATCATATCAGCTCCAACAGCCACCCCGACCTGTTATCTTATTCTACAGGTCGCCACCGTGTAAAGAATTGTGCTAGTGCTCATGACAGAATTTATACTTTCAGCTCTTAAGAAAAAAAAAAAAAAAGAAACCACTGAAGCGTCCAAAATTGCTTGCTCTGTCCCAATTACAATATTTTAACAATACATTTAGCTGTTTACTAAAATGGGTTTTTTTTTTTCCCTTTTCCCCCTTCCAAACTGAATTATATAAATTGCTTGCTTTGCAGCAATTAAAAATGTAATCTTTCCTCCAAAAATAACTTATACTACTCAATCATAACAAAAAAAAAACATTAATAATATGTTTGAGGTGGTTAGGTTTTAACTTGTTGAAGTTTTTATTATCATATGGAATGGATTGATTTTACATATTTACAATTAAAATAAATCAAAAGGTACCGGGAGGAACGAATTGGATATTAAATTGAACTATATAGGGATGGATGAAATATTGATTTGAAATAAATTAACAATTTATATAATACTACTATCATATGAAAACAGGTGAGTTTTATATTATTAATTTAAAATAAATCGACGATATCGTCCGGAGGCTAGAATTTTATATTATTAAGGTTAAAATATATTATCAACACAAAGAAAGAAACAAATTAATTCTAAAATATATCATTTAAAATAAGTCAACGATATTGTAGTATGTGGTATAAATGTAGGTACCTCCACGAAATCGCTAAAAAAAGAGCATAGCTTGATGAAAAAGACGCCAACCTTGCCGAAAACAAAATTTTATTGTCTAAATGCTTATGTTATTATTAAGAGGAAAGACCAAAGTTTTTTTTAATTATTTTTAAAAGATTTTCCTTCTTTTTAGAACATTCTAAATTTTGATTAAAAAAACCTTGTTTCTATTTGTATCAGCGGAACTAGTAAATAACATAGACAATTTTTAGCACGTTTTTTTGGTATGACACATTAATTTGAAAAATCGTGCAAAAATAGAAATAATTATCGGATGTTAATGAAACTTTCAGGAACTATTCACAGATGATCGAAATTATTATAAATATGTTTTTTATGAAAGTCATGGTAGAAATATTTTTAAAAAATATTTATTACCCCCCCATAACTAATTTTATGAAAACGCTAGAAATTGATCGCATCGGTTTGAGTGATTACAATAATTAAAAGCACAGGGCTTTGAGGAATGCAAATCATGTTTTTTTTTAATTTTTAATTGGATACGCAGTACCTGAAAATCAGGTCTGAATTGTATCATATAAAACTCAATAAAACAAAGATATTATTTAATTTCAAATGCTTTTATTTGATTTTAGTTGTTTTTATGAATATGGACAATATTTTCTGAAAGCAAAAAAATTTTTCGATGAAAAATTAATTTTTAATACAATTATTTGTTATTTCATTAATTATAATAGATTTTACATTTAAGTTGTTAAAATATTATAAAATTAGTTAAAAAGCACAGGCTTTCATAAGTGTCCTTATGAGATAGATCTTTTTTTAGCGTTGTAAATTGTATCATTTGACTAATCAGAAGATCCCCAGTAATTAAGAAATGTAATTTTGTGCTTATAATCAAGCTGTAATTATAAAATACGGAAGACCAACCAGAATATAATTAAGTTGCGTTATTTGAGTTAAGCATTGTTCTCCACTGTTAAGGCCTTTACTTTTATGAAACACGTGTGAAGTTAATTTGATTTTTTCAATTTCAACTGAGAAGGGTACCTACAAGTATCAGTATCATCTTATGAAATTTATATGATCTTATTTTTATATTAATCTCAGTTACGACATTTTTCCATAAATGAAATATCAAAATTAATAATAAAATGAATGGAAATACAAATAACAGTAGAATGTAATAAATGTACATAAAATTATAGTATTTTATGTACAATTCTGATAAAATTTCCTAAGAAAGGTACCTATAAATTAATTAGATACCTTTAAGAAATATGAAATTTAATGTCACTCTTAACAGTTTTATTTTAATTTCTTTAGAATATATTTCCCATAAAGCATCATAAACGTAAAGGTGAAACCTAAGTACAAAAAAAAAAAAAATAGACCGCTGAAAGTTTTCGTTAAAAATAACAGGGTAAATAATTTGTTCACGTAAATGTAAATTATTTCACTTTTTCTCCTTCAAGTAGAACAAATTAGCCTCCTGGAATTCGTAAATATATCATTCATCACATGTCAAGAGACGCGAAAGTTTATGACCTGCTTTGTTTTATTTTCAAATTACATCTTTTTGGCACAAAAGCTAAGTTAAGTTTGGTTTAAAATATTTTAAATAAACATTATAATTTCTGATTTTCTTAAAATAAGTTTTGAAAAAAAATGATAATTGATATTTAAAAAATTTCAAAGTCAGATTTCCAGTTTTTTTAAAATGGAAAAAATAGTCAATTTTGCTAACTCAAAAAAACTAGATTTTTTAACGAAAATTTCGGACGTGCTAAGAACGATTAAAAAATGGAAAAAAATACCCCAAAAATACTTTGACCTTTCCTCTTAATAATAACAAACATTTAGACGATAAAATTTTGTTTTCGTCAAGTTTGGCGTCTTTTTCATCATGCTATGCTCTTTTTTTAGCGATCTCGTGGAGGTACCTATATAAATGGATTCTATTAATGTTAAATTGTGTGAATTGATTTTAAATTATGTTACATTAAAATATAATAACATTATCGTATGAAAAGGGTAAATTCTAAATTATGATAAGTTCCAGTACCTGAACAATATCGGATGTTAAGTTACAATATTTTATGTTATCGAAACATTATATATATATATATATATATATATATATATATATATATATATATATATGATTATTTGGAAGGTTTACGAGTTAAAATACCATTTATAATGCTATCAATATTAGAATATGTTAATTGAACAATTTAAAGATTATCACATTATGACACTATGGACACCAACAGATGCAATCTCAAGCATTTTGGTATTATGCCCAATGAATGGGTCTTGAAACATTCTAAGTGGCATCCACTTTGACCAAAAGGGAACAGAGGAGCAGATAGTTTTTTTGATGACCAAATGATAACAAAACTAGACATAGCATGTATCTAGTTGATTTTTCCCCAAGGTATTTAGTAAAAATACTTATTCAGCAAAATAATTCAGTCTATATAATAAATACAAATGTCAGTGTGTCATGGTGTCACACTTTTTCAACTTTACTCCTAGAGACCGTAGCCCAACAAATCATACCATTTTGGAATCACGACAATTCCATAAACAAATTAAAAACATTCCGGGCCAGATCTGGACCTGCAATCTTGAAATTTTTGATTCCCAAGTTTTCATTACTGCGATTGTTTTTGATGATTTTTTTTTTTTACGTGATTTTTTGCAACAAATTTTTTTGTACGAAAACAATTTTTAGAACTTGGAAATAAATTTGGGAATAATCAAAACTAATTGCGAAATCCTCCAAAAGTCACCCATGAAATAAAAATAATTGTTTGTATGGAACGTAAAGATATACATACATCAAATTGTCTTTAAATTAAATGGCAGCAGAAAAATTATTGTTGAACTTTTAAAAGGTAAGCTTAAATAATAATGCAATACTTAAATGCAGTGATCAATTTTGAGTTTTTTTATGTAGTTTATTGTTGCCTATCACATCTACTCCTCCCTAGCCATTGTGATGAAAGCCCAATCAAAAGCCATCCACATGAGCTAGCTTAAATACTACCAGATAAAGTGGCTTTTAAGCTAGTAATGAATCAGTACTGAAAATTTTGTTTGAATTGAGTGAGTCCCTGATTTTTGGCAAATATTTTAAAACACTGCGTAGAGAGTTTTTTTTTTTGCTTTTACTTTGGAAAAAAAAAAGTATCCATTTTGGTGATACCTAGTTTTAACAGAGGATGGAAAATGTGACACTGAAAACCAAAATCTCATTGGAATAGCAAAAAATGGCTTCCAAACACTAAACAAAGTGTTATATCTCGTACAAGATATAATAAACAAAGTAAACCCGAGTGTGGTTTTCAATAATAATTTTATAATCGGATGTAGGTATGTCAAAATACAGAGACAGTGTAGGAGTAAGCTAACCGCAATGGTGTTAGTAAACGAAGACCTTCTTTTTTTCTCTCCGTACTGTTTACTGTGGTCGTACTTTATCGGCCACCAGAACGTCCATTATCGTGAATGGGGAAGTTGGGTTATCTCATCACAACACCTCCCCCCGAAGCTGAAATTCTTCCTTTTGAAAATTTCTGCTTCTAATGTCATCTTCTTTTTTGGATCCGGACTAAAACGCTCCACTGGTTTTCTTTCCCGTGTGCTCCTTCTTTTAGTCGTCACAATTAGATCCTTTTTTGGCGAAGATAATTTCCGCTTTTCAGTCCGTAAGGCTGGTCCATGCGATACAGGTTCAAATACACTATTGGGTAGTGTCATGTTAAAAGCATCACATAACACTTCCATCGGAATTTCTTCTTCGCTTTTTCACTTTCTTCACCATATCGTGGTCTAATCTGATTGATGTGTCTTTTACATGTAAATTTTTTACTTTTAATCGTGTAGACCACTTTACCAATCCTTTTCTGGATTATGCCATCCATCCAATAGCTTTTCCCACTTTTAAAATTTTTAAAAAAAACTTTGTCTCCTGGAGTGTATTTTTTTATGTTGACTTTTTCCTCTTTCTTAGCAACTTTTTGCTTTGATAGGGTAACAATCTATCGAAAATTGATCTAATTTTCCTTGCGAACATAATTTCCGCAGGTGACATTTTCGCATCGTTGTTCTCATTAGGAGTTACCCTATAGATTGCTAAAAACTTTTGAATAGTTCTTTCTTCAGTGTCCATACCTCTATTTTTACGTAAAACACGTTTAAAAGTGTCAACAAATTTCTCGGCTTGACTGACCGTTCGACCTGGGATGGCACACTGGTGTAGTTATGTGTTCAATGTCTAAGGCAGTACAGAAATCCTTAAATTCCATACTTGTGAACGCTGTACCATTGTCGCTAACTAATGTTCTAGGAACCCCGAAACGACTGAAAATTTCATCCAATGCACTGATGGTGTTCCTAGATGTAGGATGCTTGCACTTGACTACCTCAGGCCATTTCGATAAAGAGTTCACCAATATCAAATGATAGTACCCATTAATTGGTCCAGCATAGTCTATATGTAGACGTGCCCACGGCAAATCCGTTTTTGGCCAAGGATTCATTTTGACCGGAGATGCCCTTGCAGCCAATTGACAACTTCTACATAGTCTTACAAAATCTTCAATATCCTTGTCCATTCCCGGCCAGTATACGTAACCACGCATGAGTGATTTCATCCGAGACATTCCAGGATGACCGGTATGAAATTCTTTCAGCATATCTGTACGTAGAGATTGAGGTATAACAATTCTATCTGCGTACATCAATGTGTTGTTGCAAATTGAAAAAGGTGAAATCTGAGTTCCCTTTTTCTATCTTTTGTTCCATCTCGTCTGGTTCCTTAATTTCACAATATAGTGATCTTTTTCCGCTTCTTTTTTTATTTTGTCCAATGTTACCAGCAATTCCCTGATTGTATTCAACAAGAGACCTGAGATTTCTTTTTCCTCAGTTAATGCTGCTATAACCGTCTCTTCTAACATTTCTTCATTTTTTGGAATCAGCCTTGACAATCCATCCACATGCCCATGTTCTTTAGATTTGACGTATTCCATCCTAAAATGGTAATTAAGCAGGGTTACACCCCCATAAATAAGCGATTAGCTGTATCGTAGGAATGCCTTTTACCTCAAATATTGAAAGTAACAGTTTATGGTCCGTTTGCAGTACAAATGATCTACCATGTAAAAAGCGGTGGTATTTTTTAACCCGAACACAATCGACAAAGCCTCTTTCTCGATCTGGCTATAATTTTTCACCCGGAAGAAGAGTCCTCGGCCGCGTCGATCGGTTTAGTAGTGCCATCTTCATATTTGTGTAGCAGTGCAGCACCCTCCGTACAAACTTCGTCAGTTGCCAGAATGATTTCTTTCTCAGGATCATAATGTGCTAAAGCGAGATCTGAGAGTAGGCATTTTTTATTTTCTGAAAAGCTGTCTCCATAATCTTTTGACCAAAACCATTTCTTGTCTTTTTTTAACAATTCGTTGAGGGGGGCTCTTAAATCATACATTTTAGGTATGTAGATTGCATAATATTGTGCCAACCCCAGAAATGATTGTAGTTTCACAACTGTGTCGGGTGCAGGCATGTTCTTAATTGCATCGGCTCTCTGTGGGTCCGGTTTCCTGCCTTCACTGTCTATTACCTGTCCAAGGTACGTAATTCTTTCCATGAAGAATTTACACTTCTCATGGCTTAATCTAAAACCAAAATCTTCTAGTCTTTTGAATATCGCTCTGATGTGCATTTTATGTTCTTGAACATTCTTACTTTTGACTAGAATGTCATCTAAATAGGCGGTACCAAACTCAAGGCCTGCCAGCATAGTGTCCATCACCTGTTGAAACAAAGCTGGGGCGACCTTTAAGCCGAAAGGAAGCCTATTTAGCTTATAAATACCTTTGTGTATTTATACACAAATATTTTGAGCATTCATCACTCACTTTAATCTGCAAGTATGCGTCAGACAGGTCGATTTTTTTGAAAAATCTTCCCACCATTCAATTTTTGAAAAATATCTTCTGGTGAAGGTAGTGGATAACTGTGATTTTTAAGGCAATCATTTAATCCTGTTGAAAAATCTGCGCACTCTTATTTTCCGTTTTTCTTCTTAACATAAACTGTGGGCGAGGCCCAATCCGAATGGTCAACCTTAGATATCACTCCCATTTTTTCAAGTCTTTCCAATTCCTTATTAATTGTGTCTAAGGAGGAAAAGAACGTTTCTCTTAGGTTTGAAAATTGGTTTCACATTTTCCTTGAGTTCAAATTTGACTTCCGTCTTAGTACATAAACCCAATCCCTCAGAAAAACTCTGGGATATTCTTCTTTTAATTCATTTATGAATTTTTCATTTTTAATATTTTTTTGTTTTTCGGCACTGTATATTACATTTGCAAAATGAGTTAATCGGGAGTTCAAACAAATCAAAAGTACTATCCAGTCTATTCCAAAAAAGACATGAATTAATCCCTTGGATTACATACACTTTCGTTTTGCAGTCTTGCCACATAACGAAATATCGCACTTTAATTCTCCTTAAAGTTTAATTTCTTTCCTGAAACCCCTCTAGCCCGTTTTTTTTGGTTTCAGATAATTTAGGTCTTCCAATATTTTTCCATGTTTGTTCATCAATGATGCTTATGTCTGAACCAGAATCCAGTAGGAAAGTAATTGTATGATTATTTATCGTACATCTCGTACTTTCTATTTTTACCTTTCTGAATTTCTTTTTCTGATAATACCAGGCTTACATCTTGTAATTTTTTTTTCTTCGCAAACCGTATATTTATGCCCTTTATTTCCTTACGATTGGCAGAATTTATTTTTGTACCAACACACGTCTTTGGTATGATTTTTTTTTCCACACGATTGGCAGAATTTATTTTTGTACCAACACGTGTCTTTGGTATGGTTATTTTTTCCACACGTCTCACATTTTTCTACCTTTTTGGCTTTTGGAGTTTTTCGAGTTTTTACGTGTCGAACATTAGCAACACTTTTCTCCTCAATTTGTATATTATCCCTTTTTATGTTTATGAGACGTTGGCATTCTTCGGTCACCCTTTGTAATGTTATTTTCGAGTCTTGCTCGACCATTGTAAATATTCTCGACCTAATTTCTTTATATTTAGGATCAGTTAGTCCTTGAAGAAAAATTAGGCACTTGAATACATCTTTGGTTATTTCTTCTAACTTGAATTGTTCAACCAGAGAGTTCACTGTTCGCGTATGTCACAAAATCCTTGTTATCTGCTTTAACGATGTTTAGGCATCTGTATCGCGTGTGGAACAGACTATTCTTTCGTCAAATATTTTTGACAGAATACTTATAGTTTCTTCAAACGAAACTTCTTCTGGCTTTCTGGGCAATATCAAGTTTGAGTACTTCCTATTCTCGTTTGTCCCTAGTTTCTGTACTAGTAATGTTACTTGTTCCTCATCCGACCAATGTTGACATCTCTTGGTAAATATAGTTTCAAACGTTTAAAAGCACGCTGGAAATGTAATGCCCGAATCAGGATCATAAATAAATTGGATAATGAATTTGCTATTCCTTGCAGAAAAAAACAGTATTTTTTCTTTCTCCAGTCGCCTGTTTCAGAATTTTTTTGAGACTTTTTTTGCTGTTGCAAAATTTGTTGTTGTAAGTCTTGGTGCTGTTTTTTTGTTGCTGTAACTCTTGTTGCTGTTGTAAGCTTGTATACAGCATTTTAGTCATTTCGACTAATTGCTCCATCCTGACTTTCTTTAGAATTCGGCAAAAAAAAAAAATTTTTTTTTTTTTTTTTTTAGACAGTTAACACTCTCAACAGATAATTTACAGCCGTAATATTTTTACAACCCGTAATTTTTACTTGAATAATCAATTATTAGACCGGCTCGTATTTGAGTCATGGTTCAATATATATTTTTCAAATCACAATTTAACAGTAAAAAGTCTTTCCTTTTCCTTTTGACTTGTGACTCCGCTTTCGAAAATCCATTCAGCGTATTTTTTTTTTTTTCAAGTAAGTACGTTGCACAATTCTTCGTCGCCAGCTGTTATATCTCGTACAAGATATAATAAACAAAGTAAACCCAAGTGTGGTTTTCAATAATAATTTTATAATCGGATGTAGGTATGTCAAAATACAGAGACAGCGTAGGAGTAAGCTAACCTCAATGGTGTTAGTAAACGAAGACCTTCTTTTTTTCTCTCCGTACTGTTTACTGTGGTCGTACTTTATCGGCCACCAGAACGTCCATTATCGTGAATGGGGAAGTTGGGTTATCTCATCACAACACAAAGTATTAAGAAACAGGAAAGTTTTATTAGAAACAAAGAAAAGAGTGTTGAACTGTTATATCATAGCGGTCCCCCTACATAGCAGTGAATGTTGAACAATCTCCTCACAGATGAAGAAGAAACTTGAAACAATAGGAATGTGTTTCTACAGAAGGATGCTGCGAATACCAAGAAATGAAAATGTGAACATGTGACACAAATGTAATCTCAAGTGTTTTGGTTCTATGCTCAGTGAATGGTTCTTTGGAAGTGACAGTCACTTTAACTGAAAAAGAACAGAGCAGAGTATAGAGTATAGATATTATATGCTGAAACAGAACCCTTTCTCCATTGATGACTCGGAGATGAAAATTGCTGTCTCTATTTTTTGCACATTTGTGCAGGTTGTGGAGTATCTTTGTGCATTATAAAAGAAAAAAATTTGGAATTTCATTCATAAATTCATGTTATATTTTTTCTTTCATTTCCATTACAAAGAAATTTTCTTAAGTTTAATTTTTTGTAGTATGAACTTATACAAATACAAAATTTCCTTACCTCTAATAAATATTAACCAAAACTCCTTGACTATCCCATAATTCAACAAAATCTACTGAAAGGAATGTAAAAAAACAACCTCATGATTGAGATAATCATCTTTACTTTTTGGTTTTATCTTTAGAAAATAAAAAATAAATACATATTGAGAAGCAACAAAGAAAGAAAAACTGGCAAAATTTAATTTTTTAAAGCTTAATTTGATATTTAATTTAATTTTAATTCTTTGTGGTATCTTGATTTGTTCTGTTTTTTTAAAGAAAATCAAGAAAATGGAGGCAATCCTGAGTCAGAACACAGACATATAAAATACTTATACAGACAAAGAAAAATAGTGAGTATTTTTATATCAACTGAAAACAAAAAAGGAAAAAAGACAAAAGAATCAAAACAAAATATATTAAGCAATATTTTAGCAAAAAGTGACAATCAACATTTACAAACTTGGCACATTTTTTTTTTTCAAAAGTCCAAGGATTTAATTTGAAAACTGTTGAATTTGCATATTCTGGCTTGGCTTGGATAAAATTGCAAGTACATCTCCATTAACAGCAAAAACCTTTTTAGGTTGTGAAATGCCTTTAAGTGGTATATCAACAAAATTTCCTGTGTGTCGAATTCTATGAATGTTGTTTGCATTTTTGTCTGCAATGTATATAAAATTCCTGCTCACTGCAATATCTGCGATAGAACAAAGTTTGTTATCTGAACCTCCATCATAACAAAAGGCCATATCACCCTTCTGATCTATACAGTTTATTGCATTTAGAGAATTTATGATTAATAAATAACCTGAAGGTAAGGCACGGAGCCTGTAATCAATACAGGTGGGGAACATTACTGGTAATTTTATTACCTGAGAAATTTCATATGAAGATTCAGGTCCCTTCTTCGATATTATATCAACACACATTGTTCTGTCACGGTAAAGAGAGTAGATCTTTTCATTGTCATCCGATGCCAAGCCATAGTAACGTTTCCCAAAGGTGAAGCTCTCTTTTTCAGTCAGATCACCACAGTTTAAAATGTGGATCTTTGACTCAAATGGTTGAGAGACTGCGAAACAATTTTCCTGCAGTAAGCATAGACCATAGGGTTCAGTTTTGAAAACCACATTTTTCAAACACTGTCCAGCTGTTGAAAACTTCCAGATTTTTTTAAAGCAAGCTTCAGTGATCAAGAAACATTGGTCAGGTTCATCAGGTACCATGATCATGTCATTAATACCTGTAAGCAACTTTACGTTTAAGATAATATTTTGTTTGAGCTGAAATGGGCATGGTTCACTTTGTTGTACCATTTCAATAACTTTAGGAGTTTCAGGTCGTTCAGTTTCAACCAAATTTGAAGCATCATCAGTTATCACAACATCAGTATCATCAGTAGTAGTGATTTCGGTTGATGCAGGAGTTTCAACTTTTCTCATCATGCTTGATTTCAAAAGTTCAGCCTTGAGTTTGAGAAAGGTTTGATTTATTTCAAAATTATCTTCATCTTCTTTCACTTGAACTGAGTCAGTCATCGACATAAGAGTATGTCTTGGTTGATAATTAAAAGTGGTTAGACGTTTTGGTTTATTCTCTGTGTCTTCCTCACCAACTAGATTGTCTATATCATTAATATTCTCCTCTGCTATATCCAGAATTTTAAGTATTTTATCTTTCTGCTCTTCTACCATATCAATTTCTTGCTTATTCTTTTTTAGGTAATATTTTTCCTGGCTACTTAAATGGTCTAACAATTCACAAGTCATTTGCTTGATTTGATTTACTTTAACATTTTTGTCTTCCTTTAACTTAGCCAAACTGTTCTCCAGAGTGTCCATTTTTACTTTTAAGTTCTGTTGATAGTCACTTAGTTTATCTTTCAAGTTCTTAGCGCCGATTTTATTAAGTGTCTTTTCACATTTTCCGTGCCCATTCAGACAACACTGACCACAGATCAACACATCACAAGTTTTACATTTGATATTTAAGGTTTCATTGCAATGGGTACTGCACTGGCTGTTTTGAAATTCTAAATAATGTTTTAGATCATTACTGTTAGTGGGCAATGACTTGGTCCATTCTTTTCGTGGTTTCTCCGGATCGAACGATTTTATCTTAATCTGGCAGACAGGACAGGTAAAGAAAGTATTGCTGACAGGTAGACGATTGATGTGTTCCTGTAAACATTCCGGACAAAACACGTGCTCACAGGGAAAATATATTAGTTCTTTGAATTTATTCATACAAATCAAGCAAGTCTTTTCCGAATCACCCATATCTAAATCAGTTTGATAATAGTGTTGTGGTGAAAAATGATAAAGAGAGATCTCACCTTTTTTTGTTTTGTTTTCTTTTTCCCTTCCGCTGAAAATTTGAAAAGATACGATGTATCATTCAGAATGAGTAGACTCGATGTTTACTTTAAAATAGGTTGGATTTTTATAACACAATGTTTGCCGTAAACTAAAGAATTAGCTAAAAAATAATTATTACTTGGAAGTTCTGCAATAGGAATTAATTTAAAAAATGAAAGTAAGTAAAAATATGAAAACGAGGCTGTATTCCAAAAGAAGAAAAAAGTAACCTGAAAAGCAAAATTAATAAAATATAAAATAGAATAAAATAAATTTAAAAAATATGATAAAATAAAATATAAAAAAAAAACAACCATGCAACACAAATCTATCATTTTAGTAAAATTTGAAAATAACCTTTGACCTAACAACGCAAAAGTAAAACGGGCAATGTCACTAGCTAGTTAGTTTCATTTTTTAATCACAAATATAATTTCTGTTTGAAATACACCAGAGAGTATTTTTTTTTTTGCTTCTTACTGTAAATAGTAAATTTCATCCTTTACCTTTAAATTAAAGCTAAAAAAAAATGAAAGCCTCAAAAAAGCTTTTTCATTTATAAAAATTCATTTTTAAACCATAGATATTGAAAATTAGTGGATGTACCTACAAATAAAAAAATGTAGGTTTCCTCTTCCCCCGAGCCTACGGTCTCGGAATGCCCCACGTTAAAAACTGGCCTTGTACCACATTATGATTTGTGGGGATGTTGGTAAAGAAAGGAAATGTACAGTAGTAAGCTTTGTTAGCTAGTAGTTGTACTAGTTATCTGTACTGAATTCGATCCTCACTAAGGGCCCAACACGTGTGGACTTATGCTAAAAAAAAAAACTGTGTAATAAACAATCCTCAACACTGCATATTATTACCCACTCCCCAAAGCAAAAATATCCTTTTTTAATTAAATTAAATTAAATTAAATTAAATTAAATAACACAAAAAAAAATAACACATAAAATTAAAAACTAAAAAGGCATTAGATTAGAAATGTTTTTGTTTTTTTTTAGGCCCAGGAAAACCCCACAAAAGTTGTTTTCATTATTGCATTCATCAATTTATTTAATTTTTTTATTTACTTACCGTGTGAGAAGTCAAAAATCAAGACAATTTTTTTTTTTTTATTCTTTTAAAAAATAATTTACAAGTTATCAATTTAAAGACGTCTACTAAAAAATGTAATTTTTATTTTATATAGCTTTATTAAGTCAGCTTTTAAATAACTCGAGCGAGAGTGGAACTTAAAGGAAGGAAATACTGCAAGCAAAGTACAAAGGAATGTATTCTTTTTTTTTACGATGTTCCAGTCCCAAAAACAGAAGAAAAAAACTGTAAAACTTCAGTTCAAATAAATTAATTCTGCTTTTCTCGCACTTCCCACCTGTGGAATTCCCTTGTGATTCCTTGCTTCTCTGATAACTAAAATCTTAAAAAATAAATCCTTGAACCTGTTCCTTTTTTTTTTTTTTTCCATTAGTTTCTCGCACTTTTTGGCCTTGTGCCACATCTAAGCTAAAAATCAACGTGGTGTAAATAGTTAGTAAACTTGTCTCACGAGATCAATTACGACTGAGTAGTGGGTTCGATCCTCACTGGGTGCCCCATATTTTCGGCCTTGTGTCACAACTTGTCAAAAACAAAAAATGAACAATCCAAAATGTGAAGTATGAATTGTAAACATCAAAAACAAGCAAAAATTTAGATATCTAGGAAGTGTTAAATTAATTAATTATACTTTTTTAAGTACCACGGACTTCCTACAAAAAAAAAAAAAAGCGAAAAAGGAAAAACGCATTTTAAATCATTTTTAAAATGAATTCTTTGAACTTAAATTTCGGTTCAATTTGAAAGGTAATAGCCTAAAAAACTAAAAAAGCTATTTCGAATTAAAAGAAAAATTAATTTCCGTATAATTAAACTTTTTAGGCATTTTTTAAAACATTGATTTTGATTTTATTTTTGTTTGACACGATTTTTCGTCCAACGAATTTAAAATTAAGTACAAAAAAAAAAATTTAATTCCTCTCCTAATTTCAAACCGAATTACTTGAAAAAAAAGTTTAATTTTTAGAGAACAACCCTTAATTTATTTATTTTTTACTTTGACTACTCACACAGCAAGTAAATAAAATTATTGAATTTTTCGGGTCGTTAACATACAAAAAACTGTTTCGTCAAAAAAAGAAACTTTTTCATACACCTATTCTAGTAATTTAAAATCAAATAATTTTTATTACGAAAAAAAAAAAAAAACGTACTAGGAGAAAAACAAATTTCATTGGTTATTTAAATTTAATGAAAAAAAGTTTTTTTTAAATAAAATTCGCCAAAACTTCTTCACTTTTTTTTGGACTTTCAAAAAAACATAAAATAACATGACTGAATAAAAGCCCCCAAACTCGAACATCCAAAGTTTTGTCATCAAAATATTTGTTAAGGAAATCACAACTTTATTTTTTTTTATCCTTTCTAACACGTTAAAAAGTTGCAATTTAAACTCTTGTTTTCTTTGGACATCAAATCGACAAAACGAAAAAATATATTTCCAAATTGAACTATTTTCACTTTATTAAGTGAAAATCAACATTAACGATTCAGAAATATTACAGTCAAAAAACCAAATAATAGAACTCATTTTAGTGAAATTTAACATCGACATTTTAAAATTAATGAAATTATTAGAAATTTTAACTGAAAATAAATAAAACATAGTTTATGCAAAAACCTCAAATATGGACACACCCAAGGAGGATGATATCAACAAAATGGAATTCTGTATATATATAAAGCAAATTGTATAAAATTTTCCTTTGGTTTCTAAATTGAATATTTCTTTTTTTGATTGTATTTAAAATTCGCCAACAAAGTGGATGCAAAACTCACAACTGACAAATTTTTTCTGATTCACTTTACAATTAGTTAATTTAAAAAATCACCAATAATCTAATTGTCGATTTATTTTCAGTCATGATGTCAGGACGGAAACAAATTTATTTTAAAAAAATTTGAAGGGTTATTTTTTGTATTTTAATATTTTTATATTTATTTATTTATTCATTTATTTTATTTTATTATATTTTATTTTAAAATTTTATATATTACTAATTTCTCGTTTTGGGGTTGATGTTAAACTGTTTTCTTAAATCTCGTCTCGCTTTTTTACTTTCATTTTTTAACTGAAAGTAATTTTATTCCCAGAAGTGACTTACATCAGGAAGTACCTAGTTAATCGACTACATTCTTTTTTCACTTACTCTTTACGACACACTAACATCGTAATTGAGGACATTTAATTATTAACAAGTCGAAAATATTTTAAAGTAACGATCAAGTTCACTTCTACTCTTTCGTAGAGTTCCATCACTTTTTGCAAAATTTCGTATTAATATTTTTACCAGAACACTTCTCACGGACTTTACTTCGATAAGAATAATTCGGAAATGACTTGCTTGATTTGTATAACCAACGACGTAGAACTAACGACTCTTGAGTGTGGCCATGGTTTTTGTTCGGAGTGTTTGCAAATGTACGAAGGTGCTAACAAGGAGCATACCTGCCCATTATGTCAAACTAAAAAAAAAGACACATTCGATATGAAGGACGTAAAGAATGAACTTCTGAAAACAAACACGACGGAAGAAGGTGAAACTTCTACAAAAATGGAAATTGCGGAAGAAGATGCTTCAAGTTTGGTCGAAAATGAACCAGCTGTAAATCCTGAAGTTATTGAAATGGTACAACAAAGTGATCCACGCCCATTTCAACTCAAACAAAATATTATCTTAAACGTAAAGTTGCTTACAGGTATTAATGACATGATCATGGTACCTGATGAACCTGACCAATGTTTCTTGATCACTGAAGCTTGCTTTAAAAAAATCTGGAAGTTTTCAACAGCTGGACAGTGTTTGAAAAATGTGGTTTTCAAAACTGAACCCTACGGTCTATGCTTACTGCAGGAAAACTGTTTCGCAGTCTCTCAACCATTTGAGTCAAAGATCCACATTTTAAACTGTGGTGATCTGACTGAAAAAGAGAGCTTCACCTTTGGGAAACGTTACTATGGCTTGGCATCGGATGACAATAAAAAGATCTACTCTCTTTACCGTAACGAGACAATGTGTGTTGATATAATATCGAAGAAGGGACCTGAATCTTCGTATGAAATTTCCCAGGTAATAAAATTACCAGTAATGTTCTACACTTGTTTCGATTACAGGCTCCGTGCCTTACCTTCAGGTTATTTAATAATCATAAATTCTCTAAATGCAATAAACTGTATAGATCAGAAGGGTGATATGGCCTTTTGTTATGATGGAGGTTCAGATAACAAACTTTGTTCTATCGCAGATATATTGCAGTAAGCAGGAATTTTATATACATTGCAACAAAAATGCAAACAACATTCATAGAATTCGACACAGGAAATTTTGTTGATATACCTTAAAGGTATTTCACAACCTAAAAAGGTTTTTGCTGTTAATGGAGATGTACTTGCAATTTTAGCCAAGCCAAGCCAGAATATGCAAATTCAACAGTTTTCAAATTAAATTCTTAGACTTTTGAAAAAAAAAAATGTGCCAAGTTTGCAAATGTTGATTGTCACTTTTTGCTAAAATATTGCTTAATATATTTTGTTTTGATTCTTTTGTTGGAGGTCTCGTCTTATGCAATTTTATAACTTTGTATCCTAGTAAATCTGAATTTAATTATGACTTTATGGAAAACTTCTGTAAAGGTTAAAAAAGGAATGGTAACTTTAAAAAAAATGTCTGTAGGAATGCTTTTGGTCGGAGAGTGCATCATGTGAAAATTAAATTTTAATTATACACATGGATGTATGTTCTTTTTTTAATATGTATTTTTTAGTTATTTTTTTCTCTCATGACATCTAAGATTAAAAAAATGTATATCTCTCTCTTTCTGTTCCTCATTCTGTTCATTTGATTCTATCTTTATCTACATCTCATTCTGTTTATAAAATCTATGATTTCATTCTGTTCATCTATCTTGTTCTGTGAAAAAATCTAGAATGGGTGGCGGCGTAAAAAACAGTGGACATAATTCGCGTGCTCAAAAATGAAAGTAATTTTTATATGGGATATATTTTTATTTTAACTTTTAACGTTACTAACAGTTACTCCAAGCTTGCAACAGTTATCTGCTTCGGATTTTTTGTATTTTTTTTTTTTTTTTTTAATTTCACTGGACAAAGAAAAACAAAACAGCAGTGATCAAATCAAATTGGAGGTCCAGACAAAAATGTGGACAATGATAAAAAAAAAAAAGAATACTTAAAAAGAATACACACATGGTTCACACACACTTAATAAACAATAACAGAGAATAGCTGGCATCATTTAAAAAAGTGTTTTCTCAGAGAAAAAGGAACCGACAAGAATCCGGACGAATGGGACTCAATAATACATGTATATTTCGAAAAAAAAAAATCGATTTGAGAAATCGAGTGTTCTTAATACTTGCTCCCCGGGATATTGAATTTTTTAATAAAAAAAAAATTAAAAAAACAGTTTAACGACCTTTTTGCTTTCTTTGTTTCGAATTGTGGGGAGTTAATTTTCAGTGTAAGCCCCGCGCTCAATTCTAATGAAAATTTCCATTTAGAAATTGATGTAAAATACACGCGTAATTCGAAAATAACATTAAAAGTTTGCTGAAATTTACTTTCTTTTGGAGTTATCGACAAAAACTATTTTTAGTGCTTTTTATACTGCAAATTAGCCCAATAAATCGTAAAAACGGTAATCGAGCGCCATGTTTTTATCATTTTCAGAAATAATCAGGTAATTTCACACCAGAATGCTACATTCTCATTACCGGGGGGCTTTTCGTGCTTACTGCAAATTTTAAAACCCATTGAATTTCGTATAAAAACAAAGTTCTTGTTTTGTTTTTATTATTATTATTATTTCAAATGGGAATCCGAATATATATAAATTTTTGACTCCATACTCAATATTTCAAAAAATGTATTTGAAAAATCGAGTGTTCTTTCTTAATAATTTGATATTGAAATAATTTTACTAATTAATACTTGCTCTCCAGGCCATTGAATTTGTTTAAAAAAAAAAAAAAAAGTTTTGCATTATTTTTTCTTCTTTCTTTGTTTCGAAATTTATTTTTGTTAAAAATAAAAAAAACTAAAACATGTTCAAGTTGTGTTTTTTAAAGTAAACTGAAGTAACTAAAAAGCAATAAAAACTTAATTTTTAAAATTAAAAATCTTTCTTGAAGCTTCTATTTTAGTTTTAATTTCAACCTAAGCGACTTATTTCCAATAACGAAAGTACTTTGCTGTATTTCAAAACGAATTTAAATTGACTAAAAAAAGAAAAAAAAAAGACTTTGAGATGCTAACACCTTCTACTGTGTCATACGTGATACACGCTTTTTAGGCGATCATGTAACTTTCTTTTCGATACATGACTGATGAGGCAGATTTTTTTTCACACAGTAGGTTGTCATTTCTTTCTGCGGTAGGCCAGTTGCCATCCAAGGCTATAGAACCCGGTCTGTCCTGCTATATTTACCCATAGCTGGATGTGGGGGAAGAATTCATACCTTTCCCTAGATTGTTAGCACCTAAATGAATGTATTTATTATTCAATTGTAATAATGGATCTGACTGGAATTCGAACTCGGCTCATCGATTCCGCGAGAAACATTACAGTTTGAAAATAGACTTTTTGGCGATTTCGCAAAAATTTGGTTACGGTTTTTTTCCCCCTCCACTGGCGGCAATTTGGACTTCCTCAAACTTTGCAACATTCTGCAAGGGTTTATTATTTATTACAATTTTGGTAACAAGTGAGTTGGAAAGTTAACATTCGAAGCTTAATTTTCGTATATTTATTTTTATTTTAATAAGAAGTTTGTAAACAAATGAAAAGTTTTATCGTAAAATTCAAATGATTCTTGTAACAGTAAAAACATAAAATATCATTAAAAGTAAAACTGTCATTTAATAATCTCTGAAACTAAATCAAATACAAAACGTTGGCTCCATTTTGCACATGTGCGAATTATGTGTAACCATGTGCCACTCGCTTGATAGTCAATGCACAGTGACAACACGGACACCCAAGAATCGACCAGCATGTTTCCTATGGACGAAATTTTCAAGGAAATCGTTAAGAATTTGTTTTAAATTTTCTATGATACAGAGATCTAAAAACCATTTTCGTCATATAAAATATGAAACAAAAATCGATTTGTTTACTTTACGCTCAGATTCAACAAATCACAAAAAGAAAACATGACTTACTGATCGAAAAAATAAAATGTTCATATTAAAAAAAATGGGATGAAAACATTCTACAAAAAAAGATTAGCAAAAAACTTCTACAATATCTGTTTCTACACTGTAGAATCTACAATATTTTCGCAATAATTATCAACATTTCGGTTACCAAGTAAATACCAAAAGTTACTTAGTAACATATTATGTAAAAAAAAAAAAAAAAAATTACCCCCTCAAACAATTTTCTTACTTTTTAAAATAATATCTAATGAATGGATTTTAGCTACGATTTATTATTGCTATCCAGATACAAATTTACGATTTTTTTCTAATTTCTTATTCATAAATTCATTTTATACGGATTATGATTGTTTAATTTTAGAGTTTGTCTATATTTCTGAGATGAGGATTATGTACAGTATTTACATTAGTCGGACTATTGTCCTCATCTTTGTCATATATTTGTCACAACGTTTTGGCCGTTATGCTCTCGGCCTTCTTCAGGCACGTGGAATTAGAACAGTCTACCCCAGCGATCGAAATAAAGGGTTCAGTCTGAAATTCAACCACCTGAAGAAGGCCGGAGAGTAACAACGAAACGTTGTGACAAATATGGCGACAAAGATGAGGACAATAGTCCGACTAATGTAAATACTGTTTAATTTTAATGTCAGTTTTTTACAAAGGTAAGGATCACTGGAAATAGGTTTGTTGAGAAAATATTTTTTTAGTGCTTCCTTATTTGTTACTCAGGTGTTTTGAATGACTCTAAAAATCCCTGATTGTATTTTGTATAAATTTTTTATGAACTGCAAATAAACTCAAATTCAGTAAGAAAACGTAGACAATAATTTGTAGATGACTACTAAGTAATACATCGACAACGTGGGATAGGATTATAAATTCTTTTTCTTCTTTTTGAAGATGACGATATACAGAATCAGTTACAACGTTGTTTTATGACAAAAGGACGTGGAAGGAAGATGTCTTTGCCAAAAGTGGAATGTTCCAAGAAGGTGCTGCTTCAAATATATTCATTGAAAGAAAAGTATCAGGAAACCTGGGATTCTGCTATTACTTGGCTACATAAATTGTTCCCAATCTTTCCTAAGAATAGATGGGTACACCTTATTGAGAAAGTTTTAGCAGAAGTTCAGTGTTGTCCAAAAGCAGATCGTCCTGCATTTTACCATGAGATAACAAATTTAGGATTCATAGGTGAAAGATGTGAGAATGTTGGATTGAGTCTCAATGTTTTGTCAGATCCAACACTGGGTCGTAAACTTTTGTGTGCCGAAGTAACAAATGGGCTGATACTTGAACTGTATAAATTGACTACTCCAGTAAAGATATACAATGTAATTAATGCTTTATGCCCTGGTGTCAGTGAAAATTATTTTGTGAAAAATGTTAGGAGAATCAGCGCAAAGTATAAAACACTGAAAAAGAATAAGAAAATAACGGAGGAGTTGAAGACTTTTATGTGTTGTTCATTCTTCACAGAGCCTAAACAGCCTGGTATTGCTGTTGATGCAGATGTATTGACTCATCCTAATAATGAAACAATCAAAAAACTAGAGAAAGAGTTAAAAGATGTTAAAACTGAAAACAAAAGAACACAAAAACAGCTTGATGAATCAAATGAAACTAGAAATTATTTTAGAAGAAAAACTTAAAATAATGGCTGAAGTATGCCATGAACAAAAGCTCCAGATGGAAAAAATTGAGGCTGAAAGAAACAGTGCAAATGAGGCATTAAATAAAAAAGACTGTGCTATTGGCCAGATGCAGCACGACTTTGATAAACTCAGTGCGAAATATCAGAAATTGAAAAGTAAAATTTCTCCCAAAAAGGTCAGATCCATAAGAAAAAAGGAACTATCTAAAACAAAAAAGTAAACTTCTGCGGAAAAAACAACTGATTTCTGACAGTTCAGCAGCAGATGAAGAAAAATTTAAAATTATGCAAAAAAAGATTTTGCATTTGCAAAAGATGCTCAGTGCTCAAAAGATTAAAGCACAAGACTGATTCAATTGAACAGATATAAAAAAAAAAAAAAGCTCTGGTTGAAACGAAAAGAGAATAAGAGTGTGAAATATTGGCATTAAAAACATACAGACACACCAGAGACTAAAATGCCTAATTGCAGGCAATACAGTGAAGACACCGAAAAGTGAATTATGGAATTAGTTGGAGAATTGAATGTGCCAACTGGAAAAGCAGCTAATGTGATACACAGAGTCTCAAAGTGGGTACATAGAAAAAGAAATTTGCTTAAATGAACTTCCATGTGCAAGCACAGTGAAGAATATAATTAATAGGGCTCACCTATTAAGCAAGATTCAGGTGGATGTAGCTGTAAGAAACTGTTAACTATACACTATATGATGATGGAACAAGCAGAGCTGACAAAAAGATTGTGGGCAAATCCAATCAGCTTGTACTTTTTCGGCATCTGCCCTATATACATTCTAATCTGTTGATTTTAGGTCATTTTAACCATGATAAATGGAAAGAGCATCCCCAGAAATGGCTAGATATGAAATTTGGTGTTTCTACCTGTCTATATTTCTGAGATGAGGTATTATGTACACTATTTACATTATTCGGACTATTGTCATCTTTGTTGCTATATTTATTACAACGTTTCAGTCGTCGTACACTCCAACCTTCTTCAGGTGGTTAGAATGTTGAACTGAACCCTTTATTTCACTCACTGGGGTAGATTGTTCTAGTTCCACATGCCACAAGGACACCTGGCACAATGGATAAAGGCGTTACTTAGATCCAGTGACAGGACTCAAAGAGTGTGAGTTCAATACCTGTTTAAGGCAGTGGAGAACTTAGAGAGGGGAATTAACAGGAGATAACTGATAACTGACATCCATTCGACATGGCACGTGGAACTAGAACAGTCTACCCCAGCAAGTGAAATAAAGGGTTCAGTTTGACATTCCAACCACAAAGGCCGGAGCGTACAATGGTCGAAATGCTGTAAAAAAAAAAAAAAATATGGTGACAAAGATGAGGACAATAGTCCGGATAATGTAAATTAAATAGTGTTGGTGTTTCTAGTATAAAAAGCAGTCATTTTAAGACACAATTCAAGCAAGTCCCCTCTTCGATCTTTCAAGTACCTTGTGACAAAAAGTAAAAAAGCTTCTTTTTCTTTTTCTCTCTCTCTCTCTCTTTGAAGTGGAATAATCCAGAAGATATCCATTCTATCATACTCCCCCCTCCTCCGCACCCCCACCCAAAAAATTTAGGCTTGTTACTGGTATAGTTATAATGTGATATTTGAAATTTGGGATGAATGTGTCTTATTTCCAATTTTATGAAAGGTCAAATCTCAGGTTATGAGTCATTTGTGCATTGTTGCAGACGGTTTGATTTATAAAATTTCAGACTAAGTTTATTTAAGAATTATACAAGTGATACCATCTGTAATTTTATTATTAATTTCTTATGTACCTAACATTTAATATAATTTTAACTGTTGTTCTTAATTGCTTTTTAAAATATAGGAGTCCAAATATGGTATTTTGTCCTCATTCATAATAGACAAAAAAAATGGCCAAGTCGAGCACATGTGTAAAAATAAAGAAAAGTCTGCCAAAATTAAACGGTTTGAGATATTTTGATAAAATAAAAACTGTTAAGTTTCTTTAAATCACATAGATTAAGAAAATGCAATCAGATAACACCTAGCACCTGTTTGAAATTTTCATCTGTGATACCTAGTTTAAGCTTGTGGCTTGGCTCCAGGAAGGTTTATAGTCTTGAAAATGCTTGTAACAGCTAAATACTGAAATTACACCATATAAAAACTGAATTAGCTAACATTATGGTGTAATGACTCAACATACAGATCCATGTCCTTATTAGTCAAGCCAATTAGGTGACTGTCCAACCCTACTTGAGCCTGTGTGTTACTTTACATTCATCTTGGAAGACGCACACATATTTTTCAGGGTATATGTTAGGAAAAAGTGCGTCTTGTAAGCCGGAAAATATGGTAACTGAAAAGAATCGTCTTTTTTATCATTTTTTAACTACCCAGTAATTTTTTAAAATTTTGGAAAATATTCTGAATAATTTAATATTTTATTGAATTTTAGGTACTTTGGTTTTATAGTCTTAAAAGATGCTCCACACTTACAGTACCAGGTATTTACAAGTGGTCACCCACCTAGGTATTGATCAGGCTTGACATTGCTTAACTTCACTCAGCATAAAACTGATGAATTGAAAACATGATAACAAAGAAGAGACTAACCAGTTATTTCTCCTCCCTCTTCAGAGCCAATCGAGGAAAAAAAATATGTGCAAAAAGACTAAAAAGTAGTGGGGGAAAAATCAATACCAGGGAATTAGTTATATAAATTACAGACTGATTACCATTAAACCCAGCACCTGTTCTTTGTACTTACAGAGAGTCTTTCCCTCCTGCGTCATTATCGTTTCCATATTTTTCTATATATACTTTTCAAATGTCGTTTTTTTTTTTTTTGAAACATTATTGTTCATTTATATGAATGCATGCATTTTTGGCAAACATGGGCCTTTGTGCCCACAATAAAATGGTTTGTAAAAAGGATGATTTTTTTTCTCATTTTAATTTAGATAACTCCGTGAGATTCCTGAAAAAGACACCAAACTTGACAAAAACAAAACTTTATCACTGCTGAAATGGCTTATGATGATGTTCAAATTTTTTTAATTAGTAAAAATGCCAATTCAAAATGCTCAACATGTGTTTTGCACAAAGAATTTGCAATAATGAGATCAGTGGAGAACACTTACACTCAAGCCATGTGATGCTTTATTGCTTGTGACCTTCTGTACTTTTTAATTACAGCCATTTTAACGATTTTTTATGAACATAAAATTACATTTCTTAATTACTGCAGGTCTTCTGATTGATCGAAATTAAACAATTTACAATGCACTAAAATATGATCTATCTCATAAGGACATTTACAAAAGTGAATGCGGCTTTCAACTAATTTTATAATATTCTGACAACTTAAATGTAAAAATTTAAAATAAAGAAATAACAAATAATTGTATTAAAAAATTCATTTTTTTTATCAAAAAAATTTTTTGCTTTCGGAAAATATTGCCTATATTCATAAAAACAACTAAAAGCAAATAAAAGCATTTGAAATTAAATAATATCTTTGTTTTATTGAGTTTTGTATGTTACAATTCAGAGCTGATTTTCAGGTGTATTGGGGGGGCTCAATTAAAAAATGATTTGCATTCCTCAAAGACTTGTGCTTTTAACTATTGTAATCACTAAACTGTATTCGATCGAATTTCTAGAGTTTTCATAAAATTAGTTATCGTGGGGGTAATAAATATAAAAAAATATATTTCTGCCATGACTTTAATAAAAAAAAAATATAATAATTTCCATCATCTGTGAATAGTTTCTGAAAGTTTCATTAACATCTGACAATTATTTTTATTTTTGCAAGATTTTCCAAATTAATGTGTGTCATACAAAAAAAAAAGTGCTAAAAATTGTATATGTTATTGTTCCGGTGATACAAAGAGAAACAAGGTTTTTTTAATCAAAATTTAGAATGTTTTAAAAAGAAGGAAAAATTTTTTAAAATAATTTAAAAAAAACTTTAGTCTTTCCTCTTAATAATAACATAAAAATTTAAATGATAAAATTTTGTTTTCGTCAAGTTTAGCATCTTTTTTTAGCGATCTCATGGAGTTACCTATTTTAACTTCATTCACTCTTCTGTAATGTTTGTTGTTTTAAAAAGTCATCATTAGTGTTATAACAATAATGATTGTAAGCACTTCCGGTCCTGCTAGAGAGTGCTGGGATCAAGACGGATCCAACAGGGTGTTTGAATTTAAGTTAAGTTTACCACATCTTGTGTTGTATTTATATTTTTATATTGACTTTTCAGCAGCAAGTCTTGTATAACTTATCTTTCCACCCTAAACCCAGAGGAACAATTAAAATTCTAATAAAGCTTAAACATGAAAATGAATTTATACATTTTCTTTATTCTTAACCTGGGAACAACAGCAATTAAGAGGTGGTTTCACGCCCTTCAAAACCTTGAATCTCCTGACCAGAGGTCTTGCTGTTGGATGTTGTTTAGCATCATAACCAGGAGTATTTGTGCAAGGCATATATTGCATTTTGGCATGATTTGTAAAACTGTAATTATATTTTATTAATAAACGTTTGTTTCTGTTCAAGTTTCACTTTGAGCAAGAGTTTTGTTTTTTCCTTATCGCCTCAAAAAATACTTTATAATGAAAAAATATGAAATTTGAAATCTCCAGAGGACAGATGAAGTACAGGGGAGGTAATTCTTACAATTATTAACATCGAATTATTTCACTGAAAAATGCAGATTTCTTAAAATTAAAAGCGAAGGTGATTGCAAATCAAAATATGATTTAATATAAAAAATGGATAACAGATGATTTTCAATGAAAACTCATTCTACATCATTTACTATGAAAATATATTGCAAAGGATTTACTATGGAAATGCATAGCAAATGATTTACTATAAAAATGCATTAAAAATGATTTATTATAAAATGCGCTACAAATGATTTATTCTGAAAATAAACTGCAAATGATTTACTATAAAGATGCACTACAAAGGATTTACTATAAAAATGCTTTGTAAATGATTTATAAAAATGCATTGCCAATGATTTACTATAAAACTAGTGTAAATGGTAAAATATAAAAATGTTTTATAATAAATCATTTGCAATGCCTTTAAATAATTTACATAGCATTTTATAGAATAAAATCCTATAGATTCTGAATCACTCTTATTTAAGTAAGTTTGAGAAGAATGTAATGCAAAAAATAACATAAAAGTTTGATGTTAATTTTTTTTTTTTTCTTCTGCCACTGAAAACTTAAAAGTGATGGTCCTCTCTGAAAGCATACCAGTTTCTTGGTTGTTACTTTAAAATATTTTGGACTTATCTAATGTTTTATTTCTTCAATCTGTTTGGCATAAAGAATAAGTTAAAAAAATAAGTAGGACAAAGTTGGATCTTTGTGCCCACAAAAAGTGAAGTATCAAAAGAATGGTTTTCCCTTGACACTGCTATTATTTTAACTACCTTCACTCCTCAGTTTTGTTTATTGTTTTAAAAAGCAATATGAAAAACATATGAAAGTGAATTTATACATTTTCTTTTTTCTTGAGAATTGACAACAAAAATAATAAACACTATTTATTTACTAGATTGTTTATTGGAATTATTCACAAAACATTCGTTAATTGCCAGTCAATTCAAACTTTATAAAATAGTAAATAAGGATTTATAGTTGGTCCAGATATTTTAAAAATTTAGTAAATGTTTATAAATATATGAATATGAAATTGTTTTCATATTTCTTTATAAATTAGTAAATGATAAATATTATATTGCATTAATTTTAACTGAACTAGTTTTTAGAATGTCGTAAATATAAAATTATTCTTGTAGATGTACAATCTAGTGTTTTAATATTTTTGCTGTAAGTTCTCAAAATATTTAAGAATATATATTGGAGAATTATAAGATAAAATAGCACCAGTAAATGTAAAGAATACAATAAATGTAAATAAACCGAGGAAGACCGAATAAGGAGCACAACTGAAACATGGGTTAGTTACACAAGGCTTGTATGTCTTACATTGAAACCCACAGCCAGTGTTGGAGTTGATTGAGGGGCTCAAAACAGTGCTTTATGACCCTTGCTATCATATCAACATTTACTTTTTTCTACTTACATTTACAAATTAAACTAAGCACAAATGACTATTAAAGGATGAAAAATTTTTGTGGATTTTCACGTCATTCTGTGGTTTTTCTTTCAATCAAATCCGTGAATTTGTTTTGCTCGTGCTAAGTCTAAAAAGAAAAAACACTAAATAAAATTCCCTATTTTTTTTTTATCCGTAATGTTAAATTTGTAAAATTATTCATTTTTTTAACAAGAAAAATCTGAAGTTGATGTTAAAAATTGCCACAAAAAATTGTTTATTAATTTAAGATGGAGGAATGATCTATTATGACAGGTCTCTAATTTGTCTTTAGATACATTGTATTTTATTTTGAATTTTTCTACTTGAATTGTTCACCAATATTACATATGATCCATTATTATACACAATTAGGTTACAATAAAATTTGTATTTTATATGAATACAACTTTATGAAAATTGAGATGTAGAGTGGTGGTGTCTGTATCAAAGATCTGGGTGTTATCATAGAGTGTGGGAGTTCATGAGCCCCTTGCACTGACCCTGTTGATACGTATCAGATAAATGGGGGGGTATGGAAAAGCAATACCTCAGTGATGTAAACATGTGAACAAAAATTAATGCAAATTGGAGAAAGAAAAACAAAATTGTTAATTATTCCTTTATATAAGGTATATGGAAATTTTCAGTAGCGTACATAAGAATGAGATTCTGCTGTTCATGTAGCAACAGAAAGAATGAATCTTGGCTGTACTGTTAAGGTTAGCCAAAGGTACTCTGGTACCAGGTAGGTCACAGTCACTTAAAATGTGTGAATTTTAACCCTTCCAGAAAGTATTATCTGTTGGTTAGTGGGTAGCTATGGTCAAATGCAGAATAAGTAATGGTACTATCCAACCAACAGAATTGACAAAGTTTGCAATCAACAATAGCAAGAAAAAAATAATATAAAGCAAGCAAACAATATATGTAAGGCAAATTAACAGTAATAAGGCAAAGCAACGGTATTAATGGCAAAAAGTTCATAAAACTAAGAATTGGTGTTGACACACCAAAGCAAGTTTAGACAAGCGAACGTAGCATTCTGACTTCAAAACAAGACAGCTCAGGACTGTAACACCCCTTGTGAACTCCGTACAATTTCTCCAGTGGCCGTTCTCCATGCTGTGATGTTGCCGGGGGTTGGTTGAAAAAGTCAAAGTCTCAAGCTGGGGGCACAAGATAAACCATTGAAGGAACGAACTTCTACAACTTAGATGAGTTTAATCGATGCTTTATTTCGTTCAGACTTAGCCTTGCTGTTGGGGTAGGCGATGTGACACTCAGCTCTAACTCTAACTAATGGAGATCAAATGCCGAACCGACCGACTCAGACGAACAGAGTTTCACTTCTTCAGTGTGCCTGACACACGTAGCTACTTCAAGCACACGCCCGGCTGAACTGCTCGGCTCGGAAAAATCACTTGTATTTATATTGAAATAATCAGAAGTCCACTAGACCACCGGGTGAAAACAAAATATAAGCATTGGCGACTGTAAGTTCAAAATTTCAAGGTACTTAAATTTTGCTTCATTTGATGTGTAAACATCCTGCGGATATTCCGTCTACACTCAGCCTCCAACGATGTATTTTCCAGGATTTTTTTTTATCTTTTTATCTTAACAAGTCTTCGTGTGAAGGCCGTCGGTTGTTTTTATAGCCCTGGCACTTTCTCAGTCGCCAGGGGTTTTTTTTCTTTCCATTTTTTTTTTACTGTTTCACACATGCATGTTCTACACACACATACACACTCTTATTATAGCTAGTTTCATGTTTTTCCTTTTTGTCACATGTAATATAAAATATTTTATTCCCTACCAAATCCAAGTTCTTGTGTCAAACACAAAATCTTAGCAGGATTAGCAAGTCATTATAGGCATAAAATTACAAATAAGACTCAAGCACTATGTAAAATTTTAAAGGGAAAACACATTAAACAATTACGAAAAAGGTACAAAGTTTACACAAAAATTTCCTTTTGTGCGCTTATTATTAAGGTAGGATAACAATTTCAGATAAAAAGAATTACCATCGAAAAATGGAAAGAAATTACAGTTTGGGAAAAGACAAGAATTTTGGAAAAGACAAAAAGAGAAAACAATTCAAGAAGGTAGTAATAAAACAAAGATGCAACCACCTTTGGGAAAAAAGACAAAAAAATACCTACTTTTACTTACCCTACGAGCGTCTTTGGGACATATAATGATAATATCAGAAAAGTCACTTTTAAATTTAGAGTTCATGATTTTTTCTTAGAGTTCTTTTTTGTTCTTCATTATCCAAACACAGGAGAATTTTCACTTGAACTGCAAAATTCTTAGTCTCTCTGCAATTGGTTAGTAACTGATACCTTGATGTTCTTGATGTCGAAAGCCTTCTTACTCCTTGATTTACCTTTTCCCCTTGCTATCAAGTCTTTTCTTTATATCTACTGGCCTGAGCTGTATTTATTTTAAAGACTAGCAGCATGACCCGGCATTGCCCATGCTTGATTCAAAAATCGTACGACTCATACAGCAATCGCTATCACTTGACTTAAAATATTTTGGCCCTTCTTGTTTTTAAAGGGAGTGCCCTTTGCCGTGCTGCTGATATTGCTACATGCCTTACTTCTTGCCTATCTCACACTGCAAATTTTTTCTAAGCTCTATACTAAACATTAAATCTGTTACGAAAAAAGAACTAAACAAAATGAACACAAAATGATCAGCTTTAAAAATGACTCGTAACTGGAAAAAACGAATAAAAAAAGAATGTTAACAACAAATACTTTTTCACACCAAAACCAGTTCTGCGGAATCAGAATCAACGTTGAGTTTAAGCAAGCGAATGAGCCAATTGCAGTAAAGTGCCATGCAGATTTAAATTTTTCCCACTTGTGACGAATGCAGCCATTGATTTTTTTTGCATGCTAGTTAACATTCATGTCAGTCAGCTGTTGGCTCTCACGCTGGCCAATAGAATCTTCCTGCCTATTCGTGGCAGCCAGCTATAGGCTCTCACTCTGGCCAGTAGAAAATGGCCCCAAACTACATGAAAACTGCCGTAGATGCATGAAAAAATCGATTATTTCCACTATCGATGGGAGTTGGGAAATGCAAAGTCGATCTTGCCTTCCCGCTAACTTGGAGCATGTGCATGTAAATTTTGGTGCAAATCTGTCAAAAATTGCGGCCATGCATCCTGCCTTTTATAGATAGAGATTAGGCTTAGCTGAGTTTCACTATTTGAGATATTACAAGGACTTGAAACCACATCTCTCATTGGTCAGTAAATTAGAAATGAATTCTTCAGAAACTGTCTGGTATTCATAAAAAATACAATTCTCTCAAAACAACATGTATTAAAAAAAACAACCTAGACGATTATACATTTATACAAGGCTAACATTTTTCAAATACTAAAGATAAAATTTTTATAGTAATTCTTTTGTTAATTCTGAGAAATAAGATTATCTGCCATTGGCATTTTAAGGTTAGCCTGTAGTGGTCTATTAAGAATGGACAATTGTAGATGTCTGTTTATGGCTACATGAATAACATGACCACACAATTTATATTTAATGTAAAATTACCACAAAACATGAAATACAAGAAGGAACAAAATGGTTTTAAAACATAACATTTGTATTTATTTGTGTTGATGTACATGAGTAGAAATTAAAGATCTGTTGGAGTTATGTCCCTTAGACTGAATATTTTTATCTGAACTCACAAAAGTTAAATTAATTACAAAGCTGAGAAATGCTGAATAACTGTAACTTTAGAAGAATATTTCAAAAAGAAAAGTTTTTGTTGCTTGTTTGGAAATGTTCTGTATGTTTGTAATGTAGTTTCGAAAAGTCCGTATGTATGTGCATGCGTGAATATGCTTTTAACGTCTGACCAGCCATGGTCAAGAAAAGAATTTCATTAGAAACAAAGGAAATAGTACTGAACTGTTATGTAATATCAGTTCTTCTATATTGCAGTGAATGCTGGACAATCTCATCAGGGCTGGCGCTAGGGTCACCCCCTCCCATGAAAACTCTGATACAGGGCCCCCCTCTCTACTATATGTCGATTTAAAAATTTTCCAACCAAGAGACCACAAAACCTCGAAGGAAAATTAGTGGGGAGGATAGTACATTTTTAATTTACCACAAATCAGGGAGTTATCCAATTTAAATGAAAATTTCAGTACATATTCATTATTTACTTTTATAATGAATAGGTTTTTTTTTTATTAAAATGTTATTCTTTTTGTAATAACCACCAATATTTTTATGACTAAATTTTACTCAAAATTGTCTAAGTCACAAATTTTTACATTTCCATAAAGATTAATTGCTGACACATCTCCATTAAAAAAAAAAGGTTTACAAAGATTCCAACACAGCACAAATGGGATTGTCATAAAAAATTACTTTGAAAAACAGTATTTCAATTTTCAGGAAAATTTTTCATATATTGTAATCTTTTATTTTTATTTTTTAATCAATCATTTTCTCGGTTTCATATTTCCAGAAATGTAAAAAATAGGGACTAGACATTTTATTTTAATTAATCGCCATAATAATACTAACTTCTGGTTAGTATTGTTAGTGAAAAAAAAAAATCAGAGCTCTTCCTTAGTGGATGACCTCAGAATAAAAAATGATTTTACCAAAAAATATTACCCTCTTAATTGATTTAAAAGAACTGTTCAGAAAGAAATTTACCATTTAAAAAGATAAGAGCCACTGAAATTAGCACTTCAGTAGGTATGGGGCTCCCACATGTTTGAGAGGCTTGAGGTAGTAAGCACTGGCCCTGTCAATTATTATAGTTGATGATTGAAAATATAGCTTACGTAGAAAAAAGTACAAATAGCAAAGAAATACTGCTGAAACTAGCACTTTTGGAGTTCCAACCTCATCAGGGGTTCCTGCGTAGTATGCACTGCACTCACCATGCAGATACACAATGTATATTATTAGTTGATGACTGACAATGTAACATAAGTTTAAAAATATTTTTTTAAAATGGCAGATAGCCATAAAACAATGCTGGAAAAAAATGGCAGTGGTGACAATGGGGCCCAAAAAACAAAAACCAGTCGGGGATAAGACTCACCAGCTCTGAATCTCATCACAGATGAAGAAGATACTTGAAGCAACAGAAATGTGTTTCTACAAGGATGCTGAGGATACAGTGGACTGAACATGTGAACAAAGATGTTTTAGAGAAAATAGAAACCAAAAGCACACTTCTACTTAACATTAGAAAGAGACAATTAAAATTTCTAGGGCACATTATGAGGAAAGAGTGCTTGGAAAATTTGACACTGACAGGACATGATGAAGTTTAAAAGGAAAGCAAAGTAAATAACCTACCTAGAGAGCTTGTGTAAATGGTTGACTGAACAGGGATTAGGCAAGATAGAAAAATGACAAACTTTACTAAGAACTACAAATAACATGAAATTGTAGAGAGTCATGATCACCCACGTCCTGAAGGGACACAGCACATAAAAGAATTAACTCGTATCATCAGATTAATAAAACTTGAGCACCTTGACGTAGTGTAATGGTTAGCAAGATTGTCTCGCTAAAACAATTATAACTGAGTTGAGAGTTTGATCCTCACGGTGTGTTCCATACTTTCGGCCTTGTGTCACGTGATCTAAGCTACGCTTTGAAAAACCCCATAAATATTAAGTTGGGGCAACTCGACATAGGTGTTATGGTTAACGAGCTTGTCTCGCTAGAGAACAATTATGACTGAATAGGGAGTTCGATCTTTACTGGGTGCTCCTTACATTCGACCTTGTGCCACATCTAAGCTGCACGTAGAAAATCATATTGAAATGCACACGAGGGAATAGGGCATGTTTTTCTAATTTAAAATTATCCTTCTCTACGCAAAATTTCCAACAAAAAAGATAAACTCTAAAGATTTCTCTTAGCTTAGCGTATTTGTTAAATTTACAAAATTACGCTAAGCAAAGAGAAAGCTAGTAATGTTTGTTTGTTTGTTTTTTTTTTCGTTTGTTATTTTTTGGCGCTATTACACTTTCGCTTACCTCTGGCTATAAAAACGAAGGTAATTTAAAAAAAAAACACACACACACAACTACCGTAGGGCGTTTGGTACAGAAATAGAAACATACAAAAGAGAAGCTAAAAAGAAAAAGGTAAATAAAATTATTAAAAAATTACTGTGTACACTGATTAAAAAGAAAAGAAGACTGCGAAAATGTAATAACGCCTCTTCTTTTTTATAGAAATATTGGGACATGTTAGTTGGCTATTTAAAAATAAGGCAATAATTATGGCTGACACCGGTAAAAATTACAATGCATTGTTTGGGAGAAATTAGTACCTATTAGAAATCTAGTTTGACGTGTATTTTATTTTTATTTGTTTTATATTTTAATACCAGTTTTTTTTATTGTTGTAGATTAACTTCAAAATTGTTTTTTGTGCAAATATTTTTGTCTAAGCCTTGTTTTTGTGTTAGCTTCGTATCTTCCTGTTTCATTTTCCAGCTATGTCGACGTAAAAAGAAAAATTACTTCCTTTATTATTTTTCAAGGTAGGAACGCCCCTTTTTTTTTTTTTTAAAATAGTGTCTCTTTTTGTCGTATTCATTTAAAAGTTTATTTACTAAGAAATTGACAAACTGTTTATTTTAAATACGATTTCAGAATATAAGACATTAGAACGCTTATTTGCCCATGGAGTAAAAAAAAAAAAAACAACAGAAGGACGGGCTGCTTTTTTTCAGACCATTTCTATTTTAGTTGGGAGTCTCAATATTAATTGGTTAATTTCTGCTGTGAGATTACAGAGAAGAAAAAGAACAACTGACCAACATGGATACATTTTTTGATGTATGTCCGATATGCTACGACAATTATCGTGAACCTAAAGGCCTTCCCTGTTTCCATACGTTTTGCAAAGAATGCTTACAGAAGTATATAAATAATAAAACCCCCGGTGACCTTCACTTCAACTGCCCAGTGTGTCGTAAACGTACTGTACCCTCTGGGGGAACAAACATCCACATATCCCAATGGGCCAACTCGTTCCCCACCAACAATTACGTTCTTAATCAATATCGGGAAATTTCGCAGAAACTGTGCCCTGCTCATAATAATGAACTTTTGGATATAAGCTGCAAGACTTGCCGAGTGATGATATGCTATCAATGTTGTCTAGGCGCCCATGAAAAATGTGAAAAAACACTTACAAAATTTAATATTGAAAGGATTAAGAACAGTTTAAACCTGAATCTCAAAAAGCTAAAAGTAAAACTGGAACCTTTGGAAAACCGTATGGATATATTAGAAAAAAAAAGAGAATCTACAGAAAGTAAAATAAAGCAGATGACCCAAGAATTGGTAGACTTTGTCAAAAGTCAGGAAGAACACTGGCTCAAACACATCGAGGTGACTCATTCAAAAGAATGTAGCACATTAGAAGAACAAAGAGAGAACTTAGTACAAACTCTGGAAATGGCTCAAGAGAATATGAATGACATTGAAAATCTACTTGGTGATGAAAACATGGAGGATGGAACAAAATGTGTAGCCACTTTCGATTACCAACCAAGACATTCTCTTATGCCGATGACGACTGATTCAGTCCAGACAAGAGAAGCAGAAGTTAATTTTGAAATAAATCCAGCTTTTGTCAAACTCCAGAGTCTTCTTCTAAAAACAAGCATGGTGAAAACAGATGAGGATTCAGATGAAATCACTACTATTGACGATGTTGATGCTGAGATGATTCCAAGTTTGTTCGGAACTGCATCAGCTGAAGTTACCGAAATGCAACAAAGAGGTCCCAGACCACGTCCATTTCAGCTTGTAAACAACATTATCTTGAACGTAAATATGCTTACAGGTATAAATGACATGATCATGATACCTAACCAATGTTTCCTGATCACCGAAGCTTGCTTTAAAAAAGTCTGGAAATTTTCAACTTTTGGACAGTGTTTAAAAAAATTAGTTTTCAACACTGAACCCTACGGTCTGTGCTTACTGCAGGAAAACTGTGTCGCAGTCTCCCAACCATATGGAACAAAGATCAGCATTTTAAACTGTGGTGATCTGACTGAAAAAGAGAGCTTCACCTTTGGGAAACGTTACTATGGCTTGGCGTCGGATGACAATGAAAAGATCTACTCTCTTTACCGTGACAGAACAATGTGTGTTGATATAATAATGAAGAATGATCCTCAATCTTCGTATGAAATTTCCCGGGTAATAGCATTACCAATTATTTTCTACACTTGTTTTGATTACAGGCTCCGTGCCTTGCCTTCAGGTTATTTATTAATCATAAATTCTGCACAGACAGTGAACTGTCTTTATCACAATGGCCATGTGGCCTTTTGTTATCAGGGAGATTCAAGTAACAGACTTCATTCTATCGCAGATATTGCAGTGAGCAGGAATTTTATATACATTGCAGACAAAAGTGCGAACAACATTCATAGAATTCGACACACTGGGACTTTTGTCGATATGTTAAATAATGGTATTTCAGAGCCTAAAAAAATATTTGCTGCTGATGGAGATGATTTTGCTATTTTATGCAAGCCTGTCCAGAATGTTCAAATTCAACTATTTTCAAATTAAATCCTTCGATTTTTCAAAGATGTGCCAAATTTTCAAATGTTGATTGTCACTTCTTGTAAAAAATTTTTTATATGTCTGACATGATTCAGCCTTTCTCTTACCACCTTGTTCACCTTTATATATATATATATATATTTATATATATATATATATATATATATATATATATATATATATGTTTTATTCCCTTTACTGGGCTTAGTGGAAAGTGACAGTAGGATTCAAGATGGTGCCTATTTTATTATTATTTTATTAAATACCTTTTTCTTTTCCTGGACAGACTGATTGCTTAATTTCACGCAGTGGTATGGTGCCTCACGCATATACATACACACTCTCTATGACGAAGTACATATAATAAATATAGTTTAAATATAATTTTCTCTTTTTCTTCTTTTTTGAGTTATGTTGCTTTGCTTTTTCACATAAAGTATAAAAAACCCTTCATGTGTTGAATTCATTTCTTCTGAAGTCTTCCTTCTCATCAGGAACAAGTTGTAACTTCTGCTACAACCTAATCAGATTGTGTACTCACAGACACACATTCACTACAGGTAATTACATGAATGTTTTTTTTTTCCTATTTTTTGAGCTGTTTGCATATATGTAAAATATAACTTTCTCTCTCTTTTTCTTTTTTGTGAGTTATGTTGTTCATTATATAAAAATAGCTCAAAGTGTTAAAGAATAAATGATTGGCCTAGAACTTAGTCACACTTGGCAAATTGCATCATTTAAATGATGAGACCTAACTGTCAATCTAGTAATGCACTTAAATTCATAAAGTCTAGGTACCAAAGAGAAAAAACCAATCAGAATAATTTGCATGAAAATATTCATAGAAAAGCCACATAGAACAGTGAGGAAGGAATTGAGGCCAAGATGCCTGTAACATGGCAGATTCTTATTGGGATTTTGTCAAGAATATATCTAAGTACATAGTAGAAGCACACACCAGATGTGACAGCAATACTTGATGTATTTTTTTGAAGAAAGAGTTATTGCCAGCAATATAGTTTTGAACAAAAAAATTATCAGAGATACAATTTTGAAAGAAAAATTATTACCAACACTTTTTTTAAAGGAAAATTATTAAAAACAAAATATTACCAGCAATACATGTTTGAAAAAATATTACTAGCAATAGATTTTTTAAGGAAAAAACATTACTAGCAATACATTAAAAAAAAATACATTATCAGCAATAAAAATTTTTATCAGCATTAAATAACCCATTGAGGTTGATATGCCATAAAACAAAAACAAACCAAACCAATATATAGTGAGATAGATAGATAAAAAAATATTACTAGCAATAAAAATCTTGTCAGCATTAAATAACGCATTGAGGTTGGTATGCCGTAAAACAAAACAAAACCAAACGAAAACCAAATATTTGATGTATGGATGAATAGTAGACGTCTAAAAATATGCATGATTGATTTTGATGAAGAAAAAAAAAAACTTGTCTAGGATAAAACATTGGACCAACTTTCTAGCAGCAATTGACTCGATACAATCATTAAAATTCATATTGGTGGAAAACATTAGGGATTGTTAAAGAGTCATGGTGGTAGTTTTTGGGGGTAAGGTAATTTTCTTTTTTGCAAAAGCTCATCTGGCAAAAAATTAAACTGAAAAAAGTTCTTTTCAATATAAATGAAGGAAAAAATATAAATAATATTCTATTTATTTCTTTTTATAAATAAATTTCCATTTTTTTTTTTTTTTTTTTTTTTTTTTTATAATGCGTGAAGATACTCCACACTTGGCACATTTAAAATGTGCACAATATGCATCAACTTTCCCCTCAGATCTATCAATGGAGAAAGGTTTCTGTTTCAATGTACACACTGTTGTGTGTATATCCAGTTTGAAAGTTAAAGCTTTGGCAAAGATGAGCATAACATTGACAAAAATACACTGAAAATTAGACACAAATAAACTTTAACCTTCATGCCCACAAAAAAAATGGTGTTTCAAAGTTTGTCCTTTGACTCCACTATTATTTTGTACTGCCTTCACTCCCTCGGCAATGTTTATTTACAAGATTATAAAAATATGTGAACCAAGTACAGTGCAATATTTACTATTTACCATTTCATAAATAACTAGCAACCATACCAAGCTGGTCGATCAGAAAAAGCGTTCAATTAGAATGGAGCAAAAACAGTATCATGTTTAGATGTAAAAGAGTCTATCTTCTTCAATTATTTTAAAGTATTTTCATTGAAAAACATTTTGAATTAATGCAGTTACTGATATATTCAATCGAAGTTAGCTGAGGACATGAAGGGGTAAAACAGGCAACATGAAGACCTACTTCAGACCACAATTATTTTGGAGTTTTTGAAATTCAATTTGTCAGTGTGCTACCAGGGATGTAAAAAAGGATACATTTATAAAGCAATTGTTAATTTCATGAAAATTGGTTGAAAGATCAATGAAAAATAAGAAAGGAACCAGTAAAATTTCTATACACGTGTTTCCACTATATGGACAGACTCAATTATAAAGTTTAATGACTGTTAAACAATCAAGTTATTGTTGGCTACAATTGAGTGAAGTTTGTATCAGATTTCTTGAAAATTGAGGGATTTTTTAGTTCAAAGTTTGTGTTAAAATCGATTTTTCGTTTTTCATATTTTTTTTTGCTAAACACGGTGGCCTAGAAATAAAAATGAGGTATCATTGAGCTCATCATGATGTAAGTAACCTACATACTGAGTTTGATGAAATTGGAGGAAAAACATTGAATTTATTGATTTTTGATTGGCTTTATCAATTATTGATTTTTTTTTTTAAGATTATAAATTTTTTTATGCTAAGAACCTATCTTACATTGTACAAGGTATGTGTCAAAATCCGTTGGATGAATCTCAAGTGAAAAGGTATCACACAGAGACACAGACATCCTCTGTTTTATATATATAGATTATGAAAACAAGTTTTTTTTTTTTTTTTTCATAATTTTATAAAAAAAAAAAAAAAATCAAGAAATCATAAAACGGGGTTAGGGTTATTCTTTGTTAACTGATAAATGATAAACATTGCATTTTTATTAGTTTGTTCACATTTTTAGGATGTTGTAAATATAAAATTATTCTTGTAAATAATCTGATAAATAGTGTTTTATCTTTTTGCTGTAAATTCTTAAAGAACAAAGAAAATATATAAATTCACTTTCATATGCTTGGGTTTTATTAAAATTCTAATCATTGCTTTTTAATAGTAATTTTAGTAAGAGTGTACTGACCTGGAATATAGGAATTAAAAAAAAAAAAAACTAAGATGGTATAAAGTAGCCACCACTCCCCCCCTCCACCTTCCAATTGTGGTTCATGGTGGCATTCAAGGCAGAATAGTGCAATGGCATGCCGATCCCTTTTGCACTGGGGATGTTGAGGTTAACCTGTCCCTCTTCTCAAGGCAATTTTCCTTCTCCTAAACTGGTTGCTAACAAAGCCCCAATCTGTCCTGCTATTTTACCCATAGATGGGGGAAGAGATGGATTCAGACCTTTCACAACTGTATTAGCATGTAAGTAAATGCAATAAACTTGACTGGAATTTAAACTCTGTTCTCCGATTCCTCAATCTGAACTGCTATCCATTATTCCACTATGCCTTACACTGACAAATACCATGACAAAAAAATATCTCAAACCTGGCATGTTTGACAAAAACACAAGTGAGCGAAATGGCATTTTGTTACCTGCTCAGTTAGAAATAGTCAAAAATAAGCTATAAGCCCTATTTAATGGTGTTGTAATGAGAGTACTTGGAAGAAAGATTTATTCTCCCATTTGTATTTTCCTTGTTATAGGCATTATTATGTCTGTGATATGATAACAACATAGAGCAGAATGAAATTGCTGAAGGGAAAAAGAATGACAAACATGTTTTGTTCTATACAAAACTCTCTCTCTCTCTATATATATATATATATATATACACGTCCCATGCAGAAAATAATACATCACATATATCTACACCACAAAACAGAGTGTAAAAAGAAACAAAAAGGAAGGAACTTACATATAATATGGAGATACTCCTGTACCTGGAGAAGCCATTTTTAGAAGTCTAGATTCAAATGAGCTGGATTCATCTATGTCCCAGGCAAGGACATATTCCACAAAGAGGAAACAGATAGTCTTGGGTTTTCTCAAATTGAGGACTACGAGCTGGTGTTTCATTCTGTATTTGGGAAAGATATATTCCCAAGGGGGAACAGCACCATTGACTTGTAAGCTGCTAGGGAGGAAGATTTAGCCTCTACCTGGGCCATTGGGGGGTTCCCAGCTAAAGAAAGCTGTAGACAAACTGAATTTTGACTGCCACTTTTGGTCACTGTATCGAGTTACACCACAAACTAGCTGTCATGTGACCCACAAAACTTATGTCTTTACAGTGTGTTTTGTGACAAGAAGAATAATTTTAGGAGCCATTTTTGAACAGTCTTTATCAAGCTAAAATGTTGCTCATTATTTGTTGTGCATTTACATACCAAGCTGTCAGATAAACTGGGCCAACAGTTTTCACTCCCAGCTGATATAATTCCTGAATTCTGCCAATTTTCTTTTCTTTTCAGTATATAAAAATTTTATATTTTAGTAGTGTAAAATAATTAATCATTAATTAACAGGTGTAAAGAAATAATTATTATAATCATCTAGGTTTGTATTTTACACATACTTTTTATACATATTATACATACATATTTTATACATACTTTTGAGAGACATGTATTTTAAAGAAAGCCGGACCACTTGTTAAAAAACAAATTGTTACAATTGTCTGAAAATTACTATTTTTAAAATTAGCAGCTAAAAATCTGCCCAGACTATTTCTTCCATGTTCCTTGAAAAAATATGTATTATTTTATTTATTGACCAATCAGAGACATAGTCTCATATCCTTGTAAAATTTAAAATTAGGGTCTCTGGGAGCCTCCTGATTTTTTATATATAGTGACCAATCAGTAGAAAGTAATCAGATTTCAAGACAGAAGGGAGTCATAAATCATAAGAAAACCAAGATGAATGGATGATAAAATTTCAACCAGAAGGCAGATTCAGGACTCAGGTAGAAAATCCATTTGGGCTGGTTTTTGTTTTTTTTTCGTTTATTTTTTTTTGGGGTGCGGTTGAGAAGAATTTTTAAAGGGACTAAAAACTGAACTTTTGTACAAAAGAAAAAATAAAGGGTTTTTCATTAAGACGGATCAAAGTCAGCAGTGAATAAATCGGTGTGATTGGTAAAAATTTATTAATTTCTCTATTGGATCATGTTATTTAAGCCATGCCAATTATGTGTGAATGTTCGCCATGGCTTCAGTGGCACACTTCCACTCAATGGTCAAAATTTTTGATGACATCTCTGCATAGTTGCTCCTCGATCTCACCAATATACCTTATTCTCTCATCCTTCAGCTGTTGACACCTGTCTTTCTCAATTCAAGAAATTAGTAGTTTGAGTTATGTTTCTTTTTTTTTTTTTCAACATTCACAATAAGGCAAGTGACATGCTATCTTTTCCCATACTATCCCCACAAAGTAAATTTTTATTAACTAGAATTTTTTTGCAACATGCATGTTAAAATCCTCACAGTATATAGTATTAATGAACACAACCATTTTTGTCAAGATTTACAAACTCTGTTTCGTTCAATTTCAAAAACCAATTGATGTAATTTGAATAATTTGATTTGTTTGGAAAAATACTTTGACAGAAACCCTACTTTGCGGTTTAATAATTTTTTTAATTTAATCTAATTTTATAGGACTTCATGGTAAGCAATATTTTTTAATAAAATTTCTTTTTTCCTTTTTAACAGTGAAGAATAAATTCTTAGGATTTCTTACTCTTGAGCATGCAACATCCAACTGACCATTCATAAATATTTCTTTCTGGAGCCAAATTCAAACTTTTTGAAGTGTTTGGCCTTGTGATTTGTTTATAGTTCTTGCAAATGTAGGGTGAACTGGAAACTGGATTCTTGTATATAAAACCTTAAAAGATATGTAAAAAAAACAATATTTTTATTAAATCACTATCATTTTAATCATTAAATTGCTTTTAAAGTAGTGGGAGTATTTTGTATGTTAAATAATAAAACTTTTAATTTTCCAAAAAAAAAATGAATTAAAATTTATTGTACTAAGCTATGCACTCTAGTAAAAGTAACTGTACTTTGTACACTCTTAGCTGTTTGCACTTCAAAATTTGATTTTTATTCAGTCAATGTATATGTGTGTGATGGATGACTGGACGGACGAACTAACAGAAGTCACAGAATTTTTTATACTTGAATTTTTTACAAAATGCTGACATGTGTTAAAATCCTCACAGTATTTAGTATTTTTGAGGTTATTGCTAACATATTTTGTCAAGATCTATGTTTCATTCAATTTCGAAAGCCAATTGATAAAATTTGAATAAGCTGATTTGTTTGGAAAAATACTTTGACAAAAACCCTACTTCGTGGTTTTTACACACCCTCAAAAATCCAAATGTACTTTGTACCTCCTTATCTGTTTGGTTTCAATCGGTCAGTGCATGGATATTTTAGAAGGTATGATGGATTGACAGACGGACTAACAGAAGTCACAAAATTTTATGTATAGATACCAATGCCTTTTTTTTTTACCTTTTCTCTTTGGTAAATCTTCCTCTTTTTTTTTATAATAAATTATCTGCATACACTTGCGTCTTTGGTCACAAAACACTGTTCATCTTGGTAAGGATTATTTGCATGTTAACGATGGTAAAGATTATTTGCTTGTGTGGGTACAACTTCCATGAATATTGTATCTTTTATGTGTGTTTGCATTTTTTTCCTCTACTCTGACAAGGTAAGTTAGTTTTATTATCGTCAAATTAAATGCAACCAACTCAATGTTTATTTGGCAAACTTAAACCTTAATTCCCACAAATTGACAGAATGTCAAAAAGACGGTTTTTCCTTTGACACTACTATTATTTTAACTACCTTCACTCCTCTGCAATGTTTATTGTTTTAAAAAGCAATGATTAGAATTATAATAAAAACTAAACACTCATACTCAAACTTAATAAAGAAAATGTGCCCTCCAACAGGATTTGAACCTGCATCCTTCTTTACAAGAGGAACCACCATCTGATTAGGTGTGCTTTGACCACTCAGCCACAGAGAGTTTATATACAAGGAAGGTTCTATTTGCCCTAAAACATATTCACTCATTCAGATTTTCTTGAAAGCCATATTAAAAAATGGAGCATCTACTCAAAAACAGGTATCCACTAAAAATAATGTTTGAAGCAAGAAAAAATAAAAATCCATTAATTCTTTAGAAATTGCTTTGTTTACATTTTGTATATGAAACTGAGCAGATATGACTTTTGAGAAATTCGAAATGAGTGAATGTACTTTAACCCTTTGCCTATCCAGAGCATTTTCAAATGTACTCTCCAAACATTTATTTTCAGATTTATAACTATTGCAAGGCAACTCAACGCATTTTCCAGACTATAACCTGCGACTTTTTTCTCAGAACATGTAGGGTGCGGGTTATATAATGGTGCAGGTTATATATGAATTGTGTCTTCGAACCTTGAGTGGCCGAGGTTAGGGGAACATAGCTTCACAAAAGTTGGTCACCAGCGTCGAGCCAGTTATGTCCAGATAATTGAATTTTATCTACAGGTGCAGACTATAGTGTGGAAAATATGGTATTTGCCAAATAGAATGTGCTTATGTTTCACTCACATGTGATGAACAGAACGTACAAATCATAACTTATATATACCATGTTCTGTGCATCACATGATGGAAAAGTTATAATCATTTCAATGGAAAAATAGATGTCTTTCATTTGAGACCTTACATTATCAGTTAAGCATCCTTTGGTCATATATCGGTTTGTTCGGCATTCGTCCATCTCGGGAGACAATGGAGTAGCATGGTAGGTGATAGGTGATGAAGTTACATCACCTCTGGTGACTGTGTAGTCTCACTCTGGAGCGGCAGTCTCTCAGACACTTGGCGCAGATGAAACTGGATGACACGGAGATGGAGGCTATCCTTGCTTTTCTTCTGGCTCTTTGCTGCCTGCTGCACTACAACATGTTTGACATGCAGACACACTCTACACCTTTCTGAGCATAGCTCAATTAGATCTCATTTAAATATTCATGGACACCTACCGGACACTATGTTTGCTGACAACACTATTATAATAGCATCATCTACATACAAAAAAAGGCTAAAAATAATGGAAGCCTTATTAATAAAAACAAAAAAAAACAACACTTAATAATATTAACTTTGAACATGGACACAATATCTTGACTGTGTTTTCAAAAATGAAAACATTTTATAAAACATACATACAACAAATTATTTCTTATTTAACAGTTAAAATATTTAATCCTTGAAAATGGCTAAATGTATAGCCAAAAGCACTCGGATAAAAAGATCATTCGGACAGTTTTTATATAATTTATCATCCGAAAAGAAAAAAATTTTGAGATCACATGAGAAATTGTATAAAAAACTAAATAAAAGTACCTTGTCTGTCATATTCACTGAAATGTGTTTGAAAGAAGGATTGCTGCCTAAATGCACATATATATATATATATATATATATATATATATATATATATGGGGAAAATGTATGACAAAGTGGAAAAAGTTTACTTGCAACAGGTTTCATCCTTTAGGTTTTCGTCAGACTAAATTTGTTATGTTGGTGAGACTACACATGTGCACAAACGAGGGATGCTGGGAATTTTTAATTCTCTCTCTCTCTCTATCTATCTATATATATATATATATATATATATATATATAAGAGTTAACAGAAAAAAATGTTCCAAAGACATATCTATTGGATTTTAAGTTTTGTAGATATACTGCTTGACTAAGTCAGATAAACTTATTGAATAACAGAAATTTTCATATATGATGCATAAAAAAAATTGTTATAATGTAACATTATAATATTAAAAAATGTTATGACAACATTAAAATATTGATTGAATATTTCATTTTATACAGCTTATCAACCTTTTGCAGGTTATTTAAAGCCAGAAAATATTTTTAGATTGTAAGAATTTGGGTGGGTGGGGAATAATAATGATTTAGTGATACAAGTCTTATTAATCAACCCATAGCTAGGGAGAGAAGAGGTGGATTCATCCTTTACCCAATGGTATTTGCATGTAAGTATAACAAACCCAACTGAAATTGGAATTCGGCTCTGCGATTAAAAATTTCCATTATCCATTACACCATCTACACATCTGTGCTTATAGGTTCTGATATTCCCAAGTGGTCACGCATCTAGGTACTGTCCAGGCTTCAATGATCGTACGGGAACCAATGTTTTAACGTGATATGGCCACAAACCTATTGAATTATTTATAAATGTTATATGACATTAAAAAACAGTATAATGTGACAACATTGAAATATTAAAAATCATAATATTGTGACTACTTTAATTGTTCAATTTTTATGTATTTTCTCCATTAAACCCTTCCCCGCCAATTATTTTGGGAATAACGTTTCATTTTCAGACAAATTTTTTTATTTGTTTTTAATATAGTAACTAAGAAACTGAGTCACCTTGAAGTACCTGAGCAGTGGCTAACACTTTTACCAGACGTTGACAATTGGGTTTGTTTCAAGCTCAGAAGACCACAAAAGGAATCAAGATCAACTAAGAAATTGAGGCTCCTTCAAGTACCTGAGAAGTGGCTAACACCTCTACCAGACGTATGAGTTGACAACTGGACTCATTTTAAGCTCAGGACATAAAAAGAATCAAGTTTGACATATAAAAAAGTCTACAGTTGGTTTTTGAATCTTGCGTTTTGGATGTGTTTATTCATCTGTGTCGGAAAAAGACATTTTTGGTAAAAACGTATATACACATCTATGCTGGAGAAGGGGTTAAGATATTTTTGCTCAACAAAACATGATCATATAGTTCAAGATATTGGATATATTTATTGATTTTAATTGATTTGTTTTTGGCAGGTTAATTAAAGCATAAAAATATTGTAAGAATTTTTGTTCAAGATAATAATAATTGTTACTGAAACAAGTTCTACTAATTAACCCATAGTTGGGTACAGAAGTGGATTCATACCTTTCCCAAGAGTACTTGCACATAAGTGAATTAGATCAAATTGGAACTCGGCGTTCTGATTAACAATTCCAAGCCATTATCCATTACACCGCACACACATCGAAATTTACAGCACCTGGTATTCCCAAGCAGTCACCCATCCAAGTATTGATAAGTGACCAGGCTCAACATAGCTTAACTTCGGTGATCGCTCAAAAGCTGATGTTCCAACATGATATATGCGTAAGCTCTCTTAGATACATTAAGCCATCCTAATATTCAAAATTACCAATTACATACCATTTACTTACTTATTTTAATTACTTAATTATGTTTTTATTTAGTTGTGTTATTTTATTTGTTTGTTTCGGTCCCATGTACAACTTGGCCGCCTCAGTCAGGAATCTGTGAAGGTGCTTGGTTATCTTCTTTTTTTTTCTTTTTTATCCAGTAAAAATGGGTAAACTTTCACACAGAGTAATCTAGTCCTGTAAGGGCAGCCATACTGTACCTGGGACCCAAGTAAGATAGCAGAAGATTTCTGTAATTTTTAAAACTATTTTTGGAATAATAATAATCAGGTTTCTTTTTTTATGTACTTCCACTTATATGCTGAAAAATGGTCCCAAACCTAATAAAAACAAAGTTTTAAAGTCAAAATGTTTATGTTATTAATTAAGACTAAATAAGGAAAGACCAAATTTCAGTCGGTCTGTAGCCAAGACACAAAAAAACAACTAAAATTATTGAAACAGTATTTTCCCGCAAATTTTTATTCCTTTTTTTTGAATATCCAGGCATTTTTTTTTTTTTTTTTTTTACGTCAGAAATGATACTTCTTTTTTAAATTGGTTTCTGGGTATTAATCTGCAATTTTACCAAAATCTGTTATAGTTTGTTTGTCTATCATGGTGAGCGTGAACGGTGACCCCACACTTAGAAATACCACACCCAAGTCGCCCAGATTTGGCATGATCGCAAAGTTCAACCCAACCAGAATGCAATTGAAGGGCCTTGATCTGGAAGAATTTAGTATAAATTTTATTTTTATTTAATAAATGTCATATTTTTTTTTTTTTTTTTTTTTTCGTGGAATTAACATTTTGGGGAGAATTAACAAAGAAAGATCCGAAATCATTTGCAAACAATATTTATTTTAGAAATTCAGTCCAAATGATTTGTAACAAGAGAATCAATAACAAACTATTTCCTTTGTAAATAAATACTCTGCAATGAACGTGGAATGGATGTTTGCAGTGAACCATTTGCAATGAGTTTTATAGTAAATATAGTATTAAATCATTTTCCCTGATTTTTTGTATGAAATCATTGCAAAACACGTTCGGCTTAAATTAAATATTTTTCGCTGAAATGAAATGCAACCTTCTCGTTTTTGCAATAATCGTAGGAGTTACCTCCCCTGGACTGTATGGTCTTTCATTTCTTCCAATTAAATTTACAAAGGAAATGTGATACCATGAATATCTATCTATATAACATACACACACACATTAAATATATATATATATATATATTTCATTAAATAGAGCCAAGTAAGATTTAATTAATTTTGCATTAGGATTTTCCAGCATCCTTAATTTTTTTTTTTTTGTTTTGTAGGAATAAAAGAGAACAAAAATTTCTATAATTTTTCTTGTCCCAAGAGCTTTCGGACACTTTTTGAAGGAGGTATTGTGTATACCATTTTAATCAAACTAAAAATACATATATATATATAAAATAACAATAAAAATGACAATAGGAAAACTAGTAGTTGCTGACGCGTTTCGTCTAATATGGACTTTATCAAAACAAAATACGAAATGAATAGTTTTCCTATTGTCATTTTTGTTCGTAAATATTATCTTCTCTACTGGTTAAATCGGAGAAAACAATATATATATATATATGTTAAAATAAAGAGATTATAATCCAGTCTTCATATATATATATGTTAAAATAAAGATTTATAATCCAGTCTTCTTATTAATTATTTTTCTTTTTAAAAAACAGTGCTCAATACAATTCTGTAGTGAAAGAGATAATCAGTTACCCCGGAAAAAAGTTCGTGTTTTGTGTGCGATTTGCCGAAGAAAAATTACCAAAAAGTAGTCAGCAAAAATCTACATTAATGATTAGAAGCTATGCTAATGTTCTTCCCTCCCCTGAATGGCGTGACCAATCAGAAAATTCTCTCGGTGAACAGAAGTCGTCGTTTTTCGCTCATAAAAGGAGATGATTTTTTTGAGCTTGGTGGGACGAACATGCGTTGTTGGTGGTGAGAAGTGAAGGTTGGACGTGTGACCCCATTTTGTCATTTCTACGTTGTGTGTTGGACTGTTACGTCGGACTATCGTGTGAACTGCGATTTGGCTACAAGTGTTGTGGCTGTGAAACAGAAGAAATCTATTGCAGTTGCTACTATCAGTTAACAGTCTTTTCTTTACTACAACAAATTCTGCAGAGCATAAATATTATAAATTTACTAATTTAAAAATATGGTTCCATCGCTACACAGGAATTACCATGTTTCAAAAACAGTACTAGGGACTTTAATTCTATAATTAAATTTGAAGTTTTTAGTTTCTGTTTTTGAAACCTTAAAAGTGAAATTGGGTACACAGAACTCTGGATGTGCTAGCACGATGTCACAAGTCATCGTGATCGAGGGTTTGAATGTGCTGGCATTGTTCAGATTGCTGATCATTCTCCCAGAAACTGTAAGTAAGGTCAGTTCAGCATAGTTGCAGTATAAACCACAGGTGGGATCTGTGGGTATTAAATAAACACAAATGTGCCTGAGCAAACACAGATGGGTATCTTCAAATACAAGTGGCCAGCTATATATATATATATATATATATATATCTGTCTATATTTCTGAGATGAGGTATTGTGTACATTATTTACATTATTCAGACTATTGTCCTCATCTTTGTCGCCATATTTATTACAACGTTTCGGCTGTTGTACACTCCAGCCTTCTTCAGGTGGTTGGAATGTCGAACTTAACCCTTTATTTCGCTTACTGGAGTAGACTGTTCTAGTTCCACGTGCCATGTTTAATGGATGTTAGTTATCAGTTATCTCCTGTTAATTTCCCTCTGAAAGTTCTCCACTGCCTTAACTGGGTATTGAACTCACATTCTTTGGGTCCTGTCACTGGATCTAACCAACGCCTTTATCCACTGTGGAATGATGAAAGTTTGGTATTAAGAAAATTGTCCCCTACTGAACATGAAAAATATATAAATTATATTTTGCCAGAAAAACCAGGAGAGATAAATTTTGGTGAGACTCTTCTAATACTATCTAAAATTTTTGGTGATAGGAGTTCATTATTTAATACACGATGACAATGACTTAGTAAAGTCTGATGATGAATATTTTGTCACTTATACAGGAATCGAGAATGTGAAAAGTTCAAGTTAAATGAATTAACTCCTGATTTATTTAAATGCCTGATATTCATAAAGGGTTTAACTTCTAATAAGGACATGGAAATAAGATCCAGGATACTTACTAAATTAGATCCCCCAAATTAACTCTCCAGAAAATAGTGGAAGAGTGTCAACATATTGTGAATTTAAAACTCAATACAGCAGTGATTGAAGAAAAAGACAATTCACAAGTATATACTGTCCAACCATCTAAGAGAAAAAACTACAAACGTTTTTTAACTCCTAACAGAACAGGAAAAACAGATTATAAACCTTCCCCTCAATACTTAATACTTGCCACGGTTGTGGAGGTAAGCATTTTAAAAGTGAATGTTTCTTCAAGAACAAAAATGTTATGAAAGTGGGAGATTAGGACACAAAAGTATGTGTTGCAGATACAAAAAAATGGAGAAAAAATTAAGTTTATGTGAATATGATAAATACATGTAGTAACGATAAGAAGCCTAAAAGGGAAATTAGCAAAACATCTCAAAAGAGGAAATTTGTTTTTGTGCAAAATAATGATGTAAAAATAAAATTGCAACTAAATACAGGATCTGATATCACTATCATAAATGAACAGACATCTAGAAAAATGGGTAAACCCAGTTTATTGACTTTGATAAAGCTGCACCTGGAGTCTCAGGAAAGAGATTGAACTTTTGGGGTGAATTCAGCTGTAACATTTCTTTTGTGGTAAAAACCAAAAAATCAGTGGTGTTCGTATTAAAGAATACTGCTAATTTGTTTGGAACAGACTGGATTGCAATGTTTGATCTTTGGGACCTTCCAATTAACTCTTTTTGAAACAAGATAAATATTGCTACCCCCGGTACTAATATGGCAACTTAAAAATTGAAAAATGAAAAAAGAGTTTTCAAGAAGTTTTCTCAGAAGGTCTAGGGAGATGCATGAAAGCAAAAGCTAAGTTTGAGTTAAAAGATAATGTAACACCGACATTTAAGCCAAAAAGATTGTACCTTTTGTGGCCTTAGATCCAATTGGATGGACTATAAAAATTAGGTGTGATATCAAAAATAGACTATTCCAAATGGGCATCACCAAAAGTCTACGTTAAAAAAAAAAAGAATAATCCTGGTATGTGCTGATTTTTCAATGGGGTTAAATGAAAGTTTAAAACAACATAACTAACCATTACCAAATCCAATGGAAATTTTTGCCAAATTGAATGGAGGTAATTTTTTTTCTAAATTGAACCTGTCAGATGCTTACCTACAAATACCAATGGACAAAGACTGCTCAAAATTATTAAAAATTAACACTCATAGAGGGTTATAAAAATTCAACTGACTTCCTTTTGGTATGAAGGTAGCAACAAGCATATGCCAACAAATGAAGAATACCGTGCATGACGGTTTGGATTGTGCTCAAGAATATTTAGATGTTGTACTTAAACGTAAGATCCAAAAGCAACATGCAGAAGATGTAAAGAAAGTATCTGAAAGAATTAAAGAATATAGTTTTAAGATTAGTGAAGCAAAATGTGAATTGTTTATGTCCAGACTTAAATATCTAAGATAAATTTTCGATGAAAATGCTAGATGACTGGATCCTTCAAGGGCAAGTGTGATAAAGGACATGCCCATTCCAACAAATGTAAGAAAGTTACAAGACTTTTTAGGGTTTGCTAACTACTATCATACATATATACCTAATATGCATGAATTAAGAGCATCCTTGAATAAGTTGCTGAAGAAAGATATGAAATGGAATTGGACAGATAAACATCAAAATGCTTTTGAAGAGATCAAGAAAGTCTTAACATTGGATATGTCACTAGCTCAGCTTGACCCGGAATTAAAGAATGTGGTTGCATCAGATGCAAGTGATTTGGGTATTGGAGCAGTGATACTACACCAAATATGAGGCCGGAACAACTAAACCAATAGCTCATGTTTCAAGATCATTAATTGCAGCTGAAAAAAGCTAGAGCCAGATAGAAAAGGAAGCATTGGCCATCATATTTGCCATGAAAAAGTTTCACAAATTTATATATGGTAGAAAATTCATACTACAGACAGACCATCGTTCCCACAAATACAGCAAATAGACTGCAGCACTGGAGAACTATTCTATTGAATTATTATTATAAAATGTCATGCAAACAGATTGTCTAGACCAATACCAAGATTCTGTGAACCACTTGAAGACACAGTAATTGCAGCAATAAGGGCCAGAAAATGAAATTAATAACATATTATACAATACTGTAAGAAAACTGCTCATTAAATTGGAGGAAATAAAAATTAAGACAGAAAAAGACGATTTTATAATGAAAATGAAGAAGCAATTAAGATCTAAACGAAATTATATTATTTGAAATGATGCATTTTCATTATGTAATGATGTACATATGTACACAGAGAGAGTGTTGATACCAGCATTGTTGCAAAGACGTATGTTAAAAGAATTTCACAGAGAACATCCAGGAATTTCTAGAATGAAATCCTTAATGAGGTGTTATACTTACTGGCCAAAAATGGATCAAAATATCGAAAATTTAGTGGAATCATGCAGAGGTTGTGCTCTGACAGCAAAGTCACAGCCTGTCAAAATTCAACCTTGGACGAAAACCAATATGCCATGGTCCAGAATACATACAGACTTCGTAGGACTGTTAAACAGAGCATACTATATCTAGTGGTAGTCGATAGTTACACTAAATGGCCAGAAATATTAAATAACACAATAAATTTCCTACACAAGATTTTTGCAAAGTTCTGTCTTCCTGACTCAATCAATTCAGATAACGAGACTCAAATCACATCAATTGAATTTAAGCTTTTTTGTAAATCATATTACTCAAGATCAAACAGACAAACAAAACAGTTGTCAATATGTTTAAAAGGGCATTAAAATGTCAGAGGGAGAGGAATCAGATGAAGGAATGATTCAGCAATTTCTGAATGTTTAGAGAATAACACCAAACTCAAACACCGTGTCTGAAATGTTGCCTGCAGAGTTGATGTTCGCCAGGAAGACTGAGTCTGTTTTCAAATATATATATATATATAGAGAGAGAGAGAGATAAAGAGAAGACACATAGATTGTTAAATAAATAAAGAAAATATATACAGATAAAGAAAATAGATATATGAATAGGTTGAGATATGAAAAAACTTATATTGTTTGATAGATATGAACTAACGAAGATAGATAAAGAAAATAGATCAGAATAGACTGAGATAAATTGATAGCTATGAATGGATAGGATTTAAACAGAATGATATTGATACAAATAGAACGTGCGATTTATCAACTTTACTAGATAGATAAACAGACAGACATGATTAAAGTGGACAAGATTGTTTTCTTCTAATATTTATCTCACTTTTTAACTCATGAAAACCAAGGAATTTACTGACTTCTGACCTCATCCAACCCCATCTGTAATTTTTGTCAAAAAATATCAAATCAAATGAAGGTTCTAGTTTGTCGGCAAACAAGTTCATTAAAAAAGAAATCTTTCTGTTCCTTGTCAGAAAATATACACTATCTGGGGTGGGGTATTGTTTGCAAAGTTGCAATAGTTGTAGCCAGTGAGATTTGAATTTGAGAAATTAGCGACATCCTTTTTGCGAAAAAAAAAAGAAAAGAAAAGTATTCAGATTCTTCAGTTGCTATGAACATTGTCGAGCGAGGACATATTTCTTCTTGTAAGCTGTTAGACATGTTTGATCTTTGCTACCTGTGAATGTAAATTGTTACAAAGCATTTATTTGTATAATATACAAGTCTCTGCATCATCAGACACACAAGGCGCCATAGCATGGGTAATGGGTAATCTGAGGTTAGACTGATAATGAATTTGCTTCTCACTGTGTGACCCGTACAAAATTCAACATTAAATAAGCCCGCAAGTGTTGTATGCTGCAAAATTCATCAATCGACCGACCAACCAATTCATGCATACACTTGCACTGTCACTCGCACAAACATGTACTTGCATATATATATACATATATACATACATACATGCATATATATATATATATATATACATACATAAACCAATATATCCTCTTCCTTGTTCTTTTATATGCCATGTCTCTTCAAAACATGGGTAAAGATGGCTCTCTACAACTTCCTATCCTTTTGGGATCTAAGCAGTGTTTGTCATCTTAATGTCTTCTGCTATCCATTTACGCAAGCTTGCTTCCAGTATGTCTTGTGAGTGTCAAATTCTCCAAGTCCTCTGTCTTCATTATGTGTCCTAAACACTAGCTGTTCTGAAATATTTAAGGAATGGTTAAAGATATACTCAACATTATAATTTCTTTCCTCAAAACAGAAATTACCTATGACAAGCTGATAGAGAGATATCAATAAACTGAGATAGATAGATAGATAGATAGATAGATATGAATAGACTGAGATAGATAGATAATGAACATACTGAAATAGATAGATAATGAATAACTAGAAATAGATGTGAGATAGGTAATGAACAAACTGAGATAGATGGATAGATAGATAATGAACAGAGATGGATAGATAGATGGATATGAATAGACTTGGATAAATATGAACAGGCTGATAGATAGATAGATAGATAGATAGATAAATAGATAGATATGAACAGGCTGAATTAGATAGATATGAATAGTGAGATAGATATGAACAGGCTGAAATAGATAGATATGAATAGTGAGATAGATATGAACAGGCTGAATTAGATATATATGAATAGTGAGATAGATATGAACAGGCTGAAATAGATAGGTTGATAGAGAGATATGAATAGAGTGAGATAGATATGAACAAGCTGAGATAGATACATAGATATAAATAGGCTGAGATAGATAATGAACATACTTAAAATTTCTATATAGACAAATAATGAACAGACCTGAGATAGATAAATAGATAGATAGGTAATGAACAAACTGAGATAGTTACGAACAGACTGAGATAGATGTTAATAGACTTAGATATGAATAAACTTAGCTAGACATGCACAGACTTAGATAGATATGAATAGACTGAAATAGATAGACATATAAATATAAACAGAATGAGACTGATAGCCCTTTCTTTCATTTCGCACCCCAAATATTTCAACCATCTTTTTCTGATTCTATGTACAGTGACCTTTCTGTTTCCATTTTCCTTATAAATATTTCCTTCTCTTCAATCTTTTTACCATGTCCCTTCAGGACATGGGCAATCATGGCTCTCCACAACTTTCTGTCCTTTATATTTGTTTGTAAGATTTGTCTTCTTGCTATCTCGCCTAATCCCTGCACTGCTTCCCCCCCCCATCCCTCTTGCCTTCAATATGTCCTGTGAATGTCATATTCCCCAAGCCTTCTTTTTATTTCTACTTTCCTTTAAATTCTTTTTACAGAACCACATTTCTGTTGCATCAAGTCTCTTCTTCATTGCTATAAAAGAAGACCTATATTAAATAACAGTTCAGCACTCTTTTCTTTGTTTCTAATGAATTTTTCCTTTTTCTTAATACTTTGCTTAGCTTTTGGAAGGCCATTTTTGTTATTCTAATGCACATTCAGATTTCAGTGTTGCATTTTATGTCCTCTGTTAAATCAATTCTGAGATATTTAAATTTTTGTTCTTGCTTCGTTTTGGTATCGTCAATTCATGGTTCGCATCTTGCACTGTTTCTTTTGCCAACAACCATGCATTCCGCCTTCTTACAATTAGTCCTTTCTTCACATTTTCCTTTACTATGTAATGGGGTTGATGTGTAGTTGTTAATGTAAGTTACCCCGTTATTATATGTATTTGTAGTAGTAGTTGATAGAGGAATCATTTTTACTTTTTTTATACTGGAAACAAAATTAATATTACGTACAGCAATAACATAACACAAAAAGACACAAGGCACGTGTTGACATTAATAACAAGAATGTGTATTTTTCTTTTTCATGGTGTGAATTACTGATATTGGTATGGTTTGTGTTAAAAATGTTCTCTTTGTTACTCTCTCTTTTGTTTCTTTAAAGGTTTGTGCTTACTTGTTTTTGTTTGTTCCAAGAATTTCAGGTAAATTTTCATTTCAACACCCGCGTGCTATTATCCCTTCAAATTTTTCCAAAATAGTCTTATTTCTGTGCAAATGTATATGCTGAACTCAAATCAACAATTAGATAGTAAAGAAAACTAACTTTTTGGATGTTAACGACCAGAAAAACATCAAGCTTCTTCTCGCACTTTTTGTCATCCCTTACCGGCTTATTGATAAGTAATTAGGTGCTGAATTATGTCGGTGGACGTATACAATTTGGGCCTATTTACTCCCTTCACAGTAATTCCTTGTAGTTAACTTTCAAATTAGGGTTAGGTGTTTGTTTGTTTTTTTGTTATTCTTTTATTTTTTTTAAAGAAGAAAGTTAACTTTCAAATTAGGGTTAGGTGTTTTTTTTTTCTTTTGTTATTCTTTTATTTGTCGATGTTTACATATATTTGAAAGTTAACATTATTCTTACATTAAGTACAAAAAAATCGCTTTATGGAAACTAATTTCTGAAAGAAAATAGTTCAGCAGTAAATGACGCTCGGGTGTTAAAATGAAAATTTACTGAATTTCATTGGTGAGAATGTCATTCTAAATCATCATTTTTTGATTTTCATGTTGGGATGAGGATACATATGCATTGGGTCTTTTTACTACTGCTACTGCCAGTGACTATTCTATTCTACTCTACTGACTGCCATCACTCATGACAGAAGGGTTGTTTTTATAATCAGATTTTAGAATGATGAAATATCTTTTTCATCTTTCATCAGTGGTGGCAAGGTTGCTTTTTAGGATGATGAAGTTTTTTATCTTTATTTCAAGGAGGATGAAATATCATTATTTTCTATCATCACTGATGGCAAGGTTATTTTTAGAATGACAAAATCATCATTCTGGATTATAACTAACTTCTGTACAAGGTCCTATAGTTTCCTTTCTATGTCTGCTATCAACACTATGTTATTTGCAAATCTAAAGGATATTTATTGCATAAAAATACAATTACGGCACAAGGCCGAAAAAAGGGAGGGGTTGAGGCTGGCCTTCACTAACTATCTTATACCTAACTAATCTGATTCACGACCCATTCACTCATTACAATTTGCCCATTCACCATAAAAACTTGTCCATCACCAATCAATCCTCCATACACCATAATACCACATCCTCTCAACGGGAATCTACGAAACACACCCCATGCCATAAAAATTTAATGATAATAAACTATATGTAAAAATCTAAAGATGAAAAATGAGAGGGAAGAGAGATGAACCCAATAACAAACTAAACATGAACACAAAATGAACTAAACATAACTGACATTAGTAGGGCCCGTCCAACCCACAAGAAGGAGAGAGGCCACTGTATTCTGCCCATTGGACAAAATCAAGAAGCTCTCTTACGAAGGGAGTGGGAAAAGGAGAAAATATATACGGAGAAAAGGAAAAATATATATATCTGCATATCTAATGTTAAGATTGTGGCCACCAATAATGAATCCTGGTAGGATTTCTTATTCTCTCAGGATTGCCTCAGTGTAAAGTCTGGTGAGAAGTTATCTTCTTGTCTTACACCTGCTTTCTATTGTTGTATATTTACATAATCCACTTATTATCTGCATGTTGGTGGTTTGCTCTCAGTTCTGAACTATTCTTATATCCTTCCCAAATATAGGAAGCTTACCTAGCAGTTGTTTGTGACGTACTTTATCAAATGCATTTGCATAATCTATAAAAGATAGGTAAACATTCTTTAGCATTTGTATTACTCTTTTTGACTGATGTAATGGAATAACCTGTCACCCCCATGAGTGACTACACTATAGGTAGTAACTACCTATAAGTATCTGTAAGCAATAGACTACAGAGTCTAGCTGGGATTTGTTCCAGCTAAGCAGTTGAGCTCTCTGCCTTCAGACTGAGAGGAACCTGAACAAGGCTCCACCGAAGGGCAGGGTCTTATTCAGGGAGGTAGACTGCTCCTGAACCCATTTATACGGGTTCGAAAGGGAATATTTTTGGCCGAGCATACAGGCTCGGAGAAACCCACATTAAACCCGGCCTTGTGCTACATGAAACCCTCATGGGGGGGGGGCTAAATATTCTAGCTGGGATATGTTAAGTACAACTCAGACTTATGCAAGAACTACCGACCTTTCAAAAAGTAGCACTCACTACTGGATTGACTTGCGACAACCTTGTGCATAACTGTTACCTTTATTCTTATTGTACTGGTTTTTTATAATAAACATTTATTTATTTTATCCACCATGTTGTTCAAGTACATATTCCTATTAGCACAGAATATAACACTGATATAATTCAAAACATAAATAACACATTACTTGTTCCTGTGTCTTTAACAGAACCATACTGTTCTTTTCCTGTTTCTAGTTTAATTCTACTGCACATTCTGTTCATCAGAATTTGTGTATTTCAGAGTTGCAACTGGCTTCTTAAGAAGCAATATGGAAATGGATCTACTTGGGCCTTCCAGTATATCACCATTGTTGTATATATATCCTTAGCTTATTGAATAAAATAATTTTTTATCAGTGCACTTTTATCAGTTCAATTGGAGATTGAACATTATACACAGCTCAGAAAGCAGATTTAATAATTGTTCATTTTAACACCCCAAAAACGAAACAGCTCTCTTTTAATCTTCTTATAGAACCTTTTTCACATTAAATCATTATAGCTGATGCTAAACTCCAGGAGAGTGACTCATTAATTACTTGTAGTGGCAGGGTTATTTTTTATTATTTCAATGACCCAATGACATCCTTTTGCATTTGTCTTACTCTTTCTAATATAATTCTAAGCATAATTATCACATTACTTGTTCCCGTGTCTTTAACAAACCCGCTCTGTTCTTTTCCTGTTTCAGAGCTAAATCGAGTTTAATAAAGTAAATTAATTAAAAAGAAAAATGGACAAATGTATTGAGGGGAAAAAAAAAATAGGTGGTAATTAGTTGGAGGCCTAATACGAAGTTCTTCTGTTTACATAGAGAAGGCCTCAATGATAGAATATAGATGGCTTCCAACACTTTTAGGTAATTTCATCTAATTTTTTTTTCTCCCAATACACTTTGTCCATTTTTCTTTTTAAATAATTTACTTTATTAACTTCAATTTAGCTCTGTTGAGCGAGGTTCAAAACCGGATAACTAGCCCATTTTTCATTTTTACTTTTTATTATCATCATGAGTGGTAATAATAAAATTAATTTTTGTCTGTTTATGGCAGTTATAAAGTTTCGTACCACTAAACATATCTTAGTAATATTTATACCTAAACCCACATCATCGCTATGGGCCACCCTCTTGGTTCATTATTTTCAAACTTTTCTATGGCCAACTTAGAAAAAATAAAATTTACCATTTATGCCAGATATATTGAAGCATTTTCATGCAAACCAAATCTGTCAATGACATCATAGAACTTTAAAAAAATTTTGAAAAAATTCCATTTTAAATTTCACTTATGAACTAAACATTGATAAAAAAAATCCCTTTATAGATATTCTCATTGATTATAACAGCAATAATTTTACCACATTTTCATACAAAACTCTTGCCTACACAGTGAATGCTCTGAAAAATATAAAAATGCTGTCATTAATAATTTAATCCAAAGAGCTAAACTCATTTCCTCATGCAAATTCAGATTCATTATTTACTACAAAAAATCCACAACTAACAACCTAATTATTAAAAATAATATATCCCAAACTTCCAACCCCCTATCAGTTATGTGCCATGCATGATAAACACTTAGACGATCATGTATCTTTCGATACATGACTGACGTAGCAGATTTTTTCCTGCAATGGGTTGCCATTTCTTTCTGTGGTAGACCAGTTGCCATCCAAGTTTATAGAACTCAGTCTGTCCTGCTATTTAACCCATAGCTGAAGGGAGAAGAAGGGGATTCATACCTTTCCTAAGGGTATTAGCATGTAAGTGAATGTAATGGATTTGACTGGAATTCGAACTTCGCTCTCCAATTCCTCAATTCAAGCCCCCTATACAAGACCAATGTTGTATATGAACATACTTGCTTACTCAGAGAATGTTTCTGTGTAAAAAAAAAAGCAAAAAAAGCAAAGGCATCTTACATAGGATACACCACAACCACACTATCACAAAGACTCATCTGCAACCTATCAAACCAGAGTACCATCAGACTACACATTAATAAGCATTACATTACAGAACAATTCCATTTTAAAGTTCAACATGCACTAAATATTGCGAGATATTCTCAAATATAATAACAGCAATGAGTTCATCACATTTCCACATAAAAAGTCTATTTCTAACTCTTGCCTTCTAAACTAGAACAGTGAAAATATAAAAAAACTGAAAAATATAAAACTGCTATCATTTATAATAATAATAGTAATATATCCCAATCTCCCCCCCTATACAAGACTAATGTTGTATATGAGCATATTACCCACTCAGAGAATATTTCTCTGTAAAAAAAGAAAAAAACACAAGACATCTTACATAGCATACACCACAACCACACTTCCACAGAGACTCACTTGCAACCTATCAAACCAGAGTACCATCAGAAAAGTCTGCTAGTTCTAACACTTGCTTTCTAAATTACAACAGTGAATACCCTAAAAAAATATAAAACTGCCATCATTAATAATTTAATCCAAAGAGCTAAACACATTTCCTCATGCAAAATAATTTTCCTTAAAGAATTAAATAATATAAAACAAATCTTTATCAATAAAGGGTCCCCTAATTACATAGTCAACAAGCAAATCAAATTTCATTTAAACAACAATTTTAATAAGAGCTAATGTCATAAACATAATATTGACAATAATGCTATTAACATAAATTACCAAAATTAAATGAATCACAATTACCAAAAATGACAAAATTGCAATAAAAAACATCATACATAGATATATAAAATCTGTTCAGTCATTAAAAACAAATACATCAGATTCATTATTTACTATGAAAAATCCACAACTAGCAACCTAATTATTAAAAATAATATATCCCAAACTTCCAACTCGTATCAGTTATGTGCTATGCATGATACACCCTTAGACAATCATGTATCTTTCAATACATAAAAGTTTATTAGAACAAATACATCAGCAAATTCATTATTTACTACAAAAATTTAAAAACTAGCAAACTAGTTATTAAAAATAATATATTCCAAACTTCCAACCCCCTAGACAAGACTAATGTTGTACAGGAATATCCAAAAAAATTGTTACCTCCTAGTGATCTTTGGCTAAGATCTAGCATTTGCTTGCCCTCTCAGCAGGGTTACACTTTTTTTCCCAGTTAAAAGACAAATGTTTTTTTTAGTGTTGATTGAGTAATTAGGATGAATGAGTTGAAAGATAGGATAAGAGAATAAATTTATCATTGGTTAGTGCCCATAAATTGTTTTTTTTTATTTTATGTCAGGAAGTGAAATAGAAGATTGTTACTTAACATTTGAAGAGTGTTGCCATATTTGCAAAAGAAACGGTCATTGCATTTGCTCCCTATTTTTCTTATGAAAAATAGAAAATGGTGAACCAGAAGTTGCTTATGATTAGAATACAAAGGCCTGAGGACACACAGGGGTTTATGAGAGAATTACATTATGAGAATAATTGTAGCTGATGGCTGTAGCACACACCAATCAGTATCAGCTGGGCCACCATCGAGAGGAGATATGATGTTGTAAGACCCTTAAACCCCTAATAATCCTCGACTAAAAACACCACTGATGATTTGTGCCAGATCATCAAACAGATGTATTCCACAAAATGAACTTAATAATAATAGAATCCCTTTCTTCAACATTTTAGTTGATGCGAATAGTCATAATTTGACTAGTTCACCATATATAAATGATCCACAAGCCATTATAAAAACTATGATCTACTAGATCAATATTTTCATCTAGTAGATGACTGGAGTGATGTCATTAAGCAGCTGTCATGTGACTTATCCCCATCAAAGGGAGATATATGTCTTCTGTATCCTTACAAAGGGATTTAGACACTTTCTTTTTTGCTAAGAATTGACAGCAAAAATGTTAAACACTATTTATTTATTTACATTATTTGGACTATTGTCCTCATCTTTGTCACCATATTTATCACAACGTTTCGGCCGTTGTACGCTCCGGCCTTCTTCAGGTGGTTGGAATGTCGAACTGAACCCTTTATTTCAAGGACACATGACACAGTGGATAAAGGCATTGGTTAGATCCAGTGACAAGACCCAAAGAGTGTGAGTTCAATACCCAGTTAAGGCAGTGGAGAACTTTCAGAGAGAAATTAACAGGAGATAACTTATAACTGACATCCATCAAACATGGTTAAAATAATGATCGTTCTTGCTGTTGTGACTTCCTGACCCTCTCTGCTGGGCTCTCTTTTTTAAACTTATTCACCGTTTTTTTTTTGTGGTTCTTGAAAGGACTTTGAAGATGAAAGCCAGAGTATGAATGTTGGTACCATTACTGAAGGCATGAATAATCTTTACCTCACACCATTGCTCAGTTGGGAAGATATAGTGTAGCTGATACAAAATGATTTTAAGCTATTCTATTTCTAGCTGAATAACTCAAAGTGTTTTTTAGTGATTCTTACCACAAATGGTGTCAAGATGGGTAAACGTCTTATTTGAAAACCTGTAAAAAAAGAAATTCAATTAGTTTAGTGGGTTTTTAGATATTAAACATTTTATGGGATGGACAATTATCCCATACTGCTATATTTATGGGATAAAGTGCTCAATATCAGAGATAGAGCATATGTAAATATAAAAGTGAACATTGAAGTCAATACTTAGAGGCGACAGGCTGTTTCATGCTAGATGCAATCATCAGGCCACTTGCATCCAGCATGAAACAGTCTGTTGCCTCTGAGTGTTGACTTCAATGTTCACTATTTATATATATATATATATATATATATATATATATATATATATGTACATACATGGTTTTGTGTATATCTTAGTATTATAAAAGTCTCTCAGAGAACAAATCATGTTTGTCATTCTTTTTTCTTTCAGACATTCTGTTCTGTCTGTGAAATATCAGTGTTATTATATCATCGATATAATAATGCCCATAATGGGAGAAATATAAGAGGGAAAATAAAACTCTCTTCTAAGTGTTCCCATTATACATTCTTTTAAGAATAAATCCATTTTCATATGATGCCTATGAGAATGGAAAACAATATCAAAGCAAAGAAGATCTCTGGGAAGCAATAAAAACTGCTGCAAGTAATGTGACCCCAGCCTCACCAGATATTAATCAAATAGAAAACTTGTGATCCGTCATTAAAAGAGATGCCTATGAGTATGGAAAACAATATCAAAGCAAAGAAGATCTCTGGGAAGCAATAAAAACTGCTGCAAGTAATGTGACCCCAGCCTCATCAGATATTAATCCAATAGAAAACTTGTGGTTGCTCATTATAGATAGATAGATAGATAGATAAGGAACAGACTGAGATAGATAGATAGATAGATAGATAGGAATACTGATAGATAGATAGAACAGATAGATGAGAATAGATGAGATAGATAGATAGATAGATAGATAGATAAGGAACAGACTGAGATAGATAGATAGATAGATAGATAAAGGAGACTGAGATAGATAGATAGATAGATAGATAGATAAGGAACAGATAGATAGATAGATAGATAGATAGATAAGGAACAGACTGAGATAGATAGATAGATAGATAGATAAGGAACAGACTGAGATAGATAGATAGATAGATAGATAAGGAACAGACTGAGATAGATAGATGATAGATAGAATAGATGAGATAGATAGATAGATAGATAAGGAACAGACTGAGATAGATAGATAGATAGATAAGGAACAGACTGAGATAGATAGATAGATAAGGAACAGACTGAGATAGATAGATAGATAAGGAACAGACTGAGATAGATAGATAGATAGATAGATAAGGAACAGACTGAGATAGATAGATAGATAGATAGATAGATAAGGAACAGACTGAGATAGATAGATAGATAGATAGATAGATAGATAAGGAACAGACTGAGATAGATAGATAGATAGATAGATAGATAAGGAACAGACTGAGATAGATAGATAGATAGATAAGGAACAGACTGAGATAGATAGATAAATAGATAAGGAACAGACTGAGATAGATAGATAGATAGATAAGGAACAGACTGAGATAGATAGATAGATAGATAGATAAGGAACAGACTGACATAGATAGATAAGGAATAGACTGACATAGATAGATAGATAAGGAACAGAGATAGATAGATAGACATATAGATAGATATCAGAGGTGAGTCAGTACAGCTTTTGAACTCCTCCACATGCAACTATGTTTGCTTCTTTTGTACATCGATGAAAATGGTTGTTTTAGATACAGTGATATGAACCAACATTTTATCTTTTCTGTCATGTCCCACCTACAAATTTTGTAAGCTTATATATCTATGTATACATGTATAATCATCTTATATATATATATATAATTTTGATTATATATATATATATATATATATATATATATATATAAATAATGAATTTTGGGATAAATTTGTACATTTTGAATACATTAAGTGAAACTTTAGGTGCTACACAATCACAAAGTTCAATACCAAATAACAGAAACTGCATCATTTAAGGACTTTCAACAGCAGCAACAAAGAAAATGGATATTACAATCTAACTCAAAGAGAAAATAATGACATAATCAAGATGTTGACATTGCACACTACTTTAAACTGGAAACCCCTCTGTCAATACTGGAAAAAGCAATAACAGCTACTACTATCAATTTATTTTCCTGAAAAATGATTTCCAGAGGAAAATTTTATAAATTTGAACTGACAGACGTACAAGCTGCTCAGTCAATAAATACTAAATATTTCCTATATGTATATATATATATATGTATATATATATATTGTATATATATATATATATATATTACTATATATATATGTATGTATATATTTGCATATATATATATATATATATATATATATATATGTATATATATATATATATATATATATATATATATATATATATATATATATATATATATATATATATATATATATATATATATGTATATATATATATATATATATATGTATATATATATATATATATATATGTATGTCTATATATATATATATATATATGGGATTATATATATATATATACATATATATATATGCTGCTATCTAGTATGACAGGTATCCTTGACTACAAGTGGACAGCTATTTTACATATATATATATATATATATATATATATATATATATATATATATATATATATATACATACATATATATATCCAAGTATGTATATATATATATATATATATATATATGTGTATATATATGTATATATATATATATATATGAGTATAATGTATATACAATATATATATATATATTTATTATAAACAGAGCATTTACTTAAATACTTGTATCTATATGTAAAAAAAGAACGTTAAACATAAAAATGTATTTAATAAATAATATATATGTATATTATAACATATAAAAATGTCTTTAATAAATTTATGTTTATATATTTATGCATATATCATATATATATATGGTGTATATACCTTGTATATATATATATGTATATATTTATTAAATATATGCGTCATTTTGTATTTATATTTTGATATATATATATATATGTAACATGTATATATATTATGTATATATATATAATGTATATATATGCATATATATATATGTATATATGAATTCATGGAAGATTGAATATATTTATAAGCAGTAAATTCATATGTATATATATATATATGTATATATATATACCTATATATGTATCTACCGAACTCTCCTTTGTGGCCGAGGGATGGTAAGGCACGTTATTTTACATATATATATATATATATATATATATACAGCATATATATATAAATGATGAGAATGGAGTACAATATATATATATGTTTATTATAAACAGAGCATTTCCTTAAATACTTGTATCTATAAAAAAAGGATAAAAATGGTTCAAATCCTGTCAAAGGACAAATATTTTCTGGAAGATTGAAGTTTATAAATTTCTCGGGCATTCAGGCCGGTAAATGTTAAAAATGACTGATTTAGGTTATAAACAAAGGACATTTACTTGAAAAATTCACTTGTTATTTAATACTGTTTATCTATAAAAAAAAAAAAAAAAAAGCAACGTTAACACAAACTTTTAAAAATGTATTTAATAATATATATATATATATATATATATCCAGGTAAGATGAGAATGAATAGAGTACAATATATACACAGATATATTCAAAACTTTGAGAATGACATTATATATATATATTTAGAGAGAGAGAGTGAGAGAGAGAGAAATGTAGATTTGATCTAAATAAAGAGATACAACCAATCATATATATATATGGGGGGGGGCACTATGTTTTTGTTGCATTTCAGATTTCAGGAGTTATATATATATATATATATATATATATTTAAAGAAAGACTGTTGTTCACCAGATACAAGGCACAAGGGCCACTCAAGGCAAAGATTTTGAGGATAGGTAAGATAGATAACATTTGATACTAGACTTGAACTAAAGATCGTAGTGATCAGGGAAGTGTACATTTGAGGGAAAAAAAAAAAAATTAACAGCTGTCATAGTCTGTTTGCCACCTGAGGTTAGAGATCCCAGTTGACTATTAACCCCTAGCTCGAGAAGGAGATAGATTTTTATCTCTATCTCATCTATTTTTCTGAGATGAGGTATTATTATTTACATTATTCGGACTGTTATCCTCATCTTCATTGCCATATTCACAATGTTTTGACCATTGTATGCTCAGGCCCTATTCGGGTGATTGGAATTTCAAAGCAAACCCTTTATTTTATCCACGGGCTAGATTGTTCTAATTCATCAAGGACACATGGTGCACTGGATAAAGATGTTGATTAGATCCAGTGACTAGACCCAAAGAGTTGTGAGTTCAAAACCAGGCTACAACAGTGGTGAACCCAAAATCATGGAGAGCTAAGTTAAAGGGAAATATCAGAGACATCTGGAAGAGGCATGGCATGTTGAACTAGAACAATCTACTCCTAGCCTGAAGATTTGTGTCTTTCCAAGGGTATTTGTGTGAAAGCGAATGTCATGTTATGCTAATCATGTATTGTTTAAATATGGTAGCTGTTACATTTTTATAATTAAAAAAATATAATTTTAATTTCTGATAATTTTTAAAATGATTACTTTTAATTATTTTGAATTTAATATTTTAAAATTAATCTCAAAAAAATTATATTTCAAATGTTTAGAATATTGCTACCACATATGGTCTGGTACCCCTGATATTTATCTTGAGCTCCTTGCTAAATTCCAAAGAAGAATCAGCCATATTATTGGTCCTGATGTTGTGGCTTGGATTCAGTTACTTTCCTGTCACTATAAGGTTGCCTCTCCAAGTCTTTTCTATAAATACTTTCATGGCAATTGTTTGGATGAGCTCTTCATCATAGTACCTAGACTTTTTGCATTTAAGCTTATTACTAGATTGGCGTCAAGATCTCATCAATTTAAAGTTGAGCTGGCTAGATGTAACCACAAGTTGTATGCTAACAGTTTCTTTTCTCACACTTCTCACTTGTGGAACTTCTTTCCAGCTCCATATTTTCCAGCCAACTTTAATCTGCAAAAATCTAAATGCAATCACTATCTACTGTCCTCCTGATTACTCTTTACTCTTCTCACTCATTATTAATGTTTCTGTTCCTAATTCATTCATACCCTGTAACCCATTGTGTCTTAGTGGCTTTATTGCCTTGCATGGGGGTGATACTGAAAAAAAAAAGAAAAAAAATTCTTTTTTAATTATTTTTTATTCTTAACCTCGGTTTATAAAATGAGACAACCCCCAAAATGCTAATATCTTAAACTTTCTCCAAGTGTTTCTAGTTTATGAACTTGAATCACAAACTCATGCAAGTTCACCTGGAAGAGACGACCAACCCACAGAGAAAATTAAATGAAAGAAAAAGAAAATAGAAATAAAATAAAAAGATCAGTTTGCATTGACCTCAACAGGAAACATGCTTTACTTGAATAGAGTTGAATTTATTTTTATATCCGTCACCAACATAACAACACTGGCAGTGTCTTCAACAGATATGATTGTAAGAATATTTAACAAGCCATTAATCTCTTTCTTCTTTCAATACATCCTGATTCACTTAACGTTGTACAAAGGACAAATGCAGACACAAGTTACAGGTAAGTATCTGTAAAAATGAGATAATTTGACCAAAATCTCTTGACTAAATTCTACAAAAATTACTTTATTTCCCAACATTGAGCATAATCTGGTCTTAAGATAACAGGCAGATTTCAATTTGTAAAACTTTGAGAAAAGAATTAATGAGAATGAAACACAAATATCCTTTGCCCTGTAAAATACGCACAGTAAAATTTTGTGATTTATTTTCAGACAAAAAACAATTTCACTGCTGGGATACAGAGTAGGAATAAAAGAAATAACTCCTGAAATCTGAAATGCAATAAAAACATAATGCCCCCCCCATATATATATATATATATATATATATATATATATATATATATATATATATATATATATATATATATATTTATTTAGATCTACATTTATCTCTTTATTTAGATCAAATCTACATCTCTAAATATATATATATATATATATATATATATATATATATATATAATGTCATTATAATTTTAAT
>CAHIKZ030000287.1:1742500-1757500 GCA_903632075.3 Acanthosepion pharaonis
TGGAAGAGAGTTTAGTCACTGCCTACCGTATATATGTGAATATATTGCAAGGTTTTAGCAGATTTTTGCGTGAAAATAGGGTGTCGCAATAGATACAGGTAATTTTTTTTTAAGAGATCAGAAATCATTTATTTTCACAAACCAGTTGCATTATATATACAGGTAAAAAAAAAAAAATTCTGGAGTGGTTAAAATTCATTCATTTTCATTTTTTAGTGATCATATTGGTAGTTTAGCATCCTGCTACCACTTTTTTACCAATCTCAAATTTTGTGCAAAAAAAGTGGATCACAGAGCTTACTCAGCTTCATATATATTTTCAGAAAATCTCAGCTTCTGATTGGTCATTTAATATTTAAATCATGCTGAATAACATCGACCTAGTTCTTGACCTGACAAAAAAATAATTCCGCCAAAATCTGTCAATGCCTTTTTGATCCTACCACGTGATTAAATTAATTATAAATACCAGACATAAGTTCGTTCTCTCTCTCTCTTCCTTGATTTCTCTCGCTACCAAATTTAGTTGTAAAAAAGGATTCACGTCTTGACCACGTGTGGTCAGATGCTATGAAAACATATTCACACATGCACACATACACATACGTACGAAATCTTCCAAACTACATTACAAACATATGAAACTTTTCAAACTACGAATATTCAACTACAAGCAATGGAAACTTGTGGCGGACTTCACCACATTTATTTAACTTAGATTAGGAAACCAAACTGACATGAAGAAAAAGAGGATAAGCCAAAGACATCATTATTACACATAAAATTTGAATTTAACAAGATGTACAAACCAGGATGTGAAAGAAAAGCATGCATTGGGTAAAACAAGAGTTGTCTCTCTTTAACTATTATTTTTGTTCCAAAGTTCACTGAAAGCAATAAGGTTGTAATAGTTTCTGGTAATAAATGTTTTCAACAGTTTTACTGTGTAAGAAAAAAGTTTATGTGAGTATAGGGAATATTTAGCATGTCAGTGGTGGTGTGAGTGAGAAGATTGATGCATGGTTTCAACTGCCGTGGATCTCTGTGGCAGCTGAGATCTCACTGGTTTACTAATTTTCTTTGCTTATATAGGTGATCATCGGCTCCGAAAGCGCTGCGTGGGAAGAATTATTCTTCACATGCAGACAATCTGATTGGTTGGCATTGACCAATCAGCGAGTGAGCTTTGGGAAGATTCACAAAAAGCTTCTGAGATCTGATTCTCCCAAAAGTACACGAAATCGACTACATGAAAATATAGCGATTATAAAATCGCATTACACAGTAGTGTTGATTTATTATCCAATGAATGCTTGTGGTTGTATAATTTGAATTTGCATAAGTATGTGTGTGATGATGATGATCGTCACTAGTTAAGTCCAACTGAAGATGTAAAGAAGACAAACAAAGAAGACCAATGTATATATATCAACAAATATATGTATTAAACAACACAATTTTACAATAGACATAGACATTAATATTTGTGTGTGTGTGTGTGTGTGTGTGTGTGTGTGTGTGTGTGTGTGTGTGTGTGTGTGTGTGTGTGTGAACATTTGTGTTTGTTCTTTGGTGAATGTTCGTATGTACGTGTATAATGTTCATGACGTCTTCCCACAAGTGGGGAGATGTTATCTTCTAAGAGAGCTTACATTGTGGATCTGTTCACTGAAATGAAGAAATGAAAAAGAATATTTATTTCTGTAAAATACAGAAAATGTGGCACAAGGCCTAAAAAGGTGGGTGGTGGAAAAGAACAGTCATCATCTGTTTTAATTTTTAAATTTAGCTAGCCACAACCACTGATCCAATCAAACAACAAATATTCCTACCACCAAAACAACACATTCACCTCATTGTCTCAATGAAAATCCTAAATAGTCTCCATATGTACAAATCATTGTCTGTGGGGAGAGGGGAATAAAAACAAGTTAAAAAATCCCCAATGATTATATAGAATATGGTTATAAATTATTTACATGCAACTAAACAAAATCATGTTAGTAATAGAAGAAATGGAAAAGAGGACGAGGCAAGAAGTTGCCCAGTATTTATAGTGTGGGGAGAGAGACCCCTAGTGAATAATTGGGGAATTAAGGAGGAGCTAACTCCGACATAATGAGCGTATAAACTAATGAAGGGTAAGACAAGCACAATTATAATTGGATGTTTCTTACTTTGTTTTTTTGGTTTTGTTTTTTTTTTTGTTTTTTCAGAAAGTTGATGAAGCTAAATTAGAAAAACCTTCAAAATATAAGTATGGAAACAGAAGACCAACCCTGGTAGAAGCTCTTACCAATGGGGATAAACTACCAATGAGGATTTTCTGGGCTTTGTTTTCACAATTGTCTGCAATATCAGATTTTCCTGATGAAGAAACATTGAGTACAATTTTGTTTTATTTATCATTTATTTATAAATGTTTTTTTTGTGTTTTTTCCCCCACTGGTTTTCATTTTTACTAGCATTCATTTAATATAAGGCTCAAGAGCCTCTTAAAGGGTTTCTGAATACAGTGTTACCAAACTAGCATAGCAGAACTTCTCCTTGGGTCAGAAACATCATGGTTCAGTAGGGGCTCAGACATGAGACCAACCTTTGATTGTGAGGAATAGGAACACACTAGGAGAAAGCAGTGGTTACAAAGCCTGCTCGGAGATGAACTGATACCCAATTCCATACAGAGATGAACAGAGTTACTAAAGATTAATATGATTTGTTCATTTTCTATGGTTTATCAACCCTTTTATATATTTTTTAAAACTAGAAAAGATTTTTAGATTGTAGGCATTATTTTTTTCAGATAATAATGTTTTAGTACAATCTTTCTCAACCTTTTTAAGCAACAGTACACTGAGGCAAATGAAAATAACACTACACACCTAGCAAAATTTTTAAAGTGTATGCATTTAAATTTTATGAAATAAAATCTTAAATTTTAAAAAAAATACACACACAAATATGAACTTACTTTATTTCAAAGTTTCTATTCAACTATTTGTGCAGTTTATTTAGTGTGAAACTGGTGCCTGGTGTTATTTCAAGATTTCTTCAATGTTTGGTTGAATGTACAATAAACAGACCTTCATTTCTTCTTCAGTTGAGTGTAGTCTTTCTTGCTTGTTATTTTTATTGTTATTTAGAGTTGAGACGCCTAATTCACATTAATCAGTAGAAAATTGCAATAAAACTAATAGGTACCATGTCAGGAGTCGAATACGGTTAGGCACATATTGTTGGAATGTTACCAGTTCTGGGAAATCCCAAACAAGTATTACAGAACAAACAATCTTAGAGAACTTTTTGAAAACATTAAACAAGATAACATACTGCAATTTGTCAAAAAGATTGGACTTTACAATAAAATATAAAAACAATAAAAGCAAATATTTTCTAGCTTTAAATAACCTGTAATGTGTTGATAAACTGTAGAAAACAGATCAATATATCAAATAGGCCTATAAAAGTCACTATAAATGGCCAGAGCTCACATGATGAATGAAGGTTTTTTCAAGTTTTTTTCAATGTTTGGTCAAATGTGCAATAAGCAGACCATCATTTTTTCTTCAGTTGAGTGTAGTCTTTCTTGCTTGTTATTTTTATTGTTATTTAGAGTTGAGACGCCTAATTCACATTAATCAGTAGAAAATTGCAATAAAACTAACAAAGCCTTTTTAGTTAATATGGGATATTCCTTTTGTATTGAAATCCAAAATGTATCAAGAATAGTGAAAAGAATTATTTGAAAAAAAGAAGTTTAATACTTATTCAAATACTAATGCTATAACATTACTACTTCTACACACACACACATATATATTGTGACAATATTTCTTGGTGGTCGAGAATTACTGGTCTATGAGCATTTCTACAGTTTATTGATGTACCTCCAAAACCAAGATGACTTGAACCTTGCAGATAATTTTTCCTCTAACTGAGTTTAAACAACTCAATTGGGAAAACAAAAACTAGCCTGTAACTTTTAATAACTCAAAAACCAAACTTATATTGTTTCATCATCACTGGTCACATCCTGAGTTTTCTCAAGTCACAATAAATGTTTGCACTCTCAATAAGGCTTTCAGTTTCAAGTTCATTCCAGACCTGGCTTTAAATAATCTGCAATGTGTTGATAAGCTGTAGAAAACTGACCAATCAATCAAAATCTCCCAAGGGTCTCTCCTCAGTTTTACACTCTTTTTGCTTTTTATTAACAAACTATGACCATGTTTCTCTATCTTTTTTAAGCAATGGCACACCAAATAATGTAAACAGTATACATAATACCTCATCTCAGAAATATAGACAAATACTGAAGGGCTGAAATGTCATAATAAATATGGTGACAAAGATGAGGACAATAGTCCGAATAATGTAAATAGTGTACATAATACCTCATCTCAGAAATATAGACAGATACTGAAGGGCCGAAACGTTGTAATAAATATGGCAACAAAGATGAAGACAATAGTCCGAATAATGTAAATACTGTACATAATACCTCATCTCAGAAATATAGACAGATACTGAAGGGCCGAAACATTGTAATAAATATAGTGATAAAGATGAGGACAATAGTCCAAATAATGTAAATAATACCTCATCTCAGAAATATAGACAGATACTGAAGGGCCGAAACATTGTAATAAATATTGCGACAAAGATGAGGACAATAGTCCGAATAATGTAAATAATGTACATAATACCTCATCTCAGAAATATAGACATATATATGTATGCTGTGACAATATTTTGTGGCACAAGTAAGAGTATCGCTCGGCACACTAGTTTTGAGAACCACTGGTTTAATGATACTAATGTCTTACTGTTATGGGGACTTACCTATAACAATAATGGACTCTTCCTGACACTATAAATACTGCGCCTCTCAAGAGGTATAATGAATGAATGGTGTAACGAGTCGAGACAATATTAGTTCACTCTAAACCATACAGACATTACTAACAACTTCAGCTTCTTGTACTATATTTCTGTTGTAATATGTCTTTGTGGTAACTGTGGTGCGAGGATATTGGACCATAACACTTACTAATTAACTTATAGCTGTATTATGAGTAGAAGTAGATTAATACCTTTCGGAATAGTATTTTATGCATAAGTGAATATAACAAACACAACAGAGATTGGAACTTGGCTCTCTGATTAACAATTCCAAGTCATTACCCATTACACCACCTGCACATCCAAGCTAACAGCATCTGGTATTCCCAAGCAGTCACCAGTCTGACCAGGTCCGACATTGCTTAACTTTGGTGGTTGTAGAGATACTGAAGAACTGTTGTTTTAGGAGAAAACTATAACATAGATAGACTGTGGATGTTGTCTCATTAAATGAGTATGACCATCACTGACAAGTGTCATTGATGATTTAGGTTCTCTTGAGAGCAGCTATAGTTCTCAAAGCTAGCAATCGTCCTGAGTATGATGATAAACTTCATCCACGTCCAGGGTAAGACAATAAACTACGTCCAACAGCAAGGCCTCTGATCAGGAGGTTATAAGGAACATGGAACCACCTATTAATTGCTGGTGTTCCCAGGTCCGCCCTGACCCGGGGTGGTAGCACCTGTTATTGTCCCAGCTATGGGCAAATAGTTAACCCTGAAACTGAGGTAAAAAGCATTATAAAAGTGTAAAAATAGGTTTTAATACCAGAAATACTTTGTAAAAAAGTTATTACCAGAAATAAATTTTTGAAGAAAAAACTATTACTATTATTTTTGAAAAAAAGAAATATATTACCAGCAATACACTTTTTAAAATAATATTACCAGCTATACATTTTTGAGGAAAAAAATATTACCAGAAATAGATTTTTGACAAAACAAAAATATTACCAGAAAAAAAAAGTTGTCGGCATTAAATGACCCATTGAGGTTGATATGCCGTAAAACAAACCAAACCAAAGCTAGCAAGTAACTTACAATGCTTATTACAGGTGTGTGTCAAACTAAGTTGTTTTGTACAGGGCCTGGCCAGTTTTGTAAAGTCTTTTCAGCTTGACCACGGGTTTTCATGTGAAAGGTGAGACTGGAGTGTTTTCTATAGGTTTTCTGACACACATTTTATGTTATGTTATTTCTAGAATAGTACTGATCGTAACTTGTGAAAGATCTACCAATATGACTCTCTTGTTGTGGTGAACAAGACATTCACTGGAGACATACTCTGCTGCATTCATCCTATGTAAATTGATGGATTGCTGGATCAATGATTTCCCCCTTCCTAGCAGCACACTTGACATTTGCCCAACTCGTTGAATGATCTTGGAAAATCTTAGTACCTTTATGAATTATATTTTGATCACAAGCAGCCATTGCTCCAGTCAGGATCTTCTACAAGATGTCAGGCTGCAAGAGGCTCTTTTTGAAGCACTTCCTCGGTTTGTGCTGGGATTGAGTGCTGTAAAGCATCTTGTCATAGAGCATTTGTTTTGGTATTCTAGTATCGTCACACTGAATGACTTGGCCTGCCCAATAAATCCATGGTGATGACCGTGTACTTCGACATCGAGGCCATTGGCTTTTTCAAGGACCAACATGACTGGCATGTGAGATATCCAAAGGATAACAAGAATCTATCAGATACATATATAAATAAATTCATATAATAATAGCTGGCCACTTGTATTTGAGGATACCTGTCTACTAGGGTGTGGCTAGCCAATCCCTCTTGCTCAGGCACATTTGTGTTTGTCCAACACCCACAGAGCCAACTTGTGGTTTATACTACAACTATGCTGAGCAGACCTTAGTTACAGTTTCTGGGAGAGAGCATGTTATCTAGAACAATCAACAATCTGAACAACACCAGCACACTCAAACCCTCGGTCATGATAAATTGCGACTTTGTGCTAGCACAGCTATCAATGGCCCCAAGTGCTCCATTTACCCAATTTCACAAACAAGGCTTGGGTCAACCCTTATGATTTTCAGGCACTTTCCAAAGGTGCTGCACACTGGAATTGTCCCTGCTCCAGCCTGGTAACATCAGGAAGTCTCCTTTCTGAGAAATTGACCATAGTAAAATCCAGGTTCCCATGGTCACAAAAAGAATAACCCACACCCATAAAACATACATGCATTCACATGGTCAGCATTAAATTTTTTTTTTAAAAAATTATTGTAAAACATATTTTCTAATGCATCTGTAAACATAAAAATTGAGTTGAACATAGTTAAACACCGGATACTCTAAATCATTGACAGAACAGTGATCAGTGCTATGCATTGGGAAACTGGTTCAGCTTGCAAAACAATAGCATATCAAATAAGTCATTTAATGCTGAAAACAAATTTTAGCATTAATTTCTATTTAAAGAAATGTTTTTTAATTTTTTTAAAAAAAGTTTTTTTTTTTTTTTAGAAACTTAGCTGGTAATTTTTACTATGAAATGGCTGGTATTTTTTACTTATAAAATGTTTATTCTTTATTAAAATTTCATGGTTACCTTTGCCCAATCAAAGGAAAGGTGTTACTCGGATGGAAACAGAACAATCATAAAAACATATTGCAATGAAAAAAAAAAAGAGCCTTAAAAGCAAATAAGATAAGGGTGTTAGAATAGCCAAGTTGTTCATCTGACCTAAAGACTGACCATAAAATAATCTGTGAAAGGTGTTTAAAATAAGAACTCATCAGAGGAATGCCAATAACTTAAACAATTTTAACACGTTGGCTCTTATATGACCCACCTGGGTTGTGACGGTATGTCTGCAAGGCCCATATTGACCCTCTAGTGGGACGTTTTTCCAATTTCTTTTCCATGAGGGTTATTGAGGTGGGATATTATTATTGAAAGCTGTGAACTAGAACCACATGTTTTTTTAAATTTAAATATTTTTAATTATTTTTCTTTTATTTTCATTCTTCCTTTTGAAATTTCTATTGTCGTTTTGTGGATCATAATTTTTATTTTTACATACACAAAGCTGTACCGTCAGTTAGACTAAAAGACTAAGTCAACAGAAAAATTAACTGGTAAAACATTATGATGCAAAGAAAATATATACTTTATTTACTTAGGAAACCAAAATAATGTCTACAACCAGTAAAATAAATGCAAGAATTTGAATCTAATAGAAATCACATTCCTAATAAATAAAAAAAAAACAAAAACATCATATTCCTAATTTATTTTTTTATAAAAAAAAAATCTAAAAGCACAGATTTTGAACTGATTCTGATTTTATCTATCTCTTATTATTGTCCGGTTCACTCCTCCAGACAATTTTTGTCTTGTTTCTTTTGTTAAATATTTATTTATGAGGTCTCTTTTGTGCTCATAGATGAAAATATTTATGATAATGAATAACAATTTGACAAATGAACTTTGGTCATACATAAATAAATTCACCAAATTCTGAACTTTTATAAATCCTACACTCATAAAAAAAGAAAATAATTCCCTCAGAAAAAAACTTCAGTTATTGAAATATTATCTGAATATTAATCTAAAGGTTTTTTCCCAATGTCACCATTCCCAAAGAATCACTACTCTCCCAAGACAACATTTTAACAAATATATCAGAAATAAAAAAAAAAATGGTTGAATCCATCAAACAACAATACAAAACAATATTTTACATTGAAAATATTCTTTCAAACATAAAGTAATTGACATAATTTTAAGTTGACCTCATGAAATACAATAATTTTCTAAATTCTTGAGTTCTGACAACTTTTGTTTGTTGTTTATAGATGTTTCAAAAAAATTTTTGCCTTAAAAAAGAAAAAATAAAACTATAGTTTTCCTATTTTCTTTTTTTTCCTTTATAACATTTTTTCTGTCCAAGGTTTCTGCAAACATATCTAAAAGATCCCCTCGAAACATATAGACTTGAATCCTTCAAAGTCTTTAAAAAAAAAATCAAAAAATAAGTGTCTCACATCATATTCTGCTTGTTGGAAATCCTTTTTCATTCCTGAACCTAAAAGTCCCATAAAGAAAAGTTCTTTAATCAACTCTGAATTTCTTCTTTCAGATTAATGATTGCTGATCTATTAATTGCTGAAAGAGTCTAAAGTTTTTAGATAAGAAGTTCAGGGTTTTGCTTTGGATAGTCAAAGGCATTTGACAGGGTTTTGGTGAACTCTTCTTCACAAGTTTTTGACCTGTCATTCCTATCAAATAAAAAAAATTGTCCTGAACGTCTACATCCTCAAAGGGCTCCATCCTTGGTTCTACACTATTTTTAATCTTCATTTTGGCTCTCATCTATTTTACTCCTGTCTCGATGGCAAAAGCTGATCAGTCAAAAAAAGGTTAAATAGTCATTATACAAAATGATCTTAAGACCATTGTTAACTGGAGGAAAATATGGCTTGTCCATTTTAATGTATCCAAACTAAACTGCTCATTATTAATCATCTGAGGCCCCTCTCTACCTTCCATCATCAACATGGCTGATGCTATCCTAAAGTGACTGAAGCTTCTAAGGCTAATGTTCTTCTGACATGAAATGGAAAGACTATATTGAATCCATTGCTAGATCAGAAGCCAAGAAAGTCGGTTGACTGTGTCAGGCAAGACAATTTTTCTCTCCAGAATCTATCTTGTGATATTATTGGGCCTGATCTCGTGGCTCGGCTTCAGTCACTTCCCACCACCAGAAGGTTGCTTCTTTTTTGAAACTTTTTCATGGTAATTTTTGGGCCGAACTCTTTGTTTGGTCTTGCTAGACTGGTGGTGATATCTCACAATTTAAAATTGAGCCAGCTAGATAGTTTAACTTCTATGCTAACAGTTTCTTATCCTGCACTTCTCACTTGTGGAACCCCCTCTCAGCCCATGCTTTTCAACCAACTTTAAAAATTTAAAGATAGACTATCTATTGTCTGCCTAAACTAATGTTTTTCTGAAACCATTTGCGTGCTAGTGTCTGTACTGCTTTGCATCGGGTGATACCAGTAGAAAAAAAATTCTGGACAAATTGAACTGATTCAGTCTTTCTTATCAAATCAAAAAATGAAATTTGTCTTAAATATATAGATCTTTTTCAATTAATTATTTAGGGCTCTAGCTTCAATGAACATCCCTAATTTTCATCAACAATAAGATCTATGAACATATTCCCTGTCAGTCTGAGTCAAATTAGAAATTGATCTCAAAAAAGGAACTTTCTGAAAGGAATGGCTTGTTAATTTTAACGCCACCAAAAGGAAACTGATCTCTTTTAAATTATTCAGACTGTTATCCTCATCTTCATGGCTAGCCATGACATCTGGCCTTCTTCTGGTGATTTTTTTATTTCAAGGGTAGAAAATGTTCCTACCTCTTTCAGATCAGTTATTTCCTTTAACTCAACTCTCCAAGTTTTAAGTTCACCACTTTGGCCTGGTATTCAACTCTTTGGGTCTAGTCACTGGATCCAAGCAACTGTCTTTATCCACTTTTTATTATGGCAACGAAGATTTAACAGTCAAATAATCTAAATAATGCAAGTAATCATAAACCTCATCTCAGAGATAAATGTTTTTTTTAATCGTCTGAAAAAACTCAGCTTCCATCGACATGGCTGATGCTAATTTATGCTAACATTTTCCGCCAGCATAAAGTGGAAAGATTAGATCAAATCAATTGATAGGTATGCTGTTAGGAAAGCTGGTTCCCCATGCTGTGCTAGACAATCTTTCTCACCATAATCTATCTGACATATTTATTTATGCTTGCTTTGAATACTGCTGCCTCATCTGGTCCAGTTCTCCTGCTATATATTTAGAGATTCTTGAGAGAATGCAGAGAAAAATCTGTCATGTTACTGGTCCTGAGATCTCAGCTTCAGTCATTTCTCACCACTGTTACATTGCTGATCTACTGCAAATTCTTTCTTGGATTCTTGGTAAAATCCAAAGAATTTGCAATGTTATTGGACCCGACATCTCAGCTTCAGTCACATTCCCACTGCTGTAATGTAGTTTCCTCGTGCCTTTTCTATAATTATTTTCATTGTAATTGTTCTGATGAATTTTCCTCTATCGTATCTAGACTTCATGAATTTAAGCACAGTACTTGATTGGCGGCAAGGTCGTAGCATTTAACAGTTGAATTGGCTGCTAGATGTACCCGTAAGTTCTATACTAAAAGTTTTTTCTGTTACACTTCTCATTTGTAGAACTCTCTTTCAGATTTTCACTTTCCAGTCAAGTTTGGTGTTCAAAAATTTAAATGCAATGTCAATCATTATCTTCTGTCTTCTTAATTCCTTTTCTTTTATTGTCCTCTCTCCTGAACAGTGTTTTTTTTTCTCTCATATTCTCTAACACTCAGTAACACCTTGGGTCTTAGTGGCTTTATTGCTTTGCTTGGAGTGAAATGATTAAAAAAAAGAAGATAGATATAAACAGATTGAGATAGAGAGATAGGAACAAATTCAGATACATAGATATAAGCTGATTTAGATAGATATGAACATACATAGTTAAGAAACAGATTTAGATAGAGAGATAGATCTTGACAGGCCTAAGATAGATATGAACATGCTAAGATAGTGATATTTCTGTTCATGGCTTCATTTCATTTTTATTGATTTTTTTTCAGATAAAATCAGGAAATGTTCCCCCAGTGGAACCATTTATGACAGTCACGTGATTCTGTGTCCATTTTGCCGAGTTAGGACAAAGTTGCCCTTAGGCCACATCCCACCATATATTGACGAAGTGATCTGTGAACAAACCAATGTGGCTTGTTTCCAGAGTGAGTACCCTTTTAAAAACTATCATATATATAAAAGTCAGAGATAGGTGATTTGTATTGTGTAAAAACCCACTCTCTTTCTTTCTATCTCTCTCTCTATATATATATATATATATATATATAGAGTGCAATAGGTAAATTGTCAACATTTTATATTTTTAATTTCACGCATGTGCATTGTTTGTTTTCGATTTTTCAACTGTACAGTATAGTAGAAAAAGAGCGCCATGATACAATTCATTCTGCCGGAAATTTGGAAATGGCATGCTGTACTGGTTGAATTGAATAAATTTACTCTTTAGTGTGTCAAGATATTTTTGTATAATTTTGGTAAATATTTCTGTTAAAATGAGATGTCAGTGTTATTTTCATTTTTGCATAATTAATATGATAATTTATCTTTTACAACCTGTATATATATGTTTTTGTTTCTTTTTCTTCAGAACAAGGCAAGTGTTTTCAGAGATATATGAAGATAACTGCTCTCCGAAATATTCACGGCAGCCATTGCTTATTGGCAGATCAAAATGGCCACCAATTTTGGACAGGAAATTGGGAAATTTATGATCAGAAAGTGCGTGTCTCTTGTGAGTGTCTTTTGGATAAACGTTCCAGGTTCCTTAAATATGCTCTCAGCTACAAATGATATGTGGATTCTTTTGACAAATAAAAATGGAATAAATTACAAGAAGAATTGTCCAGAAGAAACTTCAGGAAATGCTTGGAGTCAAATAAAATGAAAAAAAAGCAAGATGAAATAATTTTGTCTATAATTTGCATGCTTTTTTCTTATCTTTGCTTTTTGCATTTTAAGAGGGAATTACATAGCTTGGTGAATGAGTTAAGGAATCTTTTTAAAGCAGCCATCATGACTTGATGTCACATGTATCCATCTCTCTCTCCTTATTAGCTTGTCTGGTCTAGGAACTTTGCTTCTATACTCTTCAAAAGGATCATGAACCTTTTTTTGTCAGCGGGAACATGGCTGTTTGGTTGAAAACTGTTAAATATTTATTTTCAAAGGATTAATTTATTAACTGGAAGGATGTGTGATTGACTGTTTTGGTGTTTATTTTCATCTTCATTCCATATAATTATGAAAATAGGTCAAAATTTCAAGAAGTAATAGAGTACAAGTTTTATGAGTGGGATAGCACTTTACATTCAGTTATTTTTACCCAAAGCTAAGAGGAAGACTGGATTCCACATCCATTTTGCTTCTTTTAAACTGGTTACCAGTGAATTCTACACTGTCTATAGTAGAGGATTTGAACTTTTCCCAAAAGCATTTGTGGGAAGTGAATATAAATTGTCTTAGCTAGAATTTGAACTTGGTTCAGCGATTTTGAATTTTCCATTTATTTTGTTAACTATTATGCCACCTACTTCTCCCTCCAAAATGAAATTTGACCTTTATTTACTTTTCATATTAAAATATATATATTATAATTATTTTTTAAAAATATGATTCCATCGCTACATAAGAGTTCTCATATTTCAAAAACAGGAGCTAAAAAATTTAATTTAATTATAAAAATTAAATTGAAGTATCAAGCTCTGTTTCATCTTTAAGCGAAATTTTGAGAATAACTAATTGTGAAATTTACACAGCTTTATAAACATATTCATTCGTAATATTAATTACTATGGAAACGGCTGAAGCAATTATTTCAATAAGAGGCGTAAGGGTTAACATCGTATCAACATACATGCATACATATATATATATATATATATATATATATATATATATATATATATATATACACATACACTATTTTGTTCTTACATACGACATGTGAAAGCACATGCAATATCCTGTCCTTGCCAATGAGGGAACATAGCTAAGGTGGTACTGCCACCCCTGGTGCCACCAGCAGCTTTAGCCCCTGGATAAGGTATTGTTTGTGTATATGTGTCAGTCTCTTGCAATTTTTTTTTACAACTTCAAGTCAAATTTTCAACATTCTGTTAAAAGCCTTTGCCTTTTATTGTTAACCAATACACAACACGCTCATAAAGACAGTTATGTCGAAAGTAGCATTGTGTTGTGAGCATGGTTTTAATTAACTTTGTTTATTTTGCATCTAGACCAGATTCAACTTGATGACTGAACTGTGGTCTGGAGATGATGTGAAGCACGTTTCAGGCTCTGGCCAGTGATGCCAACCTACAAAAGGAAGGAAACATTTGACCATCCAAGCAATCCATGACACTCGGCCTCAATAAGTAGCAAATAACATGTCCATCCCTTTTCCAAGCCATCAGATTGCAGTGGGTTTCTCTTTCACTCATGCACCACCTCCCTGTTCTCCTCCCATGGAACTGTTAATTCTACTAGGAGGACACACTTCTTTAAATTAGACCATGCTGCAATGTCAGAGCGTATGTTTAAATGATGTATACCAGAAATTGCAGAGGTGTTCTAAGATCAACTAACACACTTCAATCATGGGGTCCACTCATGAGTGTCATCTTCAGCACAGGGCATTCACCTTCCTTAGGTTCTCTGGCCATTACAGGCTGTTAGCTGCTTCACATTGTGCCCTAAGTCCATGACGACTTCCAGCACTTTGTTATGAGGCCCCATGTACATCTGCAGTGATTGCATGCATGCAGAGGATGTGACAAAGTGCCTTGATCACTTTCACAAAATGTGCATACATCATTGTCAGTGTACCTCCACAGCTTGAGATTGGTCATATTTAGATCATAGGTAAATCACAGGAGGAATTATATCATCAATGGCTCCATTGCAACTGGTGTATTCCATGATAGCTTCCTCAGATCAATATCCCTCCATGTAATCTAAGCACATTGTTTGGACTGAGAAACTGCAGTAGCTGTTCACTGCTCTTCCTTGAAAATTCCTTATTCTTTCAATCACCATATCTCATTTTTTCTTTGGACCCTGTTTAGGAGAAAAACTGGTTGCTTGTGTTGCCCAGGTAAGCTTGATTGGTTTGGGTAATCCCCAACTATTGGTTCACATGCTGGATTCTGCTTCTTGAAAGCCTTCCACTGCCGACCATTTGGTGCCAGTTTTGATATCTGGCTGTAACCTACAGATGAACTCATTGGTCAAGTCCCTCATCATCATGTGAAGGCATACCTTCTGAACCTTGAATTCCTCCACCAATGAAGAGATGGGAATTTGTAGGTTTCCAGCTTTGGTATAGAATCTTTCACGGGCACTTGATACATTGCTGCATCTGCTGAATGTAAGACAATAATATCATATAGCTTCAATGGCCACAGAAGATGGGGCAGAAAACCATGCTGGT
>CAHIKZ030000287.1:1760000-1787500 GCA_903632075.3 Acanthosepion pharaonis
TATGAAGGAAAGTACATCTCTAATGAAAATCTCTCAAAGCCCATATCTGCTAACTTTTTTTTTGTGTGTGTATATATATATATATATATATATATATATATATATATATATGCTTTTAAATGGAGGAGTAGACAGTTATTCATAAGCAAGAGTACAAGTTTATAATCCGCCCTAAATGAAAATGTTTAAGGATTAAAGAACTCTAACATAAAATACATTGAAAATTTTTTGTTCTAGTCTTCCTTGTGATGATGCCTCTTCCTCCTCCTCCTCCTCTTCTTCTTGTCTGGAAAGAGAAAAAAAAAAAAAAAAAATTAAAATTTTTACAAAAATCTTACAATATGGAACATATGGAAAAAAAAGAACCCTACCTGTAACTATAATATCAGACTAGTGAGCATGTGGCTAAGTCATTAGAATGTTCACTTTCCAACCACAACACCCGTCTTTGAATTCCAACCATAGTCAACATTTTCATAATGTCCTGGGGAAGTAATTGCAACTGATGGAAACATTGGAAAAGTGCCTGAAAACCACGACATGGGTAGACTGTGTGTGAAATTTCATGGTTGGGCAAGCGCAAAGTCACAAGTCATTGTGACTGAGTGTTAAACTATACTGGCCTTGTTCAAAATGTTGATCACATGATATTTTTCAATCTCTTCTAGAAACTAAATTCTATTCTGCATAGTTGCAGTATAAAACACAATATGCTTGAGCAGGTGTCTGCAAAAGGAACTAGCTTGCCACTTTAGCAGCTGGGTGTTTAGAAATGAGTAGCCATCATTACAACTACAAATTTTAGGGAAAATGGAAACAAAAAGGACATTTATAAGTAGCATCAGAAAAAAACAGTTGTTTCTAGGGCACATAATGAGGAAAGAGGACTTGGAAAATTTGACACTCACAGGACAAAAGAGATAGAGGAAAACCTACCTAGAGGAAGGCAAGACAGACAGAGGACACCTACCTAACGAGCTTGTGTAAATAATTAGCAGACCAGGGAGATATACCGTCCTGGGTATGACGATAAACTACATCCGTGTCCTGGGTAAGACGATAAACTACGTCCAACAGCAAAGCCTCTGATCACGAGGTTTTGAGGTGCATGGAACTACCTCTTAATTGCTGGCGTTCCCAGGTTCACCCTGACCCGGGGTGGTTGCACCTGTTAGGGTTCCAGCTATGGGCAAATAGTTGACAAGACCCAATCTCAATGTGAAACTAACAGTCATCTATGTTTGGGTTTAATTAAAAATAGACTGAAGAAGCAAGATGCAGTAAAAACTGATTGGCTAGAAAATGTTTGTTTTTTGGGGTTTTTTCCAAAACTGCTCGGTGGAAATTTTCATGATGCCATTTCTGACTTTAGCCATCTTGCTATGCATTGAATATTGTTGCCACATCTGGTCTAGTGATTCTTCTACGTATTTAGTGATTCTATTTCAAATTCTAAAAGAATATGCACTCATATTGGTCCTGACATCTCGGCTTCAGTCACTTTCCCACCGCCTTAGCATAGTATTCCTGTCTGATGAGCATTCCTCTTTGGTACCGAGACTTTAGGAAAATGTTTGTTCTGCTAAATTCTGATTCTCTAGATTACTGGTGTGCTGGGGTCAACTATAAGCAATAAATCTATTCGGAGGTCAGCATTAAGTTTTAATGCATTTTTTAAAACTCTTCACACATTCAGATTTTTCTTGAGAATATATGTACCTTTTATTCACGGAAACCCCCAAATATTTGCATGTTTTTCTTTAGAACATATGTACAAATTATTCGCTGAGAACTCCCTCAATTTGCACATTTTTTTCGACAGACCATATCTAAAATATTCTTGTATTATTTTCTTGTTATTTAAGTGACTTAAAACATAACATTCCATTTTTATGGTCATTGTAAAAAACAAACACAAAAATATGCCCTCTTTCCACATTATGTGTCCAAGGATTTTCAACTGTCTTTTATTGATTCTGAGTTCTTTCTGTTGACATTTTCTTTAAGAAATTCTTGTTGCTTACTTGGAATTCTCAGTAACCTTCTGTAGAACCACATTTCTGCTGAGTCTAGTTTTTTTTTAAATAATTTTATAATGTTTACCAAGGGTTGTAAGCTTAGCCACAAAGATCTACTGTTAGGTAAAAGATTTGTTTTGAAAATGGAACTGATTTTAAATACCTTTCTCAACCTTCAGGCGTCCTGTAGCCTTGGTTTTACCATATTTGTTGAAGGCCACGCATGAGTAATCACCCTCATGAATTTTATGAAGGTTCATGATCTGGAGCCATGTAGTAATTCCATGTTTCATAGGTCCACCCTGAATGTAAGTCATAGCATTTGGATCATCACCTGAAATGCAAAATGTAAATTTTTTTCTATATTTTAAGGGTTTTTACAAAAGTGAAAAAAGCAAAGGAAAGAAGCAAAAAGAAAGAAAAAATGAAAGAGAAGGAAAGAATAATAAGTGGGAAAGAGAGAAAAGGAAAGAATAATAAGCGGGAAAGAGAGAAAAGGAAAGAAGAACTGAAAAAGAGAAAAAGAAAGAAATAAAAGAAACAAAAATAGGCAACAACATAAAAAAAGCAAATGAAATTCTAAAATAAAAAATACAAGGAGGTACTGAAAATTCTCTACCTGATCCAATTCCAAAAAATCTGACCAAAGGATCAAATATCAGAATTTTTATTTTCAGAATCCCTTCTTGGTCAAACCAAGACATTTTCAGCTTCCCATTTTTTTTCTCAAAAATCTTATTTGTTATGGAGTTTTATTTTTCTGGGAAATAAAAATACATTTAGAAGTTAACCACCTTTTCTCACAACAAAATGGTGAAGAAACAAAGTGCAGGAAGATGTGGGTTCATGTCTTAGTGGAAAGTCAAAATTTGAATTCTGTTTTCAAAGTTAAAAGCTTTTACCAATTTCCAATTTATTTATAGACAAAATTCATATTTTGTTAAATATAACAGACAATGAATGTCTATTAATGTTTGATCATGAGCCATTTTAAGCTTTGTGGAGTGGCTTTAGTTTCAGGAGAATATAAAAACAAACTAAACCCACTATACAAAGCTTAGAGCGGCTCATAATCAAACATAATAGACATTCCTTGTCTGTCATATTTAACAGTATAAGTTTGAATAATAATCTGCTATCCCAATACACAATATATATATATATATATATATATATATAAAGACATTTTTATGTTTATACATTCTTTTTATAGGTACAAATATTTAAGTAAATGCTCTGTTTTTATAATAAACAGTATTTCTCGGACATTCAGGCCAGTAAATGTTATAAATACTGTTTATTATAAAAAAATCTGTCAGACTAATGTATGTGTGTGAACATTGAAGTCAACACTTAGAGGCGACAGTGTTTCATGTTAGACGCAGCTGTCAGGCATCTAGCATGAAATAGACTGTCGCCTCTAAGTGTTGACTTCAATGTTCACTATTATATTTACACACACTATCTCTGATATTGAGCACTTTATCCCATAAATATAGCACACAAGACTATATTTCTTCAGATATATATATATTATATATATATATATATGTGTGTGTGTGTATTTAGACAGCAATCCCTCATTTATACATGTTTCATTGAAGATGACAGACAAGATAATATGATTAAGCTTTTTATTTAATTTTTCTTGTGTTCAAACAAGCGTTTTCTTTTCTGGTTACAGAGTGTGTAGAAACTGTTCAAATGCTCTAATTCCAAGTGCTTTCAGCTATACTTTTAGCCATTATAAAGTATAATTTTATTTTTGCTTTTTAAATGGTTGTATGGGTTGTGTGTATGTTTCTAGAGTTACATGGATGTTTTATTTTCTGAAAAGTCAGCACATTATGGCCATGTTCATAGTTAACATTGTGGAGTATTGTTTTTTTTTTCTCATTAAGGCTTCCATTATTTTTAATAATTTTTTTTGACATGTGAAGGAGGTTATTATGCTTGTATTTTCTACTAATATGTTTTGGATAGAGTCTAGTAAGTTTGTGTGTGTGTGTGTGTGTGTGTGTGTGTGTGTGTGTGTGTGTTTAAACAATTTCTGATGAATGTGATCAGATGGGTTTAGCCTAGATCTGTATATCTCCAAACAATTACACAAAATTTAATTTGAATTATATTTTACATTTGAAAAGTGGAAACATTTCATCAAAATAGATTTGATTATGTATTTCTACATTCAAGGCTCCATCAGATTTGAAACGTTTCCATTTGCCAAATTTAAAAACTTTGTCAGTTTTTCTATATCCTCAGTATATATATATATATATATATATATATATATATATATATATATATATATATATATTATATATATATTCCAAGATAGAATATGATATAAATATGATATAAAAGGCTCAAACACTAATATATATATATATATATATATATATTTTAGTTGGATTGATGTGTTTGTGACCCTGGGTTTCAAGCTATTTGATTAGTTTTTAAATTTTGGTTTTATATACGGTTGTGTATATCAGTGTTTTTATGGTAGTGGAAGGAAAAATTATCATCAGAACATTGCTCATACTTACGCAAACATACAGACACACACATATAGCCCGACGTGCCTTAACCAATTGGGCCACAGAGGAGCATTCAGTTAGCAAGGTCAATTTTACCGTTTTTAAACACAATTTTCCATGATTTTCTCTCATTCATTCTCAATCAGTTAAGGCACGTCAGGCTATATGACGGCTCCGTATAGGATACAGGTTCGATCCCTGTTGGAGGATGCATGTTTTCTATGAAAATTTCTCAGACATTCAGGCCAGTAAATGTTGTTTAATACTGTTTATTAGAAACAGGGCATTTACTTAAATATTTGTATCTATAAAAAGAACGTCTAACATAAAAAATGTCTTAACATATGGAATATATATATATATATATATATATATATATATATATATATATACACACACACCCCCCCATACTTGTATATACACACTCACAGACAGTGTGTTCCAAAAAATTTGACATTTTAAAAGCAATTATCTTGAACACTACTAAGTCTAGCTCAATTAAACAGTTTACGTGTTGAACATCATAAGTTTATTATGGGACCAATTTTATGTGTTCAATATGTACACCGCCTGTGACATGGTACACGTCAGGTCAGTAGTTAAGCTCTTGCCAAACATGCTGTAGCATGTCAGCAGTAACATTATCCAGGGCAGAAGTAATTCTATGCTTGAGTTCATCAATGCTAGCATGAATAGAGGGGACATAGACCAGCCCCTTCACACATCCCATAAAATGAAATCACATGGAGACAGGTCCGGTGACCACAACAGCCATTTCATCAGAAAACTGTCTTCAACTCCACCACGCCCAATCCATCTCTCTGTCAGAATGTCATTGAGATAACAAAAATAAAACATTAAATATAAAATTTTCATCTGTTTCTATACATTCTGTGAAAATTTGAGGTTATTTCAACAAGAATTGCCTAAATTATTGGCCTGCAAAATGATGGCAAATTTTTTGGGGACACCCTATATATATTCAAACAAGTTTGATTAAATAGAATCAACGAGATCCGTTTAATTTTTATTGTAATTTTCCAATTTTTGAATAAAGTGTTGAGTATTGTGCTCAATATTATGGATAAACTGTCCAAAGTTCATATATTGTTTTTTAAATCCCTTGTCTGAATGTTGAGACAATCACTACGGATCTACAGACAGTTTCTCCACTCTCTTAACCTCTCCAAATGCTAAACTGTAAGAACATTCCAAATCCAGGGCCTACTCCCTCCTGTTGGAGGAACCCCTCCCTGATTGATCATCTCCAGGAGTGTAGCCATACTCACAAAGCTTGTGGGTTGGTGAATTTATTTAACCCATAGTTGGGGTGGATGGAAGTTGACATTAATGAGATCATCTACTTTTTAACAGCTCTTTTATTATGCTAATGGGTTCCACTTAACCTCTTCACCAGACCAAGCTCTGGTGGGGAGCCTGTTTAGTCACTATTCACACCTTTCCTAAGGGTATTTTGCATGTAAGTGAATGTACAGTAATGGATAGCAGTTCAGATTGAGGAATCGGAGAGCCAAGTTTGAATTCAAACTCAAGTGGAATTTGAACTTGGCTCTCCAATTCCTCAATCTGAGCAGCTATCCATTACTCCAGCAGGTTTCAAAGAACATTAGAAAAACTAAAAAAGAACTCAATATTTTTCTTGTCTGTCATATTCAATGAAACATGTATAAAAGAAAGGTTGCTGCCCAAATATACAATATTCAAATACAATTTTACAGGTAAAATATAATACATGGCTTTGAGTCAAAAAATAAAATGAAAAAAAAAAATTATTCTTTCACATTTAAAAATGTAATCTTACCTGGAAGTTCAAAAGTCACATTGTCAACATTTGTCTTCAACCAGGAAATAAAAGGGACCGGATTTCCGTAAACTTCACAAGACATAGCAGCAGATCCACCTGTGATGTTACTTAAAAATTTTGGCCCACTTAATATTTTTGGATTCTGATCTGTAAAACAAAAAGACAATTCATTAACATATGAAGAATATTTGCCATTTCTAGTTTGAATCTTCAAGACAAACTGTATTTTTAAATTATACTCTTTCAGATTATCTGTTGATATAAGTAAATGTAAGGTTTTTTTTTGTGTTTGAATTTTTAATATAAGAGGTCATTATTATACATTATTAACTTAAGCAGAATATGATAAAATGACCGAGATGAAATATCTGAATAAAGTATGTTTAGTGTGTTGGCTACTTTGGGAATTAATTTGTAAGGTTTCTTACATGAATATTTCACAATATATGAAATAATGGTGAAAAAAAATACATGCATAAAATAACAGACCGATTGATTTGCAATGCAAGATAACAATTATTAAATAAAATTAACAAAATGAAAGTTTAAGACAAGAGTCTAAATTGCATACACATCAAAAATTGTTAATGAATGCATTTGAGTGTGACTTGCCTATGTAGTGTGTTCTAATGTGAAGCACACACAGACCTTTTTGCTTTAGTGTGAAAAGTTCATGTCACACTTTGAAAAGAAGGAAAACTGGAAGGGAGTTACTTTAAGGATTTGCATATAATGTTTACTAATGCACTACATATGTAAGATTGAATACATAAAAAAAACAAAACAAAAAACAAAAAAAAACAAAAAAAAAAAAACAAACTATTTTTTGTGTTTTTTTTTTAATAATTTCACCCCCAAGCAAGGCAGTAAAGGGGGTTACTGAATGTGAAAGAATAAGAAAAAAAGAGGAGAGAGAGAACAATAGAAGACAACTAATCAAGAAGACAGTAGATAACGATTGACATTACATTAAATTTTTGAAGCTCAGAGTAGGCTGGAAAGCAAAAAGCCAGAAGAGAGTTCCACAAGCGAGAAGTGTGAGAGAAGAAACTGTTAGCATGGAACTTATGGTTGATGAGACTTTGCCACCAATCTGCATTTAAATTAAAAAAGTCTAGGTACCATAGAGGAGAGTTCCTCCAAATAATTGCCATGAAAGTATTTATAGAAAAAGACACAGAAAAGGTACATTACAGCCATGAGAAAGTGACTGAAGTCAAGACACAAAGTCAGAAACAATAATATTAAGTTAGATATAAAAAATTTTTTGTTGTCAATATTCCATTCAATAAGATCTAAGGAGAAATCATTATCACAGCAATCTTGCTACTTAATTTGAGTTAAATTTTCAAAAAGTTTTCAAATTAACAGTTAATAAATAAATATGAACAAATCAATGTGATTTGTACATTGGAAAATGTTAAAAGAAAATGTAAAATACAATGATTTGACTATTTACACTATTCACATTATTGCCATATTCATGACATTTTGGCTGTTGTACATGCTGGTCTTCTTCAGAAGAGATACATTATAATTTTGAACCAAACCCTTTATTTAGTCCATGGGAGGTAGATTATTCTTGTTCCATGCCTTTTCTGGATATCCAGTGACTTGACCCAAAGAGTTATGAGTTCAATACCTGGATACAGCAAGGGTGAGCAAAAACTTGAAGGCTTGAGTTACTAAAGGGAAATAACTGAAACTGAGATATCCAGAAAAGGCATGACATGTGGAACTAGAACAATTTACCTAACTAAAGGGTTCAGTTCAAAATTTCAGCATATATCACCTGAAGAAGGCTGGAGTGTACAACGACCAAAATGTTGTTAACCTGACAACGAAGATGAGGACAACAGTCTGAACAATGTGAATAGTGTAAATAGTTACAATACCTCATCTCAGAAATATAGACAGTGATTTGATACAGGAAAATATAAGAAAAATTAAATTTTGTATATTTAGAGAAAGTAGTGAATATATCTAAGTGAAATTATAATTTATCATATTTTTTATGCGTTAACGAATATATATATATATATATATATAATTAAAGTAAAAATTGTATTAAATTTTTCGAGGTTTTTATCAGCATCTGTTTTAATAATTTAAGTATTATCTGAGCTAGAAAAGATGATATATTATAAACTTATTTTTGAATCATAAAATGAACCTTGATATCATAACTGATTCAATAAGTCTTCTAGATGATTAGGGATGAATAAATTTAACTATTTCGGCATTTTGAAAAACTAATCACAGATCATAGATCATCCCAATATATCACAATGTTATTGCAATATATTACAATATAGTCATCACAATATATCACAATCTCATCCCAATACAGTAATCACAATATATTCCAATATATCACAATAACGTAATCACAATATATCCCAATATGTACAATATAGTCATCCCAATATATTACAAACTCATTGAAATATAACCGAATCTACACTATTTACATTATTCAGACTATTGTCCTTATCTTTGTCGCCATATTTATTACAACATTTTGGCTGTTGTATGCTCAGGCCTTCTTCAGGTGGTTGGAATGTTGAACTGAACCCTTTATTTCGCTCACTGGGGTAGACTGTTCTAGTTCCACGTGCCATGTTTAATGGATGTCAGTTATCAGTTATCTGTTAATTCCCCTCTCCAAGTTCTCCACTGCCTTAACCGGGTATTGAACTCACTCTTTGGGTCCTGTCACTGGATCTAACCAATGCCTTTATCTACTGTGCCTTACTGAATCTATAATTCATCCCAATAATAATAATTCAAGGACAAACAGGTCTAGAAAAATAACCAGAAATCAAAACACATCTGTTTTAACTTTGGAAAGAAACAGTCATTTCAAATGTGTTCCTTTAAATCATGGCACATTCAAATGATTATAGATTTCTTTACAGTGATAAAAACAGTGTGAAAAAAACCAAAAAAAACCCTCATTTTCAAATGTTCACTTAACATATATTTCAAATACCAATAGTTCAACAATGGGCATCATTAACTGCATGGCAAATGCTTTCAAAATTTTTGTTATCAACTTGTTGAAGGCAGGGCTTCAGACAAGTTTACTTCATCCTGGAATCATCCTGAATATTTTTTTTTTTTTTTTCAAATTTGATCATTTATAGTTTTTAGTTGCATAATAAAAACATGATTAAAATGTTTGGGGAATAATATTACAGCATTTTTAATTTAAAAGAGAATAAATACCAAAACATTAGGTAAAATTTCAATGTAATTTTCATAAATATTACATTTTTGCCATTGTACGCTCCAGCCTTCTTCAGGTAGTTGGAATGTTGAACTGAACATCTGTCTATATTTCTGAGATGAGGTATTATGGACACTATTTACATTATTCAGGCTATTGTCCTCATCTTTGTCGCCATATTTATTACGTTTCGGCCGTTGTACATTCCGGCCATCTTCAGGTAGTTGGAATGTCCAACTGAATCCTTTATTTCACTCACTGGGGTAGACTGTTCTAGTTCCACATGCCATGTCTTAAGAACACATGGCACAGTGGATAAAGGTGTCGGTTAGATCCAGTGACAAAACCCAAAGAGTGTGAGTTCAATACCCGTTTAAGGCAGTGGAGAACTTGGGGAGGGGAGTTAACAGGAGATATCTGATAACTGACATCCATTAAAACTTGGCATGTGGAATTAGAACAGTCTACTCCAGTGAGTGAAATAAAGGGTTCAGTTCGATATTCTAACTACCTGAAGAAGGCTGGAGCGTACAATGGCAAAAACGTAATATTTATGAAAATTACATTGAAATTTTACCTAATGTTTTGGTATTTATTCTCTTTTAAATTAAAAATGCTGTAATATTATTCCCCAAACATTTTAATCATGTTTTTATTATGCAACTAAAAACTATAAATGATCAAATACAACGGCTGAAACGTAATAAATATGGCAACAAAGATGAGGACAATAGTCCGAATAATGTAAATAGTGTACAAAATACCTCATCTCAGAAATATAGACAGATAATGAAAGGCAGAAATAATAAATAATAAAGATGAGGACAATAGTGAATAATAATACCTCATCTCAGAAATATAGACAGATACTGAATTTTCATAGAGATCACATCTTTATTTTTACTTACATATTGCAACAGCTATTAGGGAAATGTGATTAAATATACTTTAATGTTTAAAAAAATTTATTAAGTAATGTTATATGCATTATAGTGTTATTAAACATTATAACAAAGCACAAATAGTTATATTGTGGTAAAAGGAATTTTTCACAATATATGCATTTTTTTTTTTTTATACATATTTATGGTTATTTTTTTTTTTAACTTTTATCAAAAACAACATTCTTGTACTTGTAGTTATGGATAATATTAATTACTAATTTTTTAATTAATTACTATTTGTGCTCAGTTGTTGACATTAAGCAAGAAGTTGGAAGAGAGTTCTACAAGTGAAAAAGTGTGATAGAAAAAAAAAACACAGAATTTATGGTTACATAAAGCCATTTCAACTGTAAAATGATGAGACCTTGCTGCCAATCTAGTACTGTGCTTAAATTCATAAAGTTTATGTACCATAGAGGAAAGTTCATCAGAACAATTAACATGAAAGCATTTATAGAAAAAGTACAGGTAAAGCACGTTATGGTGGTAGGTAAGTGAATGAAGCTGAGATGCCATGTCAGGATCAATAACATTGCGGATTCATTGGATTTTCTCAAGAATCTCTAAATACATAACAGAAACACCAGACCAATGTCAGACTTTTTATCAGATTGTAAATATTGTGCCCTATACATTTAATTTCTATATAAAGAATTAACACATTCCAATTATTCATAATCAAAAAAAGTTTTTTAGGTCTTTATCAACAAAAATTTTCATTTACAATCACCTGCCATGCATTGTGACTAAACTTTCCAGGATTCTTTATGAATTTTTAATTTCTTCCTTGTATATTCAACAATTTTACGACAGTAGATAGGTCTGCCTATCATCCGGTTCACAATCCTCCCCAATCTTTTGAACAGGAGTAGAGGTTTATCCTTCGTTTTCTGTTTAGGATTGTGTTTCTAGTTCCTTCTAAAGTATACTTCTATTCTATTTCTAACATAATCTGCCTAAAACTCTGAATTTTTGTTTCTTTTCTTAATGGGCATAGATAGGTTTTCCTATCGTCCAGTTCACACTCCTCCCCAATTTTTTGAACAGTAGTAGAGGTTTATCCCTTGTTTCCTATTTAGGATTGGGTTTCTGTTTCCCTCTAAAGTCTTTTTGGTGGCCCTTTGTGTCTCATGGCATTATCACTTTGCTTGGAGTGATGCCTCTTAGAGGGCGAACATCATTGTAAAAAAAAAAAAAAAAAAACACACACAAAGCCAGTGCAAGGGTATCAGGGCTTCCCACCAAATCTATGATACAAGCCCCCCACCCACTCTACTATATCTCAATTTTTTTTTTTTAAAGTAATATTCATTTAAAATACAAATTTTATTGTAACCTAATTATGTACAATAATGAATCCTATGCAATATAGGTGAACAATTCAAGTAGAAAAATTGAACATAAATATAATGTATATAAATACAAATGAGAGACATATATCTTAATAGACCATCATTCCATCTTAAATAAATATCATAATAGATCATTCCATCATAAATAAATATCATAATAGATCATTCCATCATAAATAAATGTCATAATAGATCATTCCATCATAAATAAATCAACAATGTTATGCGGCAATTCTTAACATCAACTTGAGATTTTTTTCTGGTTAAAAAGTTGAATTTTAACACATTCAACATTATGGTTAAAAATGAATTTTATATGGCGTTTTCTTGAGACTTAGCATGAGCAAAAACAAACTCACAGATTTGGATGAAAAAAAAAAAAAAAAAAGCCCCCCCAAAATAATGTCAAGGTCCATGAAAAGTTTTCATTCTTTAATAGTCAGTTGTGCTTAGTTTAATTTGTAACATATATAAATGTAGGTAGAAAAAAAAACAAAAATGCTGATAAGATGGTGAGGGTCATAAAGAATTGTAGAGGGACCCCAATCAGGTTTGGGATCCCCACCACCAGTTGGGTAGTTTGGGGGTAGTATGTGCCAGCTTTCATGTTCAGTGGTGTTTATGATAAACAGAAAATATAACACCAATCTTGTTTGCTAATGGTTCATTCAAATGCTTTTAACCAAAAAATGACAGAAAAAAATGTAAATTTTCTCATGTTATTTATTACTATTTACAGATAAATAAATCTAAATTTAAATCCTTCAACTTTCATTTTTCATTCGGGTTTCATTCACCAGCTTAAAAAGAAGCACTTAAAATTTTGTTTATTTGGAGTGTATTAACTCTCAAAGCAACAAGTCATCTTGGACATCAATGGTTCAACAAGGATTCCAACAGTAAGAAGTAAGTTCCAATTTAGACAGCTTCTTCCCAAGAACTGCAATTTTGTGGGACAGACAACTGGCAGGATTTTTTTCCAATCACAACAATGTTGAACTCTTCAAGTCTAGGGTTAACCCTTATCTTTCCTGCAAAGCCCCATGAACTTCACTTCTTGCCTTTTTTTTATGCTCATACAATGCCACACAGTAATCCTCTACTTTGAGTGGCTCTTGGGCCTTGTAAAGGGGTGAACATTAATATGAAAGAAAAAAGAGCCTTCATTTTCTGATTGGCAAGCTTTTTCAAGATTTTAATTGTAGAGGACTGATATTACGTAATCGTTCAGTACTCTTTTCTTTGATTCCAATAAAATTTTCCTGTGCTTAGCTTTTGGAAGGCATCCTTCACTATTCTAATGTGCCTTCAGATTTTGGTGTTGCACTTTCCATCCTCTGTTAAAATACTTCCCAGATATTTAAATTTTTGTTGTCTATTTTGTTATCCCCAATTTGTAATTTGCATGTTGGGCTATTCATTTTACCAACAACCATACATTCTGCCTTCTTGCAATTGATGTTTCGTCCTTTCTTCTCACTTTCCTTCACTACCTTCTGTAGGAATTCTTATAGTTTACTTTTGTTGTCTGCTATAATCATTGTGTCATTTGTATATCATGTTAAGATCATGGATGCAAATAATGAAACCTGGTAGTTCTAATTCTTTCAAAATAGACTCACTGTAAAAGTTGAATAAGCCCAGTGAAAAGACATCCTTGTCTTACACTTTCTATTTTTACTGAATTCATTTTGTCAAAAATTATAAACCCAACTTGTATAAAAAAAAAAAGGGTGTGTTTAAAAGTGGCTTTTCTTGTTAATTTATCATTAGTCATCCTATCACAAACTGCAAACTCAACAAATTTCAACATGGCCTCCAACCATTGTCACATGACATGTACTGATAAGATGTTAAGGGTAGTCACACTATCTGATTTCAAAATTCAGCCTAAAAGAAGAGGCTAGCAATGCAGGGTAACAGACAACGGGTTGGGGGATATGCAGCTACCCACAGGATTAGATTTTCTGTGTGATCTAGTTTATTCTAGAGAGGTAGTCTGAAAGCAACTTCAACACCTCACTGGCTGTAAATAATACCAGTGAAAATATTTCCTTCATTCAGATGGAAACGATGCACATCAGTAAATTATTTAAATACACACAGAAAGTTCGATATCAGTAAACAAATACATAAAAAAAGTTTTATAGGCATAGTGATACAGCATATATGGCAAGCATATAGAGAAATATATTGCAAATTATTTTATAATTATACACACATTTTTCATTTTTTTTTTTTTTTTTTTTTTTAACATTACAAGAGTAGATACTTGTATTTGAAATAAAATGCCCTATTTTTAAATCTTTTTTCTTTAAACAATATCTATCAGTCTTCATAGTCAAGAAATAGTCATACCTTAAAGTCATAGTCAAGCAGCACATTTTCTTTAAAAATAAAATTTCAAAAAGGAATATAGCAGTGTGCTAACAGTTCAAAATGATTTATAGAAGGCCCTCAGGTTACATTAAACTTGATGTACTGCATTTCGTGGTTATAGCGCCATCTCCCATAATATAATACAACATCATGTTGCACTATATAGAGGAAGATGCTGTTGTTTCTTCACCAGCTGTATGCCATTGTGCTACATTCACTATCTCTTGTTTGTGTTGTATTTTTGGGAACTTTTTCCATACATTATGGCTCCCAAGCGTAAGGCAAACTCGTGGGTGCTTATGTAGGTGAGTTCCAACCTACGTAAAAAATTATAGAAGTTAATAATGTGAATACTTTAATAAAATATTCACATTAACTCCTATAATTTTCAGTTTATATATATATATATATATATATATATATATATATATATGTGTTACAGCATCTTAAACAATTGCTGTCTCAATAACTGTCATCAAATTGTCAACTTGCAAATGAGCATGGACTCTCAGCTGTCTCTTTAGTTATGCAAAGTATTTGTACGGCTTGAAGTATATATATATATATATATATATATATATATATATATATATATATATATGATAAAGTCTAGAAGAATCCTCAACAGAATGCAGAAAGCACTGGACTGCTGTTTCATCCTATATTTGGGACTCATCAGAAAGCCATGGTAATATTTTATTTTGTGAGACCGATAAAATCCAATTTCATTTCATCAGACCTGGCAGTTTCAAAACATACAGATTACCAATTAACTTTATGAGATATATATATATACTTAATTATGAGATTGTGTGTGTCAAAAATTATCTGCATTTTCGCCATAACATATTTTTCGACAAGAGTGTGGATAATTTTTAATTTTCCTTCATATTTAGTATTAATACAAATAGAAAATTTGTCACTAAACTGATTGTTGTTATAGTTAGCACCTCTATTTTCTAGAGTTTTGTAGATGAACTTTTGTGTAATCGTTTGGTCCACTAATCAGGAGGTATCAGCAAATGTCTGTCAATTTTCTCATTTTCATTATTTTTATATCAAGTTAAATTTGTGTTAGGTTCATTTTTCTGTGTGTGTGTGTGTAAACATGTGTAGGATATGATAAAAATATAGTTTTAAGGTATGCTATATTTATGTGTAAAAAGTGGACACACTGTTCAACACCAAGCGGTGACAATCCGTTTCATGCTTCAAAGCAACCTTTAGACCAGATGATGGCATTGAAGCATGAAAACACAGTCACCGCTTGGTGTATATATATATATATATATATATATACACACACACTATATGTAAGTGAACATTAAAGTCAACACTCAGAGGCAGCTAGACACAATCGGCAGACTGTGAGTGATGGATTTTTCTTGACTATATATATATATATATACACGGGTCAGTAGTGCATTGTGGATAATTTATTCTGGCAATTATTTTGGCGGGAGTGACTTGTTTATTTATTTGGGTTAATTTGTTTTACTTGTTTTTATTTCCATTTTTTATTTATTTATTCTGTTTGGTTTTCAATGTTTTATTAACGTAGTAAAAAATTTGGTGGGGGGGGATTTGTTTAGCTTGCTTATTTAATATTTTGTTTTGGTCTAGGAAGATAAAGCTATTTATTCATCCAATTTCTGGATTGATTGCCGTAGTCTAATCTGTTATTTTGAAGGGGGGACAGTTTTTAATTTGTTTATTATTTATTTGGATTGATTATTTTTACTTTTTTTTTCTTATTTATCTTCATTTTTATTAGTTCTAATGGTTATTTTCGTGGGAACGATTTGTTAATTTTTGTTAATTTATTTATTTATTGATTAGGATTAATTTTTTTTTTATTTATTTGCTTATTTTTATTTTGTATATTTTTATTACGATTTTTTTATCATTATATATCAGTTATAGCTATTTTCTCATTCAATTTTTGGATTGATCATTGTAATCTATTCTAACTGTTATTAGTTTGTTAATTTGTTTATTCTTTATTTACAGTGTTTTTATTGAATATTTTTTGTAGAGTGCTTGATTCTGGGAAGCGTTTGTTTAAGAGTTTATATATCTCCAAATGAAAGAAAGAACAGATGGAGTAAAAATCCACTGTTCATAGCATTTACTTAAAAAAAAAAAAAAAAAAAAAAATGCTCAATACAAAGTAGAACCTCATATTGTTATATTTTTATTATAAGAGATTATAATAAAATCACAATAAATAAATTGCAACTTTATTATAATCTCTTATATATAAAATATATATATATATATATATATATATATATATATATATATATATAGAGAGAGAGGGCACACTGGAAGTGATGATGATCAAAGTCTCCTTCCACCCCAACTCGGAGATGACTTGATATGTCACATATGTGACAAAAAAATGCAGATTAATAACTGGTTTTATGAACCACTGTCATTCACACAACTGATGAATGCAGTGTTGTGGGCTTAAGTAAAGGGCTGGACATGTCAGTGATGGTCATACTCACTTTGCGAGTCAACAGCCACCATATATATGAGATACACACCCATTTGAGAGAGAATCCATGATATTGTTGAAAGGCAAAAAATAATTATTAATAATAGGGCTTCTAATAAAGCCTACACTGGATAATGAAGTACCTGACCTGTTACAAAATAGTTTCTCATATATAATGACACATAACCAAGTTGACTTCCTTTAAAAGAAAAAAAAAAAAAAAGCCTGAAATACAAGAGGTGACTCATTGTTCAACACTGAATCCTTCACTAGGGCAGAACATTTCTTACAGAATTTTTTTGGTGACCTACAAGCTTATATATTTTGCTAGTGTTGGAAACTATTGCTAATTACTGGGTGCACCATTATTTTATCTGTTGGCCTGTATCTATATGTTTAAATATTTAAGGTAAATAAATGAATGCATAAATAATTAAACAAAATAAAGTTAAAATAAATAAAAATTACATTTTTAAAAAAATTAATGAAAAATAAAATATTAAAAACTTTTTTTTTTTTTTTTTAACACAGCTATCTTCAAGAATATTTCAGAGCATTCTCAAATTTCAAATTTTAAAACATTACATTATTTTTCTACCACTTGACTTTATAAATACAAGTTACAAAATAAAAACGCAACATTTATCTTGATAAAGTTCCTCAGGTGACAAAACACATTAGTAAAGAAAAGTTTTCCGTGTGTGTACACACACACACACACACACACACGTATATATTGATATGTCTGGAAATCTGATCAACCAGATAAAATCAAATGGAGATTCTTATGAGCCACTGTAGAGTCGGTTTTAATATATGGTGCACCTGCTTGGACATTAACTAAAATGCTGAGAGCTATACTTAACATCTCCTTAGAGAAAACATCCAACTAAATCACAGCTCCATGGACCCATCCCTGACACTTCTACAATTTTACATGAATACAGAATGTGCTTTGCAGCTACTGCTGGCGAGCAAAACAAGAATTTGCGAGTGGTCTACTGCTCTGGACACATAGCCATGGTGCAAGATGAACTGGTTGCTCAGCAATCACCTTATATTGACCAGCTATGTTATGACACAGAATGCCATCCTAATGACCCTTTCGACCTTGATGGCAGCTAGATCTCATCTTTCAGTTAAAATGGCTTGATGTGACTGTTAGTTTTATGCTAACAGTTTCTGCTATCGCACTTCTTACATGTAAAACTCTCTTCCATCTTCTTAGCCAACTTTCAAAATGTAATGTCAACCGTAATCTTCTGTCTTAATTTTTATATATATATATATATATATATATATATATATATATATATTCACTCTCTTTAATAGTATTTTCTTTTTATCCTCATACTCCTTAATACTCAGTAACCCCACCATGTATCTTAGTGGCTTTATTGCCTTGCTTGGGGTAAAAAAAAAAAAAACCTTTCAAGAAAGGCAGTGGAGAGGTACAAGATGATGTCACAAGAGTAACGAGCAATTATGAATACTAGTCAAATCCTCATATTATGAATATTTCTCTTAATAATAATTTTAAAATAATTCAGCAGACAATGTTATTTTATTTATGGTAACTGGATTTTTGGTGATTGTCTTACTGTTTCCATCATTCAATACTGTTTGTTTGAAAAATGGCACTTTTCTCATGGTCACCATGATCTTTTGGCTTGGATCAAAGTGTAGTATCTGCCTTTGGGCAGATAAACTACATTTCATCTCAGTTGTGGGTCTTCAGACAAAGCACAATTTGGTTGTGTCTCTGTGAACAGAGCGCAACTGAAAATATTATTGATAGGTGCCTGGTCTCAGGAAACAGCTGCCCGAAGCAGTATCTCCTTTATTACACTAAAGAGGAGAGATCAGTAGTCATAGCAATCGATGATTGGGGAGGCTGGGCTATTTTTGAACCTGGCCTGAGTGCATGCACTCAGTCCTCACATTAAACTGACCTTGTGTCACATATCCTGCTAGTGTGGGGTGGCAAGAAAATACAATCAAAGTGTTCTCATCAGCTTAATCTCTCTCCATTTTTATCTTCCTTTCTTTCATTTTCTCACTGAAACCAAGTAGTGTCTTTCCCCCTCTTTCCATGGGATCAAAACAGAATAGTCCATTATTGATGAGGTATTTGGTAGGGGACGTTAAACACTATTTTCTTTCTTGCCAAATCTACGTCTTACAAACATTACTCTTAATAAAAATTTGAAAATAATTTAGCAATGTTATTTTATCTAATTTATGATAATTGCATTTTTTTTTTTTTTTTATGGTAATTACTTTACTCAGTTTTTGTTGTTCAATACTGTGCTTCTGAAAAATGGTTAATGGTCACCATATCTTTGGTTAAGATCAAAGTGTAGTGTCTGTTCTTATTAATTTAATCTGATTATCTCTTTCCATTTCCATCTTTCTTACATTTTCTCACTGAAATCAGGTAATGTCTTTTCCTCTCTTTCCATGCAATCAAAATCCATTATCTATTAGCTATTGGCAGGGCGTAACGGTCATGCAAACTAACAAGAAAGGAAGGAACAAGCACAATTATAATAATATCTTACAAGACTTGTTACCTGAATGACAAGTGTAGACAAATGATTAAAACATAAAACTTTGTCAGCAAATTTTAAAAGAAAAACAAAAAAGACACACAGGGAGAAAGAGAAGAGAAAGAAAAAAAGTAATGTAAGTATTAGACATTAAAAAAATTTCTCTTATCTCAAAATTGAAAAGAAAAAATACTGAGTCGACAAATTTAACAGCTGACTACCCAAGCAAAGAAAGAATGAAAGAAACTGAACAAGTCGTTTGGCATCTGTAGATAATTTTGTGTGTGTGCATAAAGAATATAGACATTTTATGTCTACTGATTTTATCTACCTTTCTCTCCAGATTATTAATTGCTTACGGCCACATCACATTGAAATACTGGACCCCATACAATCACTGAAGTTAAGCAACATTGAGCCTGGTCAGTACCTAGATGGGTGACTGAATACCAGGTGCTGTAAGCTTGGATGGTGTAAGGAATAATGGCTCAGAATTGTTAATCAGAAAGCCGAGCTCCATTTCCAGTTGGGTTTGTTATATTCACTTATGTGCAAAATAGCCTTGGGAAAAGTATGAATTCACCTCTTCCATTCCCCAGCTATGGATTAATCAGTAAGACTTGTTTCACTAAATCAATATTTTCAAAAAAAAAAAAAAAATTTTAAGAATATTTTCTGGCTTTAAATAACCTGCAAAGGGTTGATAAGCCATAGAAAATGAATCATTCATTAAATTAGGAATTATCCTTCACAAAATTGGAGAAAAAGATGGGCAAACGTAATAGACAAAATGTCTAAACTCTTTAATGTCTGAAAGAATAATTGCTGAATAAGTACACAACTTTAAAAATTAGATCAGTTGAATCTGCTACCTTTGTTTCAACTTTACGATATCCTCAGGCGATTTTTATCAATTGACCTCCCAATGCTTTATTTAAAAAAAAAAAAAAAAAAATCTAAAGAATGCTGTATTATTTTTAAAAAAATAAACAAATGCACGACGTTGGGTGTGATAGAAAGGGAGGAGAAGGATGTGAAAAAGGAAGAAGTAGAAGAAAAGTAAGGATATTATAAATATATCAATGGGGGTTTAATTGAAATGTATATACTTTTTTATCCAGCCTCATATGAGCTTAAGAGGAATTTTTTGTGATGTATACAATGGTTCATGACTTCAGATCTCTGGTTTAAAAGGTTCTTTGGATCTGGAAATTACTAATTTTTGCTGTTGCAAATATTATTGTGGTTGTTAAAAGATCCACATGTTATTTTTTAATTTTTTTTCACTCATGTATTGAGAACTTTTCAATACTACTGTTTACTGGTTTAATTCAACTCTGACCATTAATTTTATATATTTTATTATATTGGAATTGTAATCACATGGGATCATAACCATTTCGAAAATGAATTTGTTATTTTTTTTGTATTTGTTATTATTATTTTATTTATTGGTTTATTTCATTTTCCTCACAATTCTTGATCAACTTAGAGTATCTCTTTTTCCTACTGTTTCTGTTTCTCTCTCTCTCTCTCTTTAACTCTCTCTCTCTCTCTCTAACTCTCTCTCTCTCTCTCTAATTCTGGCCATCACATTGCTTATGCCTGCCTAATATTCCAAAATCAATTTAACCAAAAAAGACATTGAATCCCATTGAATCCACCCTTATATAGATATTTGCTACCCACAATGCTCTGGTCATCTATAAAAACTCTTCTCTTTCATTTACTCAGTTTCTCTGCTGGTGTCAAGGTAAGTGACATTTTTTTCCTTTATTCATTCATTCAAACTATATTATTATTATTATCATTGTTATTATTATTATGTTGCTGTCACACATTGATGTAGCATGGTGTGAACAAGACTCCCTCACAACTCAAGAACTCTTTGGCTAATCCTCACAGAGTAAATGATGGCAGTTTTCTGGAGCTCTACAATCTTCATTCTCCAATTCTCCTAAGTGATATTTCAAATTTCTAGGTAGTCTTCCAAGTGCACCCATTACTACAGGAATTACTTTTTCTCAACAATCATGTTCCACAGTTTTTCAACTCCCTATCCTAACCTTGGTTTTTTTTTTCAATTTTTTTTAGAGTTTTTTTTTTTTGTATCACATAGAACGGAGAAGTCAGCCGTTTGGCACTTGCTACTCTCTTTATCTATAACAATAATATCAGGTTTTCATACTTCAATGACATGCTCTCTCTGGGAAGAAAAATTTCATATCTTGTCACTGTCATTTTCTACCACTGCCCCTGCCTGATATTCATGCTGCAGGGATACAGAAGGCAATTATCTCCCTTTGGTGGAGATAAGTCACATGGGTTTCTAAACCTGCCTCCTCCAGCAAATGCTACAGTTTACAAGTCCATGGTGCCATTTCCTTTTGGGAATATACATTTCCCAGATATAGAAAGAAACTCAATATATATATTCACTTACATTGCAAATACTCTTGGGAAAGGTATGAATCCACCTCACTTCCCTCCAGCTATGGGTTAATTAGTAAGACTTGTATCACTACATCATTATTATCTCCCCCCACCAAATTCTTACAATATAAAAAAAAACATTTAAATAACCTGCAAAGTGTTGATAAGCCATAGAAAACAAATCAATCAATCAATTTTTTACAGACCTTTATTTCAAAGCTTATTTCATGCACATCCAGAATAAAAAAGGCGTTTATCTCCCTTTGGGGGATATAAGTCACTGTCATATGACAGCCACTTTGTAATATCACTCCATATAGCAGTCATTTTTCAGTTCATAGGCAACAACCACACATGAGGGTTACTTTCTTCTAGCCTGGGCCAAAAGGCCCCGGATGAGACTAAATTTGCTTCCCTCAGTAGCTTAAAAGCACATGATACCATTTCCCTTTTGGACATAAATGAATCAGGTCCATTTAAATCTGGAGTCCTAAAAATAGCATTCATGTGTAGATATATATGATATATAGTTTTCCATGTGGGACACTTGTATGTATATATATATATATATAGTTTTGTGAATGTCTTAGTATTATAAAAGTCTCTCTGAGAACAAAGCATGTTTGTCATTCCTTTTTCCTTTCAGCTATTTCGCTTCATCCGGTCTCTGTGAGCTATGGTGTATTGTTATATTATGGTTGTAACAATGACCATAATGAGAGAAACATAAATGGGAGAATAAATCTTTCTTCCAAGCACTTTCATTACACATATATCTATAGATTATCTACAACTCCACTATATTATTAATAAACTACAGGGCATCATAGGCAATGTAGTAATGGTAAGTAAGTAGAAAGAACTCACTATTAATTGTAAGGAGACTGAATATACAGTTTTTAGCAAGAGGAACAGCTCAAGATACAAGCTACGAATTGGAGATGCCAGAGTCAGACAAGTATATAAATTGAACTATGTGGGATATGTTACAGTAGATGATAGTAAATGTGACACAGAAATCTAAAAGGCACATTTGAATAGTGAAAGATGCTTTCCAAAAAAACAAAACAAAGTATTAAGAAACAGGAAAATTTTGTTAAAAACAAAGAAGAGTACTGAGTTGCTGTGTAATATCAGTTCTCCTGTATGGCAGGAAATACAGGACAATTTCCTCACAGTTGAAGAGGAGGCAACAGAAATATGGATTTACAGAAGAATGCTGCGAATACCATGGACAAATCATGTACAAGAGGGAAAATTCAGGAAATGGAAACAAAAGGCCATTTATACTTAGAATCAGAGATTGTTGAAATTTCTGGGACACTAAATGAGGAAAGAGGGCTTGGAGAATTTGACACATTTGTTAAATATAATGAAGATGAAAAGGGCAGAGGAAAACATTAAGTAACTTACCAATTGAGCTTGTGTAAATGGATGGCAAAACAGGAACCTCGAGAGATAGTCAATTTTTTTTTTTTCTAAACCTTTAACCCCACAAAGCTTCATGTATACATCTAAAGATAATCTATGTCTCTGGTAGATATTGCAATTCAGGTGTATTTTTGTTTCAGATGTTATAAAATTGGATGCAAATGTTGTGTAAATGACTATAGTCCTACCAAGATTCAAAATTGGCGGCTACAATCTTAACAAGATAAGATATGAAGGTAACACAGCAGACACAGAAGGGAAACTACAAGAATTCCTACAGATGGTAATGAAGGAAAGCAAGAAAAAAGGATTAAACATCAATTGCAAGAAGATATATTACATGTTTGTTCCTATTGGAACAGATAAATATGCAAATTATAAACTAGAGATATCAAAATGTAGGAAGAACAAAATTTAAACATCTGGGAAGTGTTAAACAGTATAGAAAGTACAACAGTGAATTCCAAAGGCACATAGGGATAGCAAAAGTTGCCTTCAAAAACTAAGTAAAAGTATTAAGAAACAAGAAAATTTCATTAGAAACAAATGAAAGAGAACTGAACTGTTATGTCCTCCTCTAGAGCAGTAAATACTGGACAATCACCTCACAGGTGAAGAAGTGACTTGAAGCAACAGAAATGTGGTTCTACAGAAGTATACTGAGAATACCATGGACTGAACATGTGTGAAACAACAATATTTTAGAGAAAATGGAAACAAAAAGGCACTTATATTTAAAATCAGAAATAGACAATTGAAATTTCTAGGGCACATAATGAGGAAAGAGGGCTTGGAAAATTTGACACAAGACAAGTGATTGTAGGCTAGAGGAATAGAGGAAAACAACAAATAACCTACCTAACAAGCTTGTGAAAATGGATGGCAGAACAGGGTTTAGAAGAGATAGCAAAAACACAAAGTTTATTAAGAGCTACTGTGGGGAAAATTGTGAAAATGGCCTACCTCGGAAACGCGTTCGAATCTGCGCAGTATGTAAACTCTGGTCCTTCCAACTGTAAAAAAGAAAACCAAAATGGCGGCGCCCGCGTTTTATGCCGAGCGGTTTCGGTCAGTTAACGTGAAATCTCGTTGCCTCGTGATTCGCATGCAAATCGTGGTCGGTCCGCAGCTGTATAAAGCAGGCTCGTTTCTGCTGTTTCAAATGAGAGGGTTTTCGGCTCGTGAGAAGGTTGGACGTGCGACACCGGTTTTCTTTGTGCCTACCTGCTATCATCAGTTGAATTGTTGAGTTACACACCACAAGCTATTTCGGCAATGGACAAGTTCGATCTAAAGTTGATCCCAGAATTCGACGGCTCCCCCACGGGCCCGACTATCGTCGAATGGTTTGAAAAGGCCGAACGTGTTTGCAGGGTGTCCAAAATAAAGGAACCTGCACTAGTCATCCCACTGAGACTCACGGGAGGAGCCTACGCAGTATATCAACAACTCGGGGACGATGCTGACCTAGAAGAGATCAAGGACGCCCTGTATACGGTCTTTGGAATAGATCCATTCATCGCTTGGAAACAGTTCGTCGGACGACGGCTCGAGCCGGGTGAGACCGTGGATGTTTACCTGGCTGATTTGCGAAGGCTGGCAGTACCGTTTGGCGGAGCAACGGACCGCATACTGGGGTGCGCCTTCCTGGCAGGGGATTCCTGACGACACCAGTCGGCTCCTGCGAGCGTCTTCAAGATTGGACACACTGGGAATTGACGAATTGCTAGCCAGGGGCCCGAAACATCTTGAAGGACACTGAACAGATCGCGGCAGCCGTGAGAACGCCTGAGAAACCGAGGGAGGGCCCAAAGTGCTACAAGTGCGGTGGACCTAACCATTTCTCTAGGGACTGCCGGAGCCGAAGTGACGTAGGAGGGAGCAGCAGACGGAACCGAGCACGATTACGCTGCTATCGCTGCAAAGAATTAGGCCATGTAGCACAGGATTGCTCGGGAAATGAGTCCGGGGACAAGGTGCTGTCGCAACCCTTGCCCCCTCTCGGTCAGTAAATGCGGCATTGCCTGTTGTCAACGTGTACGTTGAGGGTAAACGATGTTCGGTGCTCGTTGACACTGGATGTTCCCGATCGATCGTTAGTGCGGATCGATGCGTGACATGGAACAGTCAACGAATAGATTCGGACGATTGACGGGGTGTCCGGGCCTGTTGTTGGTGTCGGGACTGTGTCAGTCCTAACAGACGGAGGGAGTCATGCCAAAGTCGACGTCTTGGTGGCACGTCAAAGGCCCCTCGGGTACGACCTGCTACTTGGGATTGATGCGATCCGAGCGTTGGGAGGCATGATGATCACGCCAGCCGGAAATGTGGAACTGGGTGAAAGAAGAAAGGTGTGTGCAGCCCTTTGCGTTAGTGAGCCGGATTTCGACGTCTCCTTCAATTCCGACGAGAGTGTGGACCGCCAGGTGAAATGGGCCCCAAAAAGACCCGCCAGTTCAGCTTCGCAACAAGGTCGCTGAGTACAAAGTTCCAGACAGCATCAGAGGAAAATACGAGAAAGAGCTTCAGCAGTGGATTGTGAACGGCTGGCTGATTCCGTACCCCCAGGAAAGACTGGGACCCCAAAGGGTCTGATTCCCTTGATGGCAGTCGTGCAGGAGCAGAAACAGAAGGTGCGTCCGGTACTCGATTACCGCGAATTGAACGACTTTGTGGATGCTTTCACTGCCGATGCAGAAGTGTGCACATAAGTTGAGAACGTGGCGGCGGCAGGGGAGTCAATGTGTCGCTTCTGGATCTGCGGAACGCATATCTTCAGATTCACATCGACGAAGCGCTGTGGCCATTTCAAACGGTTATTTTCAAGGCCAACGCTTCTGTCTTACGCGGCTAGGATTTGGGCTAAATGTAGCGCCACTCATCATGAAATCCGTTATAGACGCCATCGCATCGCAAGACCGCACAATTGAAAGTGCCACATCAGCATACGTTGATGATATCTTCATTAATGAAAGTTTGGCCTCTGCATCGCGTGTAAGACAACACTTTTCGGATTACGGTTTGGTGTGCGAAGGATCCGGTGCGACTGAGAGATGGAGCAAGAGTTCTTGGCTTGCAGGTCTGGGAAGAAAATGGCACCCTCCGATGGAAACGAGGAAGTCAAATTCGGAAGCCCCTGATGTGTTGACCCGGCGGCGCGTATTTTGGTTGTGTGGAAACTTGTTGGACACTTCCCAGTGTGTGGATGGCTCAGGGTGGCAGTTGCATTCGTCAAGCGCCTGGCAACCGCAGCAACCAATGGATGGGATGATAACATCAAAGATCCCTCTCTCTGTCGCATACTAGCAGAGATGTTAAGTAGAGTGCGGGAACTGGATCCCGTCGGAGGAGACTGGTGCATGAGTGGTGACGAGATCACAGTCTGGGTGGATGCGAGTTCCGTGGCGACAGGAGTGGCATTGGAAGTAAACGGAAATGTCATCGAAGATGCGTGCTGGCTGCGTCCGACTAATGATGCCAGGCACATTAATTTGGCTGAACTCGATGCGGCGCTTAAAGGAGTGAATCTGGCTCTCCAGTGGGGAGGCGACAACGTTGCACTTGGTCACTGATTCGGCGTGTGTGCACCGGTGGATTTCAGACACCTTGACCGGGAAGGCACGGGTGAACACAAGGGCGGCTGGTGAGATGCTGGTCAGGCGACGGCTGGGCATTTTGCGATCGTTGGTGGACGAATATGGATTGACCGTAGACGTGACACTCGTGCAGTCCTGTCAGAACCGTGCAGATCGCCTCACCAGAGTACCGCACAGGTGGCTAGAACTGCTCAAGAGAGGAGAACCGGCACTCGAGAGCTGTGCAGTGGCAGGGAGACGACTGGATGAGGACCAGGTTGCCAATACGCATCGTCAATGCGGACATCCGGGCGTGAAACGAACTCTGTACTTCGCCAGGTTAGTCGACCCGCAGGTGTCCAGAGAAAGCGTTAAATCCGTTGTGAAGGCCTGCACAACCTGTCAGTCGATCGATCCGGCACCCGTTCACTGGGAAAGAGGAGAACTGAGCGTGAAGAGCAACTGGAGCAGACTGGAAATGGACATAACTCACTACAATGGTGAGAATTTTTTTAACACTCATTGATTGCGGTCCCTCCAGGTTTGCGGTATGGCGGCCGCTGCGCAGACAAGACGCGAGCACCGTCATTCGACTGTTGGAGAATGTTTTCCTGGAGCGAGGCCCACCCATGGAAATACTGACGGATAACGATACTGCGTTCACCAGTAAAGATTTTAAAGAATTTGCGGACACTTGGGACGTGCATCTGCGGTTTCGATGTGCCTAC
>CAHIKZ030000287.1:1792500-1860000 GCA_903632075.3 Acanthosepion pharaonis
CAAATACACATTACCATCTGATGCCCACTTAGACATACAAGAATCTTCAAAATCCTATATACCCATTGAATTATCTATGGTTTTAATACACATGATTTCAAAATCTGCAAAACTTTTATCTTTTTGTTACTTATCAACTTTGTTCTGCTATCCATTTACTCAAGCTCATGCAATAGGTTGTGCATTGTTTTCTTTTGTCCCTCAATCTGTTCTGTGGATATTAGATTTTCCAAACCCTCTTCATTATGTACCCGAGAAATTTCAACTGTCTCTTCCTTATAAGTTTTCTTTTTGTTTCCAAATTTCTCTAGAACCTCGTTGTTGCTCACATGCTTGGCCTATACCATTCTTAAATTCATAAAGTCTAGGTACCATAAATTCATGAACTCTAGGTACCATAGAGGAAAGTAGGATTAAAAACGAAGCCTCTGAAAAGAGTAGATGACCCTTCTTGTAGGGGTCAATGGCTATCTATAATTCTGGGGTAGAAGAGACCCCATGGCTACGTATGTGCCCAGTGTGCTGATGACATGGCATTGCTGGGTGGAGGGCTTCTTAGTCTGAAAATCAATAGCCAGAGCAGACAGTTCCCTCGATGGAATCTATGGCCACATCTCCATGAGTGAGTAAGCCTTCAAGCTGAGGAACATTGGCCACTCTGTTAGGTCAATTTGCCCAAGACATGTTATGCATGAATGAATAACTTTCCAGATTTCAAATCAGATATCTAGAGTGAACTGGTCAAGTGCTCAGTGACCATATAACCACACCCAGTCAGGGGATTGATGACGATGTATCTTCAACCCAAGCCATCCAACAAATAAGAATGGAATAAATAGGATTACAAATATTTAGTAAGCACGGTTTATTCTAACACAATAATATAAGTACATACTTATTTTGTAGAAATGTATCATAAGATTAGCTCATTAGCCATTACCCTTTGTCAAGAGGTTTAATTAAACACAACTTCATCCAGCAAACCCAAAAGTCTAGAATAAAGATTGACATTCAAACTCACAAGAGTGGTAATGGTTTGCAAAACTAACTCATTAATCATTGCTCTATGGTAAGACACCCAATACTGATTTATATTAAGGCTAGCTAAGTAAAAACAAACCTACAAGTGCTGAGACACCTAGTGAGGATCAAACTCACATTAATAACTGTCAGCAAAACAAGTTTATTAACCATTGAACTATGGTAAGATATACAATATCAATTTATATTAAGGTTAGCTTAAGAACAAATGTATAAGGGATGAGGCACCTAGTGAGGAACAAACTCCTAACAGTAGTAAGACTGCAAAACTAGCTCATTGAACATAGTTCTATGGCAAGGCACATGGCATTGAATTATATTAAGGCTAGCTTAATAACAAACAAATCACCTTGTGCTGAGACACCCAGTGAGGAACAAACTCATTACTGTAGTAACAGTCTAAAAACTAGCTAGTTCACCATTGTTCTCTGGCAAGGGACACAATACTGATATTTATTAAGGCTAGCTCTGTAAAACAAAAAGAAAAAAAAATAATAATCAAATCTCCAAGTGCTGAGGTACCCAGTGAGGATCAAATTATCTATAGTTAGCTTTATACAAACCCTTGTCTTTCAAAGAGCATGTCGGGTAATTATCTGTGAGACTAGACTTTAGAGTGAGTGGTTGAATGAGTGGGAGTAAATGAATATTTATGAAATAAGAGAGAGTGATACTCACTCTCTCCCTCTTTCTCCCATATTATGTCCCTCCATTATATTATCATCATTAACATTTACTGTATTTGAGATGTCAGACTGACTTTTAAAATTTTGTCTCAACAAATATCCATGGTGACGTGGGTGGCCTAACACAGAGAATGGAATTGGCAAACACAGTTCTAATTTCAGTTGGGTCAGTTTGCATTGACTTGTACTAAGGCATGAATCTATTTGTCCCTCAACAAAGGTAAAACAGTAATGGAGATTGAGCACAGTAATGAAGTCTATCTTGAGATGTCAGACTGTCAACTCAGTCATGTAAAAATTCCCAAGAAGTTTGCAAGGAAAAAATCATTTGCAACATATTTTTATAACAAAAATCATTTGTGAGTTCAAAGTATCATGACTGTGTGTGTGTGTGGCTCCATAAGTCTGCAGGAATAAAAAAAAAAAAAAACCTGTCATCTCTCAATGAATACATTTGTTTAGGACATCTGGAATTCTGTAAAAATACTAAACCGAGCTCAATGTATTCACCATACATACCAAGTTCATGCTTTGTTCACTAATAATTTCATATTATTACTAATACTACCAAATGATAGGTAACAAATTAACATGAAAAAAATTAAAGACAGTACTACTAATTAACATAATTAGATAATACTACTACTAATATAATTAAATGAAAAGTAATTAAAATGAAGATGAAAGAAAGACTATTTACTTTAATAAAAATTCAAGTTCTTACTACTAATACAGCTACCAATACAACTAGTTTAAATAAAACATGTGAAATGAATATGAAAGGAATAATTAGACAAAAATTAATAGTTTGTGATACTTTATGTAACAAAAATTCAAGATAATATTGTTACTAATCCTACTCAATGAAAAGTAAATTTAAGATGAAAGAAATATTTGTCAAAAATCAATAATGGTTGATAATGATCCTAATAAAACTTCAAAGAGGAGGACAATAGTCCAAATAATGTAAATAGTGTACATAATACCTCATCTCAGAAATATAGACAGATACCATTGGATTCTATCACTAAAATAAACACTTTAAAAACAAACTATTGTGTAAAATTCATATCTGATTAAGAGCCATTTCATGGTGGCACATAAAAAAAACAAAAAAAAAAACACCTTACTAGGCAGGTGGTAATATTCTGGCTCATCAGGGTACATTTCTCCAACAGAAATATCCTGTTGCTTGGGAGTAAATGACTCATGTAGGTGTGAGTGTGCCCCCCCCCAAAAAAAAAAACTATTTTTTCTCTATTTCAATGGGTTATCAAAATGAGTGTAATCAATGATACTTCTCTTCTGCTTCTCTGTAATACTTTCTCCAAAGAAATTATATATATATATATATATATATATTAGATAATTCGCTAATCAGTGAATGAAATGTCTTATGGGAACTCTTCTTTATAGTTTTTATACAATTATTTTTGTTTTTGCCTTCCTTAACATTTAGGAAAGAAGCCAAATAGAACCTTGTTATGGATCATTAGATTGACAGATAAATTGTGAATTAACTGCCTCTCTCTCACACACACACACACTTCTACTCTCTCTCTCTCACACACACACACACACTTCCACTCTCTCTTTCACCAACACTCTTTCACTCGCTATCTTAATCTTTCTTTTTTTTTCTCCCTTACTCTTTCACGTCTCTTTTTCTCCCTTACTCTTTCACGTCTCTCTTTCTCACATGCTCAGCAGTGTCAAGTTCAGTCAGTACTTAGATGGAGGACCACTTGGGAACATCAGTTACAGTAAGCAACATCTTACATCAAAATGTGTTTTGGCATTCTTTCACTTGACCACTCACTCTCATAATCTCTCTCTCTTTACCTCTCACAATATCTTTTTCATACTCAAAATCACTCTCTGTTTCCCTCTGATCCCATAGATTTAAATTAAAAAAGATTTCTTATGTATATAGCTGTCCAATCATTTTCAACTATGCCCATCTGTTAGGGTGGGTTGCTAATTCCTGTTGCTGGTGCCTGCTCAGGCAAATTTTGTGTTTGTTCAACATCCACAAAGCCAACCTGTGGTTTATACTGCAACTATGCTAAGTGCACCTTAATTACAATTTCTGGGAGAGAAAGCATAATCTGATGTGATCACTAGTTTGAATAATGCCAATCAAAACCTTTGGTCACAATGACTTGTGATTTTATGCTAGTATGACCATCCATAGATTCCAAACAGTTTTATCAACCCAATTTCCCCTCACAAGGTTAGGATCAATGTGTGGTGTGATTTTCAGACACTTCCTAACAGTGTTGCATGATGGGATTGTCTCCTCCCTAAAATGATATAAAGAAGTCACTACACTGACAAATTGGTTATGTTGAGATTTTAACCTGGGTCTAATGGTCAGAACTCTAATATTCTGACTACTTGGTTATTTATTTTATATTTTCATGTCTGTACTTTTACTAAAATTTGATCTATAACTTATTTCTGCTGTCATGGATATAAAAATATTTACATGAGAAAAACAGAAACAGAATTTTTTTTCTTTTCATCATTTCAACTGAAGCAAGGCAATAAAGCCACTAAGATGCAATGGCTTACCGAGAATGAAAGAAAATTAGCGAAGAGAAAGGACAATAAAAGAACAGGATTCAAGAAGACAGAAATTGGCAAGTGATGCTGCAGTTAAACTGTTGCAGACCATAGGTGACAGGAAAGCAAGAAGTGAGTTCCACAGGCGAGAAGTGTGAGAGAAGAAACTATTAGAATAGAACTTACAGTTGCAGCTAGCTATTTCAACTGTAAAAACAATAAGACCTCATTGCTATGCTTAAATTCATGAAATCAAGTTACCAATGAGGAAAACTCATTAGAACAATTGCCATGAAAAAAAAAAAAAAAAAAAAAAAAAAAATCACAGGAAAGCCATGTTGAGTCAAAAGAAAGCTTAACCTCTGTTGGATGTTATATAAAATTTATTTCACAAAAGGAAGTTTATCATCAATTTATCCCACAATTCTCCAAAAATATGGAGTTTAAGCTAACATTGCTTCCATCAAAATCTATTTGTGTAAATTAAATATTGCATGAGAAAAGAAGACCAAAAAACGTCAAAATACAAAACTTCAAGGACTAAAAGATTCCCAAATAAATATTTATGCTACAAGTTTGATGGAAAACATCTCTAACTGAGATTTACCTCCCAGACACCAAAATCTACGTAAACTTTGCTTGTAAGCTTTCATCACATGCCCATCTAAACATTGCTGCCTGAAAAATAACATTCATTCTAATGGTTATATTGGAGGAGGTGCTGAAAAGTTCTTAGCTGAACACACTTGCCAAGATCTGACTAAATAATCAAACATAAGAATGTTTTTTTTTAAATCATTTCACTTTCAGCAAGGCAATAAATCCACTAAGACGCAAAGCATTACTGAATGTGAAAGAAACTTAGAAAAACAAACATGATTAAGTAGAGAGAGAATAAAAGAACAGCAATTATTACCAATAGAATAAAGATGTTATATTTATTCCTTTCTAGATTGTTTTTTGTTTGGGTTTTTTTTTTTTTTATAGCTTGACCTTCAGTCATAATCTTGCAAAACTTTTTGAATTGATTGGTTTCACTTTTCAAAATTTGCCATTTTTTTTTTTTTGACTTGTCATATTTTCTTTTTCTTCTCCTTTTCTCTTTTATTGTCTTTCTTTTTCTAGTTCATCAATTTCCAACTTGCCAATTAAGGAAGATTGTACTATTTGCTTGGAAGGCCTATTGAAAAATAATTTTTTTCTTCATTTCTCAAAAGAAAATGATAAACATCGTTTTCACAACCTTGCCTCATATTATTGTCTATTATTTATTTCTAGATGCCTTTTCCAAAATGATTCAATAATGGAAATGAATAAAAAAAAAATTCCCCTTTTCTTGTTCTCCTGCCAGTTGATGTTCATATTGCTACTGCTATTCCAATTTTATTTTTTTTCTCTTCCTTGTTTGAATCAAATGTGATTGATTTAAATTATTCAAGATATTTTGATGGCTATTTTCTTAACTTTCTTTCATTCAACATACTTAGGCAAATCAATAAATTTGTAGCCTAATAATTTAAAAAAAAAAAAAAGGCATTTATATTACTCAGCAGTTATTTATTTTTCAACAGACCCTTTCCTGGCCAATGCCCTTAATTCAGTTGTAAATATTTTGGTAAATATAGGTAAAATGTTGCTAAGTCTATAATTCATTATGAGAAAAAATAATTCATTTTGCACAAGAAATATTTTTCAGCAATCTCCATTCTTATCAATGCACTTGAAACAACACTTCTAAATTAATCACATACATCAAACATTATATTTGTGACACATCTAAGTATTATACAGTGAAAATTTCAGATTAAAATCCAGCTGCAGATATTAATCCACCCTGGTATGTATATAGTGTCCGGCCAGAAAAGCAGTTATTTAATATTAACAAAAGATTAGCCTACCTAGCACTTCAGACCCCTTTGATATCCTCTTCTTTGGATCATTAATATTTATAAGGCAAGTTTAAAATACTAAAAAAGTCTATTTCTACTATCTCATCAAAAGAGTCCAATACAGACAGATGGTCAAATTGGTTAGATTCAACAATTTTTAGCATCAATATTGAAGTGTAATATATATATATATATATATATATATATATATATATATATATATATATATATAAAATAAATAGAGGATACCTGCCTACTAGGGCAGCTAGCCAATCCCTATTGCAGACACTCGTTCAGGCACATTTGTGTTTGTTCAACACCCACAGAGCCAACCTGGAACTATGCTGAGCAGACCTTAGTTACACTTTCTGGGAGAGAGTGTTATCTAGCACGATCAACAATCTGAACAAACACCAGCACACAGCCACGATGACATTGACTTTGTGCTAGCACAGCTACCAACAGTCCCCAAGTGTTCTATCTACCAAATTTTACTCACAAGGCTTGGCCCAAACCATTGGTATGGTTTTCAGGTACTTTTCAAAGGTGCTGCCCGCTGGGATCGCCCTCCCCTCACTCCAGATCGTTAATGTCAGGTAGGAGACGTCCTGACAAATCAACTGTGGTGATATTCAAACATAGGGCTCATGGTCAGGAAGCACACATTCTAACCACTTGGCCATGTGCCTATATATAAGTAATCGTAAGGAGCCAGGTAAACCTACCTATGTTTTACCTAAACAGATCTTCAGGGTAAAGCTGGCTTTAACCTGAGATCCATTTAGGTGAAACCTAGGTAGATTTGCCTGGATCCTTAGGATTATTCTAGTTTAGCGCTCTACTTCGTCTATTGAGCACTTTACATCATTGACTTTTTACTCATTTTGTGTTTTTCTCTTTGGACTTGGAGCTTAAACACTTGACGATTGATTTTGCCTTGTTTTAATGTTCTTGGTTCTTTCTTTTTTTTTTATTTCCCATTTATCCTCGGGTACTGATTTGTTCTACTACAAGTTAAGCTATCCAAAGTTTTCCAAACAAGTACCACCATTATATATATATATATATATATATATATATATATATATAAATAAAAAATGATAAAAATATAGTTTTAAAGTATGCTATATCTATGGGTTAAAGTGCTCAATATCAGGGATAGAGCATATATAAATATAAAAGTCGACATCGAGCTCAACACTCTGCTGACAGTGTTTTATGCTTAAACAATCTTCAGACCATGTGCATTGTCTTTTGGCTTGACTATTTATATATGTTGATCAATGGTGCATTATGGGTAGTTCTATTTTTATTATTCTCAGGGTTATTGGGTGGGTGATAACTTATGTTTCAAATTATTCTAGGGGTTATTGAGTAGAAACTATTGTAGATCCAAATGCAGTTTTGTGGTTATTTTATAGTATTATAGTTATAGTGTTCCCAAGGGGAGTCATAGTATGCAGATGGAAAATACTGTAGCTAATGGGAGGTACACAACTTGATATGCGATCAGTATCAGCAGGGTCACCGTGGAGAGGGGGTATGATGTTGAAAGACCCAAAACCCTTAATGAACCTCGGCTAGAAACATCACTTATGATGCGTACCAAAGCATTTTATGAAATTATTTGTTTTTTTTTTTTTTTTTTTTACACATTATTTATTACTGATTACTTAATTGTTATTGGCTGTTATGTTTAATTGTGTTTATATGGGCATTTATTTGTTAATTTGTTTATTATTTACTTATTGATTTGGATGATTTTATTTTACTTATTTTTATTCATTTGCTTTTAGTTTTTGATTTTTAAGTAACGATAGTAAAAATTTTCATGTCTGCGTTTATATAATATATATAAGTGAACATTGAGGTCTAACAATCAGAGGTGACAAGCTAGACAATCGATTGCATCTAGCATAAAACAGCCTGTTGCCTCTGAGTGTTGACCTCAATGTTCACTTTTATATTTATATATGCTCTATCTCTGATATTGAGCACTTTATCCTATAAATATAGCACACCTTAAAACTATATATTTCTCCATGTGTGTGTGTTACATATGTATTGTGATCTCTCAGATAAAAAAAATGTTCTACCTACAAAAATTCTATTGACCTCTAAATAATTATGTAGTTTTATTTATCAATTTTAACATAACGTAAAATTCTATTTCTACAATGAGAAAAATGCCTAAGATATAGATGGGCTACTATGACAACAGAACACTATTATTATACATCTTTCTATGATGCAATTCTTGTGATGAAACACAAAAGGCTTTTCAAATGTTTGTGCATCAATGTGTGCGGGTTATGCTACATATTGTATATGTTCATGTCAGTTTGGGAAAATTATTAAAACTAAAGTGTTTAAATGCGTTCTTATTCTAAAATAGAATAACTACATTTTCTATTGTCAAGTAAGTCAGGGAAAAAAAAAAAAAAAAAAAAAAAAAAAATGAAGAAATTGGGAATGGGAAGGTAGTTTGGAATTGGTCACAGAATAAAGTGCATATTGTCTTAAATGCAAAGCTTTCAACACTCAAATGCAATATGGAGACGCAAGTTCTCAAGAGGCAATCCGAAGGAGTAATGCAATCCAACAGAAATCAATGTTATTGCAAAATGCTGTTTGCTTGCCATTAGCAATGTAAAAAAAAAAAACCCAAAAAGTTAGTTGAAGGCACAATGCACTGGAGATCAAAACAAGGTTAATACTAAACATTCTTAAATATTATGGGCTGCTTATAGGCTAATAGAAAAAGTGGCCTCTCTCTTTCTCTCATATATATATATATATATATTATATATATTATATATATATATTGTTAAATATAACAGACAATGAATGTCTATTATGTCTGATCATTAGCCATTTTAATGGCTGTATGTTTGCTTTAATATGAACATTAGAACAGCTCATGATCATAATAGACATTCATTGTCTGTTATATATGTTTATACATTTTTTTTTTTTATAGATACAAATATTTAAGTAAATGCCCTGTTTATAATAAACAGTATTAAACAACATTTACCAGCCTGAAAGTATTAAAAGTGATTTACTGGCCTGAATGTCCTGTTTCTGTGAAAATTTCTTGGACATTCAGGCTGGTAAATGTTGTTTAATACTGTTTATTATAAACAGAGCATTTACTTAAATATTTGTATCTAAAAAAAAAAAAAAGTATAAACATTATATATATATATATATATATATATATATATATATATATATATATATATATATATATATATACTCATCGCAACAATATATTCAATATTTACCAGTTATACTCGATATAAATTAGAGGCATATTAAATTGTAATTTCTTAATGAATTTATTTTGAATCCAACACTTATTACTTCAATCATTATTTTTAGTAGATACCTGAATATGAAATAGACTCCCCGTTTTTATTTTAAGCATTGTATATTATACCTATTGGCCTGTACACTCAAGAAATCTTGATAAAGAAAATGTGCTCATCAAGAGAATTTGAACCTGCATCCCACCATTTTAAATCTATTTAGAAATTGCTTTGTTTATATTTCAAAGACAAAATTAAACTGATATGTGTTTTCAAGAAAAATCTGAACAAGGAGATGTGCTTTCCTTAAAAGGAAAAGTAAAACCCTGCTGGACAGTTCACTCTTTGCGCCTGAGCAGTCTAAGGCACACCAGATCAAATGATGGTTTCTCCTATAATGGAGGACTCAGATTCTAATCCTGCAAGGAGAGCATATCTTCTTTACCAAGTTTTCTCGAGCGTGTGACCGATAGATGTAATACATGATGTTTAAAATAAAAATGGGGCACATATTTCAAAAGAGTTCAGTTGTCATCGATAGAGTTATGTTATTTTTTAGATAAAAAAAAAAAACAAGGAAAGAAAAAACCTTGAGAATTTACCACTTACAGGGCACAAAATTAAGTAGAAAATAGCCCAAGCAAATGGATGGCAAAAGAAATATTGAGCACAAAGAGGAGTACTCCAGAGTGCCACAGAGAAGTGTATTCCCGAGGGCAACAAAGAAGAGTAATTCTGAGTGCGACAAAGAAGAGTAATTCTGAGTGCGACAAAGAAGAGTAATTCTGAGTGCGACAAAGAAGAGTAATTCTGAGTGCAACAAAGAAGAGTAATTCTGAGTTACACAGAGCAGTCTACTCCTCAGTGACACAGTGCAGAGTACTCATGAGCACAACAAAAGACAGAAAAACAAGACCAACATCCTGAAGGAATATGGTACAAAGAGATAGAAAGAAACAGACTAGCAATACTACAGAACATTTTAATATTGCATCAATAATATTGCACAATATATATGGTTTTTCTTTTTACACACATCTGCACATGGTCTTGCTGCAAGTGATGTTGAAAAGGCCACTTAAAGTTTGAAGCTCATAAAACGAAAATTTCTTGAAAAAGAAAATAAACACTTAAAGCGAATGAAGTAATTTGGCCAAAAGCTAATTTAAAAGCAAATTCAAAATGTTGTTTAAGAGCTTTGGGAAACAATCTCTAAGTCATTCAGATTGAAAAAAAAACAAAAAACAAACAAACAAATCAATGAAAGAATTTCACCATTTATAGAAATGGCCCAGTTGTAAAATAGCTAGAATTTGGTATTATAATGGGAAATGTGAGATCTGGAAAGTGGTTGGCCCACTTTGATTGTTCTTTTTATAGATCACAAACATTTGAATCTGTAATCTTTGATTTTCATCAGATAAAAGGTACTCCAGATTTCCCAATGAACCATGACAAATGATGGAAATCTTGTGATATTCCATGGATAAGAGGAGAGAGAATTTAGGAACAAATGCATTAAGGCCAGGTTAGCCTGACAATTTTAAATAAGGAATTTTTCACCATTTTCTATTTAAAATACATGAATTTAACTCACTACAACTGCCAATCTGTTTTTCATATACATTGAAATAGGTGACAGTCTGATCAATATTTGAAATTTACTGATTTTCTATTTACTTTCTAAATATACTTTAGCTTTAGTATAAGGAAACTGTTATAGAATTCTCTTTAGTAATAATCTGCAATAGAGGTTCCATAAACATTCAGTGGGAGATTTACTATGAAACAAAATGGAGCTTAATCTTTAGGGCTCCTCATCACAGAGGGGTCCCCTGAAGCAATTTTTTTTTAATGGGTGAATTAAAAAGTGTTTTTTTTTGTTTTTTTTTTTTTTTTTTTTTTTAAGTATTTATTATTAAAATAAGTCCAATTTAGTGATAGAATCAGAAGCCAAGGTTTTCAAATAGTTTATATCGGTCTTAAAATATGCTCTAATAACTTGACCTCAAAATCCTCCTGTAATTGGTCAAATTTCAAAATTTTCTTGGGAGGGGGTTGCAATGCCTGAACCCTGGCTGCATAGTCTTGTTGAGCTGGCCAGAGTTTATTCATAGTCTACATTTTGCCAGTTCAATCCTTGAATCTATCCTTGCTGATTGTGAAGGGACTCTTCATAACCATTCAAGCTTCAGGTCCCCAAAAATGTAGGTTCACCACTGTAACCCTTACACCATAATGAGATGCCCTAATAAATTATATTTATAGGGTGTCTTCTAGTTATTATATCACTTATTACTTATAGGGTGTTATAATTACTATATTTCATTATATAAAACATGTACATATACCCTAACACAAAAAAATCAGTTATAATGTTGGTGGAGGGAGATGTACCCCTAAAATAAAATCTAATAACATTTTGAAATATAACAGAAATCTGAAGAAGACCAGGGAGTAAATAGCTGAAACAGAGCGGAAAAAAAGATCAGTAAAGATGAAGCCACATACAAGGACATCTCATTTAATCAGGACAGGTTTCATAGTTTCTGTTTATATTTCTGAGATGAGGTATTATGTACACTATTTACATTATTCGGACTATTGTCCTCATCTTTGTTGCCATAATTATTACAATGTTTCAGCCGTTGTATGCTCCAGCCTTCTTCAGGTGGTTGGAATGTTGAACTGAACCCTTTATTTCGCTCACTGGAGTAGACTGTTCTAGTTCCATGTGCCATGTTTAATGGATGTCATTTATCAGTTAATTCCCCTCTCCAAGTTCTCCACTGCCTTAACCGGGTCTTTGGGTCCTGTCACTGGATTTAACCAATGCCTTTATCCACTGTGCCATGTGTTAAAGCAGTGGAAAACTTGCAAAAGGGAATTAACAGTAGATAACTGATAACTGACATCCATTAAACATGGCACATGGAACTAAAACAGTCTACCCCAGTGAGCGCTATAAAGGGTTCATTCCAACCACCTGAAGAAGGCCGGAGTGTACAACAGCCAAAATGTTGTAATAGATATGGCGACAAAGATGAGGACAATAGTCTGAATAATGTAAATAGTGTTCACTTTATTTATACTATCAGTAGTAATATTATCTTTAATTAAATGAAACAGTGTCAATCATTAATTTTTAAATAGAATTTCCTTCATCTTAAATTTTAGTTGCCATCAATAAATAGCACAGATCAACAATAAAGTATTAGTTTGTGGTGAAATTCAAATTTCTATCCTCTTTTGGTTAACTGCCTGTTTGTTCTTTAAACTCCCAGACACAGATCTAATTTTTCCACAGTTAAAAATTTATAAACAGTCATTGACATTTATGCATTTAATAACAGAAATGACATTTTTACTTTTTTTTTTATCAGCCATTTCTCAGATTACACATAAGCAATGAAATAGAGCTGAAAGCCTTACAAAATGGCCAACAATATCTTTGGCATTCATTTTGGCTAGTTTTGTGATCATGATGGTCTTGAATGCCTTCTTAGAATTTTTGCTTGACTTTGTTATTCTTTGCCAACAATGGCTTGAATCAAATTTGGCACAAATCATCCAGGAAAATAAGACTAAAAGAAACCGCAAGTAGTTTACTCTGGAGAATACACAAAATATTAAGAAGAAAACTAACTTTCAAAGAGTTGTGAGAAAATCAACTGTATGTGAAGCATGGGAAAAAAAATATCAGTTTACGTCTGAAATACAAGAAGCAACTAAGGGGCCACTGAAGACACTTTTCCCATCAGTTGCCTCTCCCTGAACAGGGAGCTGGGGAGGGAAGCAGGAGGAAAGAAATAACAAAATGAATGTTAAGAAAACAAACTTTATAGGTAAAACCTACATTTTCAAAATTTTTCATGAGCAAATGGCAAAAAGAAAATGTATTCTTCCAAGTTTATATCTATATTAAACTGATGCCATAATTCCCAGCATTTTTGACAAATTTATATAATATAAGAATAGACATTGAGATCAAAACCCAGCAGAGGCAGTCTGTTTCATGCTTAAACACAATCTTCAAGCTGTGAAATTGTTGCCATCAATGTCCACTTCTATATTTCCAAATGTTCTATCCCCTGATATTGAGCACTTTAACCTATAAATACAGCATAGCCTAAAACTATAATTTTTGTCATTCTAATACAAAGAAAACATGGTTAAAGAGATCAGCCATAGATTAGAATGAAGTGAAACTGCTGTTCTGGTTGACCACACAAAGGTGAAAACAGTAGAACTCCCACTATACAGACACACATTCACATTTATCATTACACATTATCCAATGTCCACTTAGACATACAAGAATCTTCACAAACTTACATACATATAGAATTATCTATGGTTTTAATGCACATGATACATGACTGACTAATGAGAACTGACCCAAATAAAATTCCATCATCTGTCAGATTCCCATCTATATTTGATTAGCATTTGATCTGTAACTCATAATATATAAAATAATATATTGCTCTACTTTGTATTGAGCAATTTTTTAAAAGTAAGTGCTATGAACAGTGTCATTTTACTCCATCTGTTCTTTCTCTCATTTGGATATATATATAAGCAGACAGACTCCTGTGATCAGCTGAAATAATACTGTAAAAAAAAAAAAAAAAAAAAAAAAAAAAAAAGAAATTTTTGTTCCAGTTGACTTGACTGATTCGATCCCATTCTGCAGCAGTGGAAGTGAAAACCTCAGATTGTAGAGAGAAGTGGTATTTCAGTAAGAGAGTTCAGTGGCTAAATGCCCTTTTCTAATACAAAAAAGATTTCTCACTCAAATGCACCCACACAATTTACTGTTATTGCCCTTTTCCCATAATTGTTGTTACATTTAGTGAAAGAAATGTGTATGCAAATGTAACAAATATTATGGGACAGTAGTAATACTACATGAATAAAACTACAAAAGAAGCTAAGAGAGAAATAAAGGGAACGGCAAGAACACTCACTAAGCTTGCAAACAGAAAAGTTTTTTTTTTTTTTTTTTTACTAATTTCAGTGATTTGTTCAGTGGACTAAAAAGGAGAAAAAAAAAAAAATAAAGGTTTACCAGCAAGAAATTAGAAATACTTCAAAATAACTTCAGTCAGAGGCTGCTGGATTTTTGCAGTATATTTTACATGTCAGATCAGTGAATGGTCGCAAACGAACTGTTCTGAAGCAGATTTTTACAGCAACTGACTTTGCCAGTTAACTCAATTTTGTCTATATTTCTGAGATGAGGTATTGTAATTGTTTACACTCTTTACATTGTTTGGACTGTTGCCCTCATCTTTGTTTCCATATTCACAACATTTCGGTCATTGTACGCTCCGCCATTCTTCAGGATCTGTCTATATTTCAGAGATGAGGTATTGTAATTATTTACATTGTTGTCTTCATTTTTATCTTTATTGGCATATTTACAGCATTTAAGTCATTGTGTGCTCTGGCCTTCTTCAGAAGATTGGAATGGAGAAGGCCAGAACATACAATGGCCGAAACGCCGTGACTATGGCAACAAGGATGAGGACAACAGTCCAAACAATGTAAATAATAAAAATCAATTAATTTTGACGCCAACCCACAATTACAAATAGCTGGATGAAAGACCATCACTTTTTAAGGTCATTTGACCACATCAAAGAGTTCTTTGAAGTCTTATGTAAATGACTCAAAACTCGGAGAAATTTCTTTCTTAAAAATAGATTCTCTTAATTTCCCATTATAGTGGTGACACTTAGCATTCAAAATATGTGTGCAAATGTAACAACGATTATGGGACAGAGGTAGTTATTTAAAACCAGAGAATTTTTTTAGATTGTGGGAGGAGATACTAATGATTTAGTGATAGAAGTCTTAGTAATTAACCCATAGCTGGGGTGGATTCATACCTTTCCCAAGGGTATTTGCATGTAAGTGAATATAACGAACCCAGCTGAAATTGCAACCTGTCCCTTTGACTAACAATTCTAAGCCATTATCTATGACACCATCTGCACATCCAAGCTTACAGCACCTGGTATCCTACAGTAACTGGTGTTTTAAGATTATATTGTCATAATGGTTACATTTAATAGATGGAATATGTATAGAAAAGTATAGTAAAATTCCCAGAACAATTCTGTGGATAAGACAAAATGGTTTAAGAATGATAAGAAAAAAAAAATCTTAGCTTTTGCCAATGCGTTTCGTCTTCTGACTTAAGGCAAAAATCTAAGATTTTTTCCTTGTCATTCTTTTACAAATGTATCCAATGAGACAGAAATAGAATAAGAAGCCAAAATTAACCAAAAGTTCTTCAGCAATCAAGAAAGGATTCCAGTATGGGAAAAGAATTTGGTACATTTTTAATTGAGAAACAGCACATCCTGTTTTTTCAATTACAAACCAAACCAAAATTCAAAAGAACATGCGACTTGAAAACATTTTCTTTTTTCATTTCCTCTAAAGATTACGAATTAAAATATAACCAGGAAAAATGGCATGTAATTAAAATACATTTAATCGTTCAGTTTTCACATCACTAGAATTCAGTAGGATTTCCTTGGAGACTAAGTGACAGCAAGGTTCTTAAAGTATTTGTGCTGATTTTAGAAGTGTAGAAATGCTGACATCTGGATAGTTTCTATGCTCACTCAGATTTCAAGTTTTTCCAAACTCTTCAGGTGACTTCTAAATGTTCAAATGTTGCAGCATAGAATTATCATCACCATATATATATATATATATATATTACATGAATCACATATATATATATATATATATATATATATATAGCAAAGGTGTTGGTATATAATCCAAGTGGGTCCTAATAATATAAAATATTAAAACTGATCCACAAAAAGAGCTCAATGTATTTATTATTACAGAGCAAATGTAGTATGCAATAAAATACAAAATTACCTCTATGGTAGAATTAGAATTCCGATATAAACTGACTATATACTGGGGTTAAATGAGACTGACAAAGTTTTCATTGGTTAAAATAGGTCTATTCCCCATATGATGTAATTTTGGATTTTATTGTGTAATATATATATATATATATATATATATATATATATTATTGCTTAAGATGTTATTTATTAATTTATTAAACAGTATATTAGATCTGTCATGCCTTGAATTCTCAGCCACAAAGAATCTCCTATGTAAGCATCCTTAAAGTTTATTAGTTTTCTCAATCTGAAGGGAGAAATGCAACCCATGTTCTGTCCTATTGTGTTTTATCCCATATTCATCATGGTTTTTTGACTAAGTTCCATACTGCACTTGCTGCATTCAATCTGCGGGCTGGTAAGAAATCTCTATTAGGGACCATCCTTGAGTTAAGTCAGCTACCACAGTAGCTAGATTTTGACCCATAACTGGAGGGAGGAAGTGATTCTCATTCTAGATTTTAATTCAGAGTTTCCTTCTCGGACAGATTGCCAGCCAAGGCTAGAGCACCCATTTCACCCTATTATTTTGCTCATAGCTGTAGAGAAAGACAAGGATTCATACTAATGGTGAAATTAATTGTTTCCACACAGAAAATGTTCAGCATTCATTAACCGAGCAGTTAGCATTACTGTTGGTTGAAATTTATAAAATATTTTCTTAAAACAGTTTTTTTTTCAGGACAATAGGCTTTGCAAATCCATTCTTATTCTTTCGACAAGGTGGTCCGAAAGTCTTGTCACTCCCTACCAAAAAGGTAGGGAGAGCAATAGAACAAGTAATACAAAGCACATGTACTGGATTCAGTTGTCTATTCACTTTCATTGATGCTTTCACACATTGAGAAGGTCCGTATGAACACCATTTTCACAGCACAAAATGATACAGCACCATCTCCTGTGTGATATTTTACGAAACTGCTTTGTTGATTGTTGCAAAGGCTCTTCAAATGTCATCCTTCAACTGATGGGTATTTTGGCATCGTTCATGTGAAACATTCTCCTTGATAATAAATACCCCCACAGAGCGTTGAAATAGAAAATCATATCATGTAGGAGGTGACAAAACTTTCGGACCACCCTGTAGTATTGATGGGAGTTTCTTTTAACTGGGAGTTTGAAGTAGTGTGGAAAGCTAACATCTTGATTATATCATTATTTTCACTTCTAGTTATACGTGCAACCCATTTTTTTGCTATTGTTAGAAGGTTATCAAGTGATGCGTTTTTTTGTTCTTCGGTAAATGTCTGATTATATAGCACCAATCTATAGTGTTCAGAAGAAGAACTGTCTTCCAAGGGGATTAGCACATAAGTAAACATAACAAACCCAACTGGAATTTGAGCATGGGTCTCCAATTTCCAATTCCGAGCCATTATCCATTACACCAACAAATCCAAGCTTACAGAACCTGGTATTCTCAAGTGGTTACCCATCTAGGTACTGACCAGGCTTGACATTGCTTAACTTCAAGGATCCAGAAGAATTCTATTGTCATATAGAAAGACTGATACAACACATCAGTTCAGCTTACTGTTCTTTGTTACTAAGATTTTCCTGTCTTGATGCTTTGCTTAGCTTTTGGAAGACCTCTTCACTATTCCAACACACTTTTGCATTTCTGCATCACATTTTCTCTGCTGTTAAAACATTTCCCAATGAATTAATTCTCTGTACTTGCTAGATTTTGACATCTCCAATATGTAGCTCACATTTTGGGCCACCCCTTTTACTAATGGCCAGTTAGTACCTTCTTCCTACTTTCTCTGCCTTGTTTCCAAGTTCTTTCAATTTTTTTCTGTGTTTGCTACCAACACAATATCTTTAGTTGGCTCAATACAAATACAAGGTGTCCATAAAGTTCGTGTGCACTTTAAAAAATTTATAACTTTATTTTTATTTGTGATAGAAATAATTTGTAAAAAGGATTAGAAAGGAGTAAATCTATATTTTTTAAGGTTTTATTGAAATTTTATTTAAGTTTCCACATGTCCTCCATTAGCAATACAAAGGGTAATATGATTTTGCAGTTCATGGAAAACATTTGCCAACTGATTTACAGTAACGCCTGAAATGACAGTTATTTTAGCTATACTTAAAACTAGGTACATTAAACTTTAACATTTTTACAGATTATTTCCATTGCAAATACAAATAAAGTTATAAATTTTATAAAGTGCACATGAACTTTATGGACACCCTGTATATAACAGTAGACGGAATGGTACAAAGCAGTACTGGATAATATGTATGCAGTGTTTCTTTCGAGTATAACAAATACACCATTCTTTTAATTAATTCCAAATCTAAGAGTTGACAGCATAAGCCAGGAAATAAGGGTACTTATACTATTTGGTGTAAATATTTAACTTCCTTTAGGAAATCCTAAATAATTAGGGCATAAGACCATCAAAAGCAGAATTCCTGAATTTAATTTCACTAAGTCATTTTTAAAACATGCAACATCTACACACCATATAAAGCAGGCGACATATTTGAAAATAAAAACAAGAGTGGTAGGCAGGAAATAGTATTTGAAAAAAATATTTTTCCCAGAATTTTTGCAGGCAAGTCAAGATAAACAGGAAAAACATTGTAGAAATGTTAGTAGGCAATAAAAAGTGGGTCTGTTTCAAGACATTTTTTTTTTCTTTTCTTTTTTTAAAACAGCAAGGGCCAAAAAGAAAATTTATATCAACAAAGACAGCAGGAAAGAGAGAAGTAGGTACATGGTGAGAGAGAGAGAGAGAGAGAGATAGAAAGAGACAGATGATGTTGGAAAGAGAGATACAGACAGAAGGCATAGTATAAGGAAAGAATGAGACAGTGAGAAAGAGAGAGAGAAAGACAGACACACACGGCATAGAAGAGAAAAGACGGAAGAGAGGGAGAGAGAGAAAAGAGAGGGAGAAGGAGAGAGAGATTATTTAAATAAGATTGATTTTTTTTTACAGCTTATCAACCTTTTGTTGGTTATTTAAAGCCAGAAAATATTTTTTAAATTGTAAAATTTGGGAGGAGGAGATAATGATTTTACTGATACCAGTCTACTAATTAATCCATAGGTGAGGGAAGAAGAGGTGGATTCATACTTGGCTCTCTGGTTTCCAATTCAAAACCGTTATCCATTACATCACCTTCACATCCAAGCAGACAGCACCTGGTATTCCCAAGGCAGGCAGACTGCTACCACATGATGTGAAGTCCTTCTGCAACAATTGCAAGAGAAAGTCTATGACCAAAAAAAAAAAAAAACTACTGGGACAATATGGTTCCCATTCACATTTTAATGTTGAAAGACTGTTTCTTGTACAATCACCAAAGTTAAGCAATATCAAGCTTAGTCAGTACCTAGATGGATGACCAGTTAGAAATATCAGGTGCTGTAAGCTTGGATGTGCAAATGGTGTAATGGATAACAGCTCAGGATTGGAAATTGGAGTGCCAAGAAGGAATCGATCTCTTTATTTCCCCCTGCTATGGGTTAATTAGTAGGACTTGCATCAGCAAAAATCATCATTAAAATCTATTTTTAAACTTTGATAGAGTTTTGACCCCGGTTTGGGTGTTAACTATTTGCCGATAGCTTGAACTCTAACCAGTGCTACCACCTTGGGTCAGGTTAGACCAAGGAACACCAGCAATTAAGAGGTAGTTCTACACTCCTTAAAACCTCCTGATCAGAGACTTTGCTGCCAGATGTAGTTTAACGTCATACCCAGAATGGACAACAAGGCATGAAAAGATAATTGATATTTTTGAAACTTTCTTCTAAATGCTGGTTCAAGTAATTTTTTTTTTTTTTAAGATTGTCACCTAGTTCTCTTGTCAGTAGCTTGTATTGTCTCCTTATGGTATAATGGGAGACAGAAAAGCAGGCAGGCAGACTGTGGGAGACGACCACATGATGTGAAGTTTTTCTGCAAGCATAACAAGACAAAGTCTATATAACAAAAACATACACTATCAGGACAATATGGTTCCCATCCAAATGTTTCATTTTAACATTTTCCACAACTTTGTTCCAGATGCTGAAATAAAATCTTTAAAAAATTCTTTATATACTTTCACAAAACTCTTGGTTCCAGTATTATAGGACTGTCTAAGAACATGCCCCTCCCAAAATTCATAGATAAATCCTGCAGACGCATGATAGGATTTCTTTTTAACAAATAAATATGGACAATTCTTGATCTCATCACCTGTATTTTTTGTTCTTGTCTTGAAGTCAGAATAACCACTTGACTGTATCCCTTTTGTATGAGAACACCATTCTTACTTTGTAATCTTTTTGCCTTATTGCTGTTGCCTGGTTTTGACTTGCATATATTGGGTGTGACAGCATAATTATCCATCCCACAAAATGTTTAATATCTAGAGAACCATTATTTACATCATTCGGACTATTGTCCTCGTCTTTGTCGCCATATTTAACAGCTGTTGTACGCTCCGACCTTCTTCAATTGGTTAGAATGTTGAACTGAACCCTCAAGGACACATGGCACAGTGGATAAAGTCGTTGGTTAGATCCAATGACAGGACTCTAAGAGTGTGAGTTCAATACCCGGTTAAGGCTGTGGAAAACTTTCAGAGTGAAATTAACAGGAGATAACTGATAACTGACATCCATTAAACATGGCAGTCTACCCCAGTGAATGAAAATAAAGGGTTCAGTTTGATATTCCAACCACCTGAAGAAGGCCGGAGCATACACAGGTAGAAACGTAATAAATATGGCGACAAAGATGAGGACAATAGTCTGAATATAAATAGTGTACATAATACCTCATATCAGAAACATAGACAGATGTTCAGTTTGACATTCCAACTACCTGAAGAAGGCGAGATCATACAAGGGCCGAAACGTTGTAATAAATATGGCAACAAAGATGAGGACAATAGTCCAAATAATGTAAATAGTGTACATAATACCTCATCTCAGAAATATAGACAGATGCTGCAGGGACGAAACATTGTAATAAATATGGTGACAAAGACGAGGACAATAGTCCAAATAATGTAAAAATGTACATAATTCATCTCAGAAATATAGACATATCTAGAGAACCACTAAACTAATCGTTGCGACCAAGTAATTGGTTAAGAAATAACAAAACAAGAGGTTGCAGATAAATAGCGTATTGAACAGTAAATACAACAGAAGTGTGTTACACGACTTGGGAGTGTGTATCTGTCTATATTTCTGAGATGAGGTATTATGTACACTTTTTACATTGTTCAGACTATCATTCTCATTTTCCAAGCATAGAAATGAATACAAAATGGAACCAATAAGGAGTGCCAGAGAAAAGCAATAACAGTGAAAATTACAATATGAACTCTGGTAAAAAACATGCAATGATAACAACAACAAACAAAAAAAAATGCAATATGAGCACTGGTAAAAATTGTCTGAAGACATTTTTATAATACCCAGAAATTCATACACAGATGTTCTCAAAGACACATGGCACAGTGGATAAAGGTGTTAGATCTATTGACAAAGAGTGTGAGTTCAATATCAATAGATAACTGACATCCATTAGACATAGCACGTGGAACTAGAACAGTCCAGCCCAGTGAGTGAAATAAAGGGTTCAGTCCGACATTCCAACCACTTGAAGAAGGCCAGAGTGTACAACGGCTGAAACGTGATAAATATGGCAACAAAGATGAAGTTGGGAGTGTGTATCAGTTGGCCAGCATTCAGTCTATATCACCATTCTCCAGAGGCTTACTATAAAGTAGTAGGAAAAGTAAGTGGAAGAGTCCATAATAGACTTATTAGAGGGAAGACACTACAACATTAATTGAGTATCTTTTTTTCCATGTTTTTAGCCTTCTTGGAACCATATGTCATAAGAATCACTGAGGGAAAAAAAAACTTTGAGTTATTCAACTAGAAAGAAAACAGGTTAAAATTGTTTTTGTGTCAGCCTACTATAGCTTCCCAACTGAGCAATGTTGAGAGGAAAAAGATCATTCAGGCCTTCAGTAATGGTACCAACATTCATACTCTGGCTTCCATCTTTAAAGTCCTTTTAAAAACCATCAAGAGAACAGTGAATAAGTTTACAAAAGACAGTAAAATAGAAAGAAAAACTGGATCAGGAGGTCACAACAGGAAGAGAGATCCTCATTTCAACTTAGAGCTAAAGAGATCAATTAGAAAAAATCCAACTCAGTCTATAAGATGTTTGGCATGTGAGAGGAGTTTCAGCTATGACAGTTCAAAGAGCAGAGAAAAAAAGACTTGAAAATGAAATCATATGTGAAACACATGAGGCACCTTGTTACTCCAGGACAGAAGGTTAGAGGGTGAAGGTCATCTTGAATAAATTGGAAAATGGTCCTGTAATAATATACATATATATTTATATTTCAATCTTTCATGAGCTTCCGATCCTTAGCTATGATTAATTAATGATGAACATGTCATTTTTTGTTTATGATTGATTTCATCACAATTCTTCTGTTAAGTTTGGAGAGTAATTATACATTCTTATTGCCTAAAGTAGAGTCCAATAGTGTTATAAAAACCTCAGAGGATTCCAGTAAGATATCTTTAATCATTTCTAAGATACAATGGTTCAGACTTAATATGACAATTAGACAATATTGCTTTTACATGATTCGGACAATTTTGCTGTTATGTGACACAGAGAGAGTCTGAGAAACACACACATTTTTTTTTAGTGAAATTGGAGTAGATTTGAATAGTGAAATTAAATCAAAGCATTTTTGTTTACTGATGGGAAAATCTGATCTAGGGCAGAAGTTGTACCCATTGAATCTGGGTCATCAGGAGACAATGATTAAAAATTGAAATAGAGCTGGAATTCACATGATTTTGGTTGAAGCAGCCAGAACCCCGTGATAATCACGTGCGAAGTAGTAGGGTCAAGGGTCAGTTATAACCAGTCGGGTTTATCTATATAAATGCGTAGTTATGCTGAAAAAGGCAGACTGAAGAAAATTCTTGAAGAGAGAATTGGCCTGGGCAAGCATTGGAAGGAGGAATGCCACTATAACTTTAAGCCCCGCACAGAAACCTTATTCCCTCCCTCACAAGAGCCATGTATCATTGAGATGATTTAACAACAAGTTAATCACCTACACTATGTCTAGAATCTGTGTCTAGAATCCAGTGTACAAGTTTTTATGCTAAATACTTTTCTTTTCTGTAACCCGTTTCTTTTCTCTATTCTTTTCTGCTATATAAAAGACATTACCAATTCAACCATTCAATCGATGTTTGACCGGCTTTCTGCAGATATTAATTTTTTTTTTTTGCTGCATTCTAAATTTCTTAGCGCAGTTTCCCCAGCCGTGTCTACATCTTCAGTTGACCATGAATGGACAGACATCACTTCCGCTTTCTGGGCAGGAAGCAGGATTAAACCAGCGCACCAGTCGAATAATCTACGGATGCTCAGGGGACCTATGGCCACTCCCTTAAGTTTGGTTAGGACCAAGTAGATACCTCAACCCAGAGAGTAAGATGCCAGAGTTGAGGGGCTGGGGTGAAAGAGTTACAACCGGTATATTGTTTGCTTCATACTTCATGTTTGTCCTGTTTATTTTTTTTTTTTGGCAATTACACATAACCATGGTCAATTACACCACAATCATTCAGAGTGATTTACTAAGTATAGTTTAGGTGTGGCACAAGGCCAAAAGTATGGAGGACCCAGTGAGACACCACAATCAATTGTAAATCTATAAAATATAGACAAAATTAGTGACAATTTTTTTTACCTCCTTTAGGATAAAAGCATGCGCAATTTGGATATAACACCCACCCATCCTGCCAGTGGCACAATGGGTTTTTTTTTTTTTTTTTTTAATGTGAAGATCCCACATACATATGGAACTTGAATCAAAAAATAGTCCAGGAAGAGAGAGAGAGAGAGAGAGAGAGAGAGAGAAATATGATACAGACCACATCGCCTACACATCTTTTTTGTTTAATCTTGTGGTAACTAATTTCTGCCTGATGATGTCATTGTTGTAAAACACTGGAACATTGTATTTAAATAGTTTTTGTGATTCAAACATTTCAGTAGACTTCTATGGGACATACATAATCCGATAGTCATAGAAACTAGAGAATATTTATGAACCAGAAGTCTTATATAATATATATATATATATATATATATATATATACTATATATAATTATATATGCCTTGCTGCATGTCACACACTTTTTTTTTTTTTGTAAGAAAATGATTTTAAATCCTTGTTATAATTTATGGAGAAAAATGATGCATTTCAGTGTTACTTAATGATCTTGCCTATGTGACCTCCATCTTCTGGCTTTCTCCTATATTTTGGATAGGAGGCATTACCTTGTTCAAATTTAAATTTAATTTAAATCAAAGGGAAAAAAAAATGAAAATACTTATCCAAGTACCCTGGATAATGTAGTTTCAGAATATATATAGTTATGGGGGTCTATCTCCAAAACTCTAGGAGTTTGATACAGACAGAGGCTACAACTTTAATGCATTTAATAGTTTATAGCTATAGCATAACATAGAAACTTACAAATAAACAAAAATGGCAAACTTGCAGAAGCTTTATTTTTCAATTTGCTAATGATGCAATTGGATAGTACTTATATATTTTTAAAACATTTATCAGTTTATAGCTATAGTATAACATACAACCTACTGGACATAAAGTGAGGGAGGGATCAGTTTTCTATTGTTAAGTAATAAACTGATCTGTCGTAGATTTATTAATATTAAACTGTTTTGGACTTCATTATGCAAGTCAATGTCTTCATAATACAATTGACATTAACCAACCAATGTTGTTAAAGTTTTGATGACATACTCATATTTAATCTGATGAATATACCTCAGCAGTTTTAACTTAAAACACCTGTATTTTATGAGAAATATCTATCAAAAGAAATGCTTTCTTAGCAATAATTTAATAAGTCAACATTGGCTGAAATAGATGCTCACTTATAATAGAAAAAGGACTCTGAATTCTTTAGTAGGTTTCTGCTCTATTTCATTATCATTGGACTGCAAATAACTTCTAAATACCTACAAACTAACACACCGTGAAGTCATTTTCAAAAGAATAAGAAAACAAAGGTAAGCAAGATGGGAGAAAAAAAAAAAAAAAAAAAAAAGGCAGGGAGTAAAGATTTTGCTAAAAGAATGGGAATTTGATATGAAATATTTCTCATTTCTTATAAAGTAGAAATTACCACATATACAATTGAACTGGCACATGTAGACATTAGTCTTTGAGGTTGGAGATGGGGGGGGGGTCAAGAAATCCGGATTTGAAATGCCGCACTCGTTACCATTAGTTTTCAAGGGTAGCAGAAAAAAAAAAAAAAAATCTAACAAAGCCCAATATTTTAGGATATATAAAACATTTTAAAACAAATAATCCTTCCCCCTTGTAATTACAGTGAGACACACAAAAAAATGTTTTAAACATGACACCACTTATGCAATATGCATTTTTTTTTTTTTCATTTCATCCCAAGCAAGGCAATCATGCCATTAAGTTGCAAGGGGTTACTAAGTGTGACAGAATGAGAAAAAGAAAACATTATTAGGAAGAGAGAACAATAAAAGAACAGGAATTAAGACAGAAGTTTAATGATTGACGTTGATCTTCAAAAATTCAAATGTAAAGTTGATGGGGAAAAAAGAAGCTGGAAGAGAGTTCTGCAAGTGAGAAGTGTGAGAGAAGAAACATCTAGCCATTTCAACTGTAAAAATGATGAAACCTTGCCACTAATTTAATGCTGTGCTTAAATTCATAAAGTCTAGGTACCACAGAGAGAAGTAATATTTATTTTGAAAATACAAAATATGGCACAAGGCCAAAATGGTGAGTAGGGGAAAGGCTGGTCTTCAATCTGTCTTATCTTAAACTTAGCTAGCCATTAACATTGTATTTAAATTTTTGAAGATCAAATTTGACTGGGAACCAAGAGGCCGGACGAGATTTCCACAAGTGAGAAGTACCAGAGAAGAAACTGTTAGCATAGAATTCATAGTTACATGTAGCCAACTGTAAAATGATGAGACCTTGCCACCAATCTAGTACTGCACTTAAATTCATAAAGTCTAGGTACCATAGAGGAAAGCACATTGAAACAATTGCCATGAAAATATTGATAGAAAAAGCAGAGGGAAGCTATATTACGATCTATGTTACTTTATGTTCCAACACATTGTCTGGGTTTCAATAAATAAAAATTAAATAAAAAATATAAAAAATGCCAAATGTATTGCTTTTGAAACCCACATGATGTGTTAAAATATAGACAATACCACAAATTTCTACTTGAAAAAAAAAAAAAAAAAAAGTTTGTATCAATAGACAGACACCCCAGCCCCCACCTTGACTTGACTGACTGGATAGCTACAATACATTAAATACAAGAGTTTTCTAAATAAGTTAAATCTTAACACTCCTAAAATAAAAAGATATAAAATAAGTGTTATTCTTAGCATTGCTTGATGATGGAACGGAACTTTGTATTTTAAGTTTAATTTTTGTGATTGAATTTAAATTGAAGTTTCAGTCTTGAAACATGGAATTTCGATGTTGTGATGATTGTATATTATAAAAAAAAAAAAAAAAATTATAGTATTATGCTGTAGTACTGTATTGAGCACTGTTTTTTAAAAATAAATAATGCTAAGAACTCTGAATCATAAATATCATTGTTTTTTTTCCTAGTATTTGAATATATAAGGCTCAAACACTAATATTCTATGGTTATAATTTATTACATACAGACCTACAAATTAAAAAAAAAAAAAAAAAAAAAAAAAAAAAAGATGAATTGGATCATGATTACGATTCCAATGTAATAAATTATAACCATGGAATATTAGTGTTTGAGCCTTTTATATTATATTCTTACTCTGTCCTGGACATCGAGTTCTACCTGGATTTTATCCTCTTGGGAATTTATATATTTATATATATATATATATATTACACACACAAGAAAAAAAAAAAAGAGACAAAGAAAATGAAAAACACCAAACATGCTATTCAGTCAGTTATGTGGCATGCATTAAGCAATCCTGTATCTTTCAATACAGGACTGACGAGACAGATTTTTTTTCCCCCACAGTAGGTTGCCATTTCTTTCTGCAGTAGACCAGTTGCCATTAAAGGCTATAGAACCTGGTCTGTCCAGCTATTAACACATAGCCGCGGGGGGAGAAAAAGAGGATTCATGCCTTTCCCTAGGATATTAGCTCATAAATGAATGTAATGGATTTGTTTGAATTGGAACTTGGCTCTCCAATTCCTCAATCCAAGCCACTATCTATTACTCCACTGTGCCTCAACTATTATATATTAATATGCTATTAAAAAGTAAAAATCAAATAAAAGTACTTTTCTCTTTTGTCATGCCCCGTTTCTCATTCTTTTTCTGTTAACAAGTTATGGCACCCAAGTTGATACACTTGAACAAGTCACTTTCATACTCGTTGGTATTCCAGCTGCCAAGTATTAACCACTTGGCAATTTTCATTCTGAACTGCACTTTCTTTTTAATATATCAACAGAACAGCGCAATTCACTTATCTCGACATTTGTACAAAAAGGTTTTCATCTCAAATTATACTCTTATTCACAGTCAATATTTTATCAAAGCATTTTACCAACATTCATAAATAATGAAACAATCTTCAGAAGAGAAAATGTCACTGATATAAGTGATTTTGTTTTTAAATTAATGCTAGTCGAAGAAAACAGATGCATTAACTTATAAAATTTCCCCGCAACTAATTACATTTGTTTATCGCAAAACATCAGTCCGTTCCAATTTTTCAACTCAAAGTCACGCAGCATAAAGAAGTCTTTTGCCAAAATAAATAAATAAATAAAAAAAAAAACATCAGTAAAGCATTGTTCAACACATATCGCAATCTCTACCTTATAAGTAAAATAAAAGTTATGTATTTCTCTGTTATACCAGAATTCTATGCTTGAATAAAAACTATGACTTAACCACTTCCCTGACAATTACTTTGGGAAAAAAACTTTTCATTTTCAGACAAATTTGTTTTATTTGTTTTTAACATAGTAACTAAGAAACTGAGGCACCTTGAAGTACCCGAGCAGTGGCTTATACCTCTTCCAGACACATGAGTTGACAGTTGAACTAATTTCAAGCTCAGAAGGGCATAAAAAGAATCAAGATCATTATACAAGCACGTCTGTAGCTGGCTTTTGAACATTATGTTTTGGACATATTTATTTGTCCGTGTCTGAAAAGATACTTCCAGTGAAAATGTATATACATGTCTACGCTGGGAAAGGGTTAATTTTCTGAACAGACAGAAGCAGATATTCACAGAAAGACTTGATAAACTCATGTTAGCATGCAAGAGAAATAAACCATTGGAAATATGATTTCCAAGGATCACAATTGCAGATTATATATTATTTAGTAAATTTTAAATATTTTTTAATTCACTATTTTTGTAATCTGCAATGTATCACAGGTAGGATTTAAAAAAAAAAAAAAAAAAAAAAAAAAGAACCATGTCTATACTTTCACTGATTGTCTAATGATAATCATTGTGAAATGAACTTGAATAATATTTTATGTAGAGAAATGCACAGCAAAAGGATTTTAAATAGGGAAGGAAACACAAACACATTTTTCAATAGGGAGAGGAATGCAACCAGCAGATTTTAATCCTACATTAGTACTGTGGTGCATTTGAACACTTCACACAATATTTTATTATTTAGCAAGAGAAAATGGAAAGAAAAAGGACACATACTTAATATCAGAAAGAGACTAGTAGTAGTAGTAGTAGAAGGAGAGGAAAAAGGAAAAAAAGAGAGGAAAAAGGAAAAAAAGAGAGGAAAAAGGAAAAAAAGAGAGGAAAAAAAAAAAAAAGGAAAAAAAGAGAGGAAAAAGGAAAAAAAGAGAGGAAAAAGGAAAAAAAGAGAGGAAAAAGGAAAAAAGAGAGGAAAAAGGAAAAAAGAAAAGGAAAGAAGAAGAGGAGAAAAAGGAAAGAAGAAGAGGAGAAAAAGGAAAGAAGAAGAGGAGAAAAAGGAAAGAAGAGAAGGAAAGGAGAATATAATAATAATAATAATAAATAAAAATAAAATAATGAAAATTATAAATTGAATAAAACAAAATAACATAAAAATGTTGTATAAAATAAATTAAATAAAAAATACTTCCAGCATGCAACAAAATCTGTTTCTGCCAGAAATATGGACATCCCGCCAAAAGACATTAAACTTAACCTCTTCACCATGAACCTTGGTACGGGCAACAGGTGTCCAATTTCTGTGATATGGAGTAAATTTCTCCCTTATATCACATGTACCATAAAACAATTGTAACCTAAAAAATACAAACACCAATACACATCAAAATATAAATAAATTGTACAAAATTAATGTACAATTTACCATGTTTTGTTATTTGTGTTTCATTTTATTTCCTGTCAAGTATGCTTTTATCTTTATGAAATTAAGTTAATTTCTGCTGCTATAATGTCAGTGAATGACCACCTATACTGTTGAAATTTCAAGAGTACATAATGAGGAAAGAGGGCTTGGGAAAATTGATACACACTGGACAGATTGCAGGCAAGGGGGATAAAGGAAAACAACATATGTCCTACTTAGTGAGCTTGGTGTAACAGCATTTAGGAGAGATAAGAAAAGAAAATTTATTAACAGCTACAATGGACAGGAAATTGTGGAGAGCTATGATTGCCAAATTCCTTAAGGGACACAACACATAGAAGTTCAAGTTTCATAATTAGTAAAGTTGCTCTCTAAATATCTCTGTCAAGTGTTGTTAGTTACTTTACCATTCCTAGATATCATGCTACTTAGAACTAATAATGTCTTTCAATTGGACAATTTGGCATGTTCTAAGGTTTAGCAAGCTTGTCTTGCTAGATCAATTATGACTGAATTGCGAGTGATCCTCACTGGGTGCTCTACACCTTGGGCCTTGTGCCACATCTAAGCTATGCTTAGTAAAGAGCTAGGACTCACCATACTACTCACACTGTAGCAAACCACCCTCGTTCCCTCCATATTTAATTGGTGTGAAGTTAGTTCCACTCAAACAGCTTCTTCCTGCAAACTACCACTCTGTGGAACAGACTCCCAAGAGGATGTTTTTCCAATCACAACTATCTTAACCTGTTCAATTCTAGAGTATCTTTCTCTCCTATCCATATAAATTACTCCTTACTCTATATGGAGTGGCTCCTGGGCCTTGTATAGCATGAACCTTACAGTGGGAAAAAACAAACAAAAAAAAAAGTCATTTTTTGTAACTGCAATTTATTGATAAATTTTAAGTTAACATTAATCTTGGGAACTGTAATTCTGAAGAATTTGAATTCTGTCCTTAACTTAATTATTCATTTATATTTATTTAAAACTATTGTTATTCCTAACAATAATGAGTTACAGCAATCAGTAGTTTGCATAAAAGCATCTTCACATACCTCACTTTTTTTTTTGCAGCTAATTGCTTATTGCAAAGCATGATGGGAGAAAATACATTAGCCTAAATCTAGAAAGAGATCAGAGGAAACACAAGAAGCAGTTATCTAAAAACCAGACAAGTTTTGCTTCTTTTCTCAAAAGATATGTACAACTTTTGAGCTTGGAGAATTTCCTGTTTGTTAATCTGTTAAGAAGTGGTTTTGATAATGCTCTTTATTATTGCATAAAGTATTGTCAGCCATTATTAATATTTGACTGGTATTTCTTTCATAATCTTTTTCATTTCTTTTCATCACAATTACTTAGAAGCCAGTGTGATTAGTTGTAATAAAAAGCAACTAAAAAATAAGATGGAAGCTGAAAGATTAAAAGAATTACTTATGCTTAAGTTTAATTATTATTATGCTATTTTTTTTTTATTTGGCTCAATTGTCCCATAGATAAAAATTCTAGATTATTTTTTCTTTTAATCATTTCAGCTCAAGTAAGGCAATAAAGCCACTAAAGATGCAAAGTGTTATTGGGAGTGGAAGAGAATGACAACACTTTAGCAAGGAGAAAGGACAGTAAAAGAACAGGACTCAGGAAGACAGAAGATGGCAATTGACATTTAACTTTTGAAGAATGTAGGTGTCAAGGAAACAAGAAACTGGAAGAGAGTTTCACAGGTAAGAAGTGTGAGAAAAAAATGCTCAGAATCAGGTAAAGATAGTTGAAATTCCTTGGACACATAATGAGGAAGGAAAGGTTGGAAAACTTAACCCTCATAGGGCATATCAATGGCAAGAGAGATTGGAGAAGGCAATGAGTCACCAACTTGACAAGATTTTGTGAATGAAAGGTGGAAGAGGAGTTTGGGAGCCTTAGCAAAAGTAGAAAAACTGCTAAGGGCAACAATGGATAGGAAGTTATGAAGAGCCATGTCCTGAAGGGGATGCACAGAAGAAGGTTTTTACAGTTTTCCTTTGGGGGTAAGGTACTAAGAGAGTAGAATCTGTCCATTATAATTATTGGACAAAATACTTTTGACCAATCCATCATTCTTAAAAAAAAATCTAATTGTCAACAATATTTTAAGATTAAGGGAATTCTTTTTATAAAAACAATATCAAAGATGCCCAAAAGTTCAGTTAGAAAAGGAAGAATTCTAAGGAACCTGAAAATGAATTCAAGACGCAAGATTTTTGTAAGAGAAAATGTGACCAACTCTATGTATAAAAGAGTTCTGAAAGTGTTAGATTCGGTGTGGGGGAGTTTCCAGCTAGACAGGCAGTAAGACAGCAGGCAGTTGGCTGATAAGTTAGTGAACATGGTGCCTTGCCACCTACATCATTAGCATGGATTGTGGGCTGAGGAAACATTAGGTGTGGTATGCAGAAGCTGGGTAAGGGATGTGTAAGGAAGATGAGTCAGAAATAGTATCACTGGTATAAACAGTAACAAAAATTTAAAAGACCTGAGAAAATAGTTTCAAATAGACGAGGTGGTTGGAATAAAAGGGGCCACTGGAAATTTTTAAATATATATTTTTCCAAAATCTTCGTTCTTGAAAGAATTGCTATTTTCCCAAGCTAGATAGACAAAAATGTTAATTAAAAGAAAATTGTTAATCCCATGACTTCATGTTATTCAAAATAGATAACACTTGGATTAAACCCAAACTAAATTAATTTAAATACCAATTTGTACAAAAAGAAAATTTCTAAAACATGATACTCACTTTCATTTATTAGACATAGAATTGTATCACTTTGTGTCTCCCATACTTGCCTGACATTCCATCTAACCTGATGAATATGTATAAGTGTTATTAAACTCAAAAATTTTGAAAAACTAACAACATTTTTGCTCTTATATACAAATACTTGTTACAAAATAAAATCCTTGCATAAAGTCTTTCAGAGGACAAAACATGTCAGCTAAGTTTTTCTTTTGTCTTTATTCATGTTTTTTTTTAATAATTTTCAGAAATTAAATATTGTCTTTACTGCCTAAATTAAGAGGTGGCAGGAAACATCTTAAATATTTAATAAATAGTGGGAGACGGAATAAGGATGCTATGGGTGGATTTTTATCAAATAAAAACTAAAATAAAATATGCCTCCTGGGACCCAGCCTGTCTGTTTGAAACTCAAACATAGGTAGATATGGAAGAAAAAGAAAGAGAGAAACAGAATGAGAGAGAGCAGTAAATGTGAAAGATAAATGTAGAGAGGGGGGACGGGGAAGAGAGGGGGAAGAGAGAGGGGGAAAGGAGAGAGAGGGGAAAGGGAGAGAGGGGGAAAGGAGAGAGGGGAAAGGGAGAGAGAGGGGGAAAGGGAGAGAGAGGGGGAAAGGAGAGAGAGGGGGAAAGGGGAGAGAGGGGGGAAGGGAGAGAGAGGGGGAAAGGGAGAGAGGGGGGAAAGGGAGAGAGAGAGATAAAAACCAAAAAAAGAGAGAGGATGGTAGGTGCAGTAGATAGTTAATAAAGGGAAGGGAGAGCAAGAGTGAGAGGGAACAGATTTTAAGCAAACAATGAGGGAGATTGTTTAGGTAAAGTGGAAAGGGTGAAAAATGCAGAGGGTGAAAGAAATGTGACAGCATTGAGAGAAAGAGTAAAAACAGAGCAGGAGAGAGAGAGTGTAGAGAGTGAGAGAGCATGAGTAAAGACCGAGAGAGTGTGAGTAAAGAGAGAGAGAGAGAGAGAGAGAATAGAGAGAGTGAGTAAAGACAAAATGAGAGAAAAAAAAATACTGAAGAAACTGAAACAGCCACCTCCCTACACCTCGTCCAATACAGAAGGGGAGAAGAACACAATGAAGAATGGAAAAGAGGAAAAAGAGAAATAATATGGTTAGATAAGAGTTGGGGGATGAAAAGAAAGAAAAAAAAAAAAAAACAAAGAAAATATAATAGTGATATGTAAGGAAGAGAAGAGGCAGCCAGCTGCTGGCTAAGAATTGTGTCAGAAGCCTCTCAGAACTGAACCAAAAACCAACCCCCTCAAAACCACAGAAAGGAAGTGAAAAAATAAGGTGGAGGGGTGTTATGTTTAGTCAAAAGATGAAGTAGTAGGCCGAAATTCACATAAACAAATTAGAAAATCTTGAACCTAGTCCAGAGATTCACTTTCTCAAAGATGGCAGTCAAATGACTATCATTAACCGATTCAGTGTTCAAATCTAACATTTTGCATAAATAAAAGAAAGAGCTAGCTCTTAACAATTCATGTGATTCTTCTGATTTTATTTTTTTTAATACTATTACCCACCTCAATACAAGGCAAAAGAGCCACTCAAGGTAGACTGTTACTGAATGAGATTACTGTAAAGGTATAAAAGGAGGTAGTAATAGAACAGAAGCCACATCACTTAAACAATTTAAATAACTAAAATGGTTAGCATGTGTACCTTGACAAGAAAATAAGGACACAGTCAAGATGTTGTCATTTCACACTACCCAAAACAACAGGTTGGGAAAAAAAAATCCCCATCAACACTGCAAAGAGCAATATTAGTTGCTGGACTTGAGAAACCTATTTTCCTAAAAAATTATTAGGACCTAGAATAAGTTATAGCTGATTTTTCATGAAAAGTAATGTTTTATTTACAAAGATTAGTAAGAAACAGGTCACTGAAAGTATTGTTCATTGCTAGCCACTACTCCCCCCCCATCTTTCTTGCAGCATTTGAATTTCACATTGGAAAAACAACTTGTCTTTTGAGGCTAACTACAGGTCGACCCATTTTTTGGCATCTTCATAAGAATGATCAGCCAGGCCATGTGCCATCGATCGGAACAAGTGATAATCAAACGGGGCAATGTCTGGTGAATATAGTGGATGGGGTAGAACTTTCCATTTAAGTGTTTCTGAGTAGGTTTTCACCTGTTTTGCAACATACGGCCTAGCGGTGTCATGTTGCAAAATCACTTTGTCGTGTCTCTGCTCATATAGTGGCTATTTTTTCTTCAGTGTTCAGCTCAAACACATCAATTGTAGTTGATAGTTATCTCCTATGATGGTTTCTGTTGGTTTGAGCAGCTCATAATAAACTACTCAGCTGATCCCACCAAATGCAGAGCAGAAGCTTTGAACCATAGATATTCAGCTTTGTTGCCAAGGTTGATGCATGATCAGACTTACCCCATGATCTTCTACACCTAGGGTTATCATAGTGTCTCTAGTTTTCATCGCCAGTCACGATACAAAGCAAAGAACCTTTTCTGCCATTGAAGTAGCTGTTCACATGTAACAAGATGCCATTCGACGTCTCTCAGCTTCAACTCATATGGTACCCAATGTCCTTGCTTTTAAATCATTCCTAACGCTTTCAAACATTTCAAAACTGTTATATGATCAACTCTTAATGATTCTGCAAGTTCAGCTTGTGCCCGACATGAATCTTCATGAAATAATCTCTCCAATTCTTCATTTTTTGGTGTGCCAGATCATTCTTTATCTTCAACATCAAAATCATTATTTTTGAAGCATCTAAACCAATCTCTGCATACTGTTTACGACAGAGCATGGTCACCATAAGCCTCAACAAGAATTCTGTGTGCTTCAGCTGCAGATTTCTTTTGAATAAAGTAGTGCAGTAACATACACTTCAGCAAAATGACAAACTGAATTTCAAGCTTGCTTGTAGTACTTCCTTATGGATGCATTACCATCTGAAACTACACACATGCAGTTCTGGGAACGCCATTTTGTTGGAAAACAGCAAGAACATATTCAGGGTCCTAATATTTTAATAGAAAGATTTTATAAATTTCAACTGACAGTAACACTTTACTTTATAATGATGTCTCCTGTGGCCAAGTTAGTAATGGCACAATTTAGTTATCAAGTGGTTTCTCTGATGTTAAAAGGGGACACAGGTTCAATTCCTTTTAGGAAGCACGTTTTTCTTTCGTAAGACTTCTTGATCTAAGCTAATTGTTAATTAATTTCCCCTGTTTAAGAAATTAAAAACAAGGATAGCAACTTAGACATATGTCACAACTAAAACTAACACTTAGATAACTATGAGAAGCGTATTTATATAATTATGATAAATATTATATTAAGTGGATACATGTGTTCAAGTTGAGATCTGAGTATTTTTTGTCTTTTTTTTTTTTTTAAATGAAATTAATATTTATTGGATTTCACCGTTAAAAAAAATTTTTTTTAAAAAATAAATAAAATTTTTCTTGCTTTTTCTAGTGGTTGCCAATGATTGAACACTGTGAATGCACATACTCTAGAATGGATACGCCTAGTGTTTTGCCAATGACTGGTTACTCTGAATGTTCATGATCTAGAATGGACACTCCTAGTATTTTTGATGTCACTGTGAATGCACATAATCTAGAATGGACACTCTAGTATTTTGATGATGAGCGGTCCTGTGAATCATGCACATGCATAATCTAGAATGGACACTCCTAGTATTTTGATGATGAGCGGTCACTGTGAATGCACATAATCTAGAATGGACACTCCTAGTATTTTGATGATGAGCGGTCACTGTGAATGCACATAATCTAGAATGGACACTCCTAGTATTTTGATGATGAGCGGTCACTGTGAATGCACATAATCTAGAATCCTAGTATTTTGATTGAGCGGTCACTGTGAATGCACATAATCTAGAATGGACACTCCTAGTATTTTGATGATCGGTCACTGAAACATAATCTAGAATGGAACCTAGTATTTTGATGATGAGCGGTCACTGTGAATGCACATAATCTAGAATGGACACTCCTAGTTATTTACCAATGATTGGTCTCACTGAACAATCATAACCTAGAATGAATACACCTAGTATTTTGCTGATGAGTGGTCACTATGAATGCTCATAATCTAAAATTAATTTAGATACTCCACTGGCCTCAAATTCTGTGTGCCACTGAAAAACCTGTGTCTGATCTAAAGAGTATTTATCAAAAATGCTGATAAAGCATTTCATGGTGGTAGGTAAATATTAGAAACTGTTATTCAAAAACACATTTGGCAACACACATCTTCTAGAAATACTTTCAAATTACTTGGCATCATTTTCACATAAACATGTGTCAGATGTTCCGACTGATAAGAATCTTTGGAAACAAATTTCTCTACAACAACACACCCACTCATTCACCATCTTTATCATCCTCTTTCCTTGATACAAGGGTTGAATGTTTGTTTCTTTGCTTCTCCGGACTTCATTATCGAGAGCCACGTCTTCTCTCAACTTCACTCACTTGAGATCGTTATTGATATCCTTTCTCTTAAGTTTTCTTTGGCCCTCTTTTTCCATGACTTCCCTCAATAGTTGGATTAGATTTCAACCATGAATTATTTCATTGTACATGTCGAAATCATCATAATCTTTGAGCAGTCAGAAACAAATCCAGAGGAGAAATATCCAGATATTTGTACAATGGTACCATGTTGTCATCAGACTCAACATCGCATATCCCCCTTCATTAATTTGATACAGTTAGTGCATTTGGTGCCGATGTTGGTCACCACTCTTCAACATCTTCCAATTGTGGTTCATGATGACATTCAAGGCCAAATAGTGCAATGGCTTGTGGGTTCCTTTTGAACCAGGGATACTGAAGAGATGAATTTGTTTTTTTAAATTACCTTCTAGCCTTTGTGTTAAGAGGCAGGACCTATACAAAGCAACAGGTAGTTTGAATTCAGAGTTTGCTTCTCCTAGGCTGGTTGCTAAACAAGGCTATAAGACTGTTCTCCTATTTTACCCATAGTTGGAGGAAAAAAAAAAAAAAAAAAAGAGATGGATTCATACCCTTCTCAGGGTATTAGCACATAAATGTAATGAACTTGACTGGAAAATTGAGTTTTCTCGTTTCTCAAATCAAGCCACTAACCATCACTCCATCATGCTTCCATACACCTGATCATTTTATACCAGTCGTAACTTGTCCTTCACACAAATAACCCAGGATCCACTATCATACATCAAGACACTATGAACACAGTTTCTCATCTTTCGTGAGTACAAGGGTTAGACATCTGTCTGTATTTCCGAGATGAGGTATTATGTACACTATTTATATTGTTCAGACTATCGTCCTCATCTTTGTTGCCATATAAAGCATTCAGTTCCACATTCCAACCACCTGAAGAAGGATGGAATGTACAACGGCTAAAACGTTGATAAATATGGCAACAAAGATGAGGACGATAGTCCGAACAATGTAAATAAGGGTTAGACACTTTGGAAACCTGTTTCACTTCTTCAGGCTACACAATCTTTAACCATGACTTCCTTTATTGCTAAGCTCACTACACCATATCAGTCATGTACTGTTTCATTTTACATATCCAAAACATTGTAGTCTTTGAGTGGTCAGCAAGAATGACTGAGGGAAATGCTCAGATATTTGTACAATGACACCATGTTGTTAGCAGGCTTGGCACTGCATAGACACGTATCTTTTTGTAGTCTTTGGGTTGTCAGCAACAAATTGAGTGAAGGGTTGCTCAGATGTTTGTACAATGACAGGTTGAGCACCATATATATTGGCCTGATCAAAGAACTATCATTTTATTCGAGATATAACTAGTTCTTAACACAACATAATCCAGGAATCACTCATATAGTTCAAGACACTATAAATACAGAAGTTGTAAGCATTGCCTCAAGCAGAGCTGGTGCAAGGATCATGTGCTCCCACAACCAAATCTATGATATCACCCACCACTACTACCTCTCAATTTTTATAGAGTACTTTCATATAAAATACAAATTTTATTGTGGATTTTTTTAAACATTTAAATTACTATCAAACGTTAAAATCTGTTTTTTTACCTAAATTACTAAAACTATACCATCCCTCGTCTTCCCCTGTAAACCCTAAATACATCTCCTTTCTCTTTACTTCTCATTTTCTTTCTTCTCTCCTTCCCTTTTAACATATCATTTCCGTTAAGTTGACCGATTGAATAGGTCAATATCTGATCCTTACCCCCTCCTCCCTCAATACTAAGTATTATAGAAAGAAATATTAAAATAAACCCTCCCTAAACTTGACCATGTCTCTCACACCACTCCTCACTACCCTCTCTGTTAAATTACATAAACTTAATACTACCCATCAAAAGTGTTAATTTTCATTTCATTTTTCGTTTCACCTTTTGGAAGTGATGTCTGATGATCCAGTGTCCTTTAAAAGGTCTCTGGTGAAATAAACTATTACAATGGAGGCTTAAAGTGATCTGTTTTTCTTTAAATTATTAGCTCTGAATTTACATTAAGCTCTCAGGATTTCATCCTCCTTGGTACTACCTATACGGATTACCAAGTTTTTCATAACTTATATATATTTTAGGATATTACATTGAAAACATGTAAATTCGCTACTCAATTTCCCATCGTGCCCATATATATATATATATATATGCCTATTATATCAGTAATGCTTGCATCAATTCCTAATCAATGACAATAACCTCACTCATTTTCAATGCATGCTATACAGGCTAAATGCTGACATTTGCATAAAGAAATTTTTGCTAAAAAGTTTGAAAAATTCAGTCTTTGTTAATTTTCTCCCCATTTTCCACTAAAAATCTTTATTTTGTTAATGTAGAAAATGAATAAAGTTAAGGAGAGAAATGGAGTAAAAGTAAAGTCAGTGGGTAGCAATAAAAATAGCTTAAAACTGCCAAGATATAGAGTTTAGACACAACAAACACTTAAGTAACTCTTTAATATTGTCTTTTTTTTTAACATAATTCCATAATTTACTGTGTTGCAATATATGTAAAAGAATTGTTATTTGCTGTATGAATCCTACCTGTGATATCACGGTTTGTATAAACAGCTAGTGAAAAAAAATAAAGACACCATTTTACATAAAACGTACAATGTGATAAATATCTTGACTCCAAATGGAATTTTCAGAAGTTCTGAGGAAAGATTTTTTGTAGATATAACCAAAAATTCTTCCAAGAAATTGGTAATAGTCCAAAGATTTACTGACTTTAAGCTTAGTATATTTCTTGGACAATTCAAGAAACATGTCATTATTCTGTCATTTGGAAAGTTTATTATTTTTTTTTCTTTTGAAAATAGGACAAGAGGAATAAAAACGAAAATAGAAACTAAATACTAAGAACAATTTGTTTTATGAATCTGTGAACAAAACCCTACAGAGAAGAATTGAAGAGAATGAAGCATTGCCAATTTCCTTGGAGAAGTCACAGAATCAATAATGACTGCAGGCATCTGAAATCTAGCACAGTAGAATTCATAGGATGTCAACCAGAGATAAAATAGAAATGTCTAAGTGATTGAGGAATCTGAGAGCTGAGTTTGAATTCCAGCCGAATCCATTACATTCACTTACGTGCTAATAACCTTGGGAAAGGTATGAATCCTCTTCTCTCCCTAGCTATAGGTAAATAGCAAAACAGACCGTGTTTTTAAAGTGTTGGATGGCAACTGGTCTACCACAGAAAGAAACAGGAACCTACTGCAGGAAAAAAATCTGCCTCATCAGTCATGTATCAAAAGATACATGATTGCTTAAGTGTGTATCATGCATGGCATATAACTGACTGAACTTATGAATTATTTTTATGTTTATTCTTAAAAAAAGAACTAAGGAACCAAGCACAGATAGCTTCCATGTCTAAGTTGTCTTTATCATCTGATATTCTAAAATGGAGCAGTAGTTCATAGGGATAAGCTGCTCAAGTGGAACTTACTTTTCATCAGTGGAATATGGAGGGAATGTGGGTGGTTGAGTGGCAAGGTGGATCCTAGCTGTGATGGTTAGAACTGGCAGAACCAAAGAATGCAGCTTGTCCGAGCACTTTCCATAGAAGTAGCAATAAAGCAATGAGAGGCTTGCCACATCCAGTCTGTGAAAGAGAAAGGGTTCAGAATGGAAATTAATCTGTCACCCACAAGGACACAAAGACACTTTTGGAGTCTATCAAGACTGGAAAGTGAGGACTGGATAGCTCCTGCTCAAATATGACAACAGTACTCCATTTTATTGGCTGAGTTGGCTCTTGTAAAGATAGATGATAACACAAGGAGTTTGGTACTTAGGGTGTTACAAGGAACTGACCCTTTTCCCTGCATCTTTAGAGATGGATCATATGTAAGAGTTCCATTTGAGGTCTGGGGTTAGATTAGGGCCCAATAGTCAATGAAGGCATGGTGCCTTCCAGTGGGGACATCCATTCTTTGTGACTTGTAGCAGTTCAGGGTTCGATCAGTGATGACGAAATGTAACTAGTTTGGTTTTTAAGACATTCAATGTAACCAGACAGTTCCCCCACTGAGATATTAAAGGTCAATCAGATGGGCGATCAGCTGCCAATCTCTGATAATCATGAATTTTGAATGTGCACCTATATATCATACCATCAGCATAGACAATCACAAATAATCGGAATATACACTTAAGCAGATCATTTGTGTAAAGTAAAAAAAGGGTTGGTTTAAGAAGTGACCCCAGGGTTAGAAGGTGATGCATGCAATGATTGCTAGAGCCCCAATTCTTGAATAATTATGAAGAAAAAAGGCAGACAATAGAACAGAAGGCTCTCATTCAACTTGACTAAATATTAGAGTGTATCTTCATTTCTTACTCCAAAGTTTATTTCATGTACACATCTAAAACTGTCCATGATAGCACAATATTATTACTATTATTATATAAGGATGTATCAAATGTATTTTCATTTTTTACAGACTAGTACTTCAAAACTATTTGATATAAACACCTAAAGACTATATAATATGTATGATTCTACAATATTGTTAATATTATTTATTATATGTTAACATGTATCTAAAGTTTATATTTATCAATATATACATCCTTTATATATTGAACAAACACACAAAAGTCAATCAAAAAGTAATATTGGTTCTAGTTTAATTTTAAAAGCATTAAAATTCCCTTTTTCTCCTAGCTACAAACTAGAATTCCAAGTGGAGTAACCATCATTTTTCTTACCCATAATCCTCTTTAAAAATGGCTAACCTGAGCATGCAGAGAAAGCAAAAAGCAGTTATAGAATTTCTATTTTTGAAATGGAAAAAGTGCTGCAAACATTCTCGGGAGGTCAATAAATGTCTATAGAATGTTGCACTTGAGGTAAGCACAATAAAAAGATGTAATGCAAGACAAATGTCCACCAATTACCCACAGATGAAGAAAAAAAATAAAATAAAAACACACACAGGAAAAAGAAACAAAGAAATTTCATTATTAGGTCAAATTTTGGAAAGTGGGTTGGCGTGAGAATTTTACACTACACCCTTTTATTTACCTCAGTTGACGTGGTGTAATGGTTAGCAAGCTTGTATCATTAGATCAATTACAACTGAGTAGTGAGTTCGATCCTCACTGGGTGCCCCATACTTTTGGCCTTATGCTACAACTAAGCTATGCTTACTAAATCACTATCTCAGTCTGTATACATCTACCTTTCTTAGTTTGGCTCCTAGCTACAAGTATGGGGCACTTAGTGAGGATCAAACTCACAACTAAAGATCTACAAGTGCAACTTACTATTACAGAACAACAAGGCATCTTTGTTCATTCTATGACAGTCAAAACATTTTAGTTTATTTTTCATGTCTCCGACCTTTCAGATCTCTCTACAAGATTGATCAAAAAGTATCAGGACTGGTGCTATAAAAACAAAAACTACAACACATATCAATTCAGCATTTAATCTCCTTCAAAGTAGCCCCCACTTCTGAAGCCACACACTTTATCCAGCATCTGTTCCACTGATGGAAGCATTCTTGGAACTCCTTTTTTTGGGATAGAGAGCAGCTACATCTTCACATTCTCTTGGATTTCCTCAATATTTTAAAATCTTGTTACTTTCAAGTGGGACCTGATTTTTGTAAAGAGTCAAATGTCACAAGTGACAAGATCTGGGGAATATGGCGGATGTTGCACCTGGGGAATCTTGTGTTTGATCAAACATAGTCACTGATATAACCGCTGTATTACAGTGAGACCCTCTGCACTCTTTCCTTCCAAGCACTGCTATTAACAATAAAAGTATGTGAGAGCATTATAACTTAGTGCACATGTGTGACAGAGTTCAATGTCAATTTGTGCCAAGAAGATTGTATTAACTTCAAAACTGTTACCATAGCAACAAAGCTGATTTTTTTTTTTTTTTTTTTTTTAAATCGGACCTCGTATATTTATACGTATAATTAACCAAATAAACAAAGTTCTGTTTTTACTATTTAAAGTTCATGTCCCCTAATTTTGCCATTCTCCAAATTATTCTTAAAAAATCAGGAGGAGGGGTGTAAATAGCAAATCGATCTGGTTTTCTTGAATATTCAATATTTTTAAGATAGGGTCACCAATGGCTGCTGTGTTTATGGCAGATTCAAAAACAAATATTCGGGAAACTATCGAACACACACATGGCATCAAATGACAAGTGGAAAAAATCTTATATTTTGCCGACGAGTTTCGTCTTCGACTTTTTCAAGGCAAAAATGAAATCGAAATGTTTTTGTTGTTATAGTTAAAAAATTCAAATTTAAAAAGATTGGCGCTTCTGTCTAAGCCTTTTTTTTTTATTAATGTAAATTACCTTTCTTTATAGTAAAAAGGGATTTTTTTTTTTTTTTAATATAATCCCTAAAGGTAATTTACATTAACCAAAAAAAGCGTCTATCTTTTTAAATATGGATGTTTTAATGTATTTACTTTATAACAAAAAATATTTAGATTTCATTTTTGCCTTGAAAAAGTCGGAAGACAAAACGCGTCGGCAAACAAAATATAAGATTTTTCACTTGTCATTTGATGCCAATCTGTCTTGTCCACAGAATTCATCTGAGAATTTAACTACACACACACACACACACACAGTTAAAAAAAAAAGGAAAAAGATTCAGCATCTAACATCGCTACCCAATGCTTTTTGTCGTTTCACTTTGCCAGGAAATTATTTTTTATTTTTTTTTTTTATTCATTCAAAGAAATTGTCTGGGTTAATTTCTTCAAAATATTTTTTTTTAATATCAAATAATAAACATACATAATTTTAAAAAATGGATTACAATATAAAAATAGATTTTTTTTTTTTTTTTTAAAGTGTGAAACTGAAAATGAACAATAAAAGGAGTTACTGAAGATTGAACCAAAAAAAAAACAAAAAAAAAACTGGTAACGTTCAGTTTGAGAACACTAGCTACTGATCGTCTTTTTTGAAAATGCAGAAAGCAAAGATAAAATTTTATTTTTATACAAACTCAAAATAGTAATTTTGAAAACTATCACCAATGCGCCCTAAAAATTCGTTGAACTTACTTTAAAAAACTCAACAAAAATGGCTTCTTTAAGAAAAAAAAAAAAAAAAAAAAAATGGTTTCTTTTACTTTTTTTGTTGAATCACATGTGAAGTTCCTGGGAAGACACGAAAAACGTTAGATAACTTTGAGAGACGAACATTAACAGAATGTCAATTTGTTAAGATTTCTCGAAGACTTATGGTAGTACGTCATATTCATTCATTCGTTACTCGCTCGTAAGAGGGAAAGGAAATGACTTGAAGTGACTAATAAACCATAAGTGGATTTGTTCATTTGCTTGTTTTAAAAATGTTACTAATTAATTCTTAGATTTTTTTTTTTATTTCAGAGAATCTGATTTATTTTGCTTTCTGCACTTAAAAAAACTTTATAATTTTTTTTTCTTTTGACACCTTTCAATAAAATACTTCTTTTTTTTTTTTTAACGAAAAAGGAAAACAAAAACTAAGAAACAAATTTCTAAAAAGTCCAACTACTTTAGAAAAAGTCAGGGGTTACCAAAAAATGCTAACGCTTTAGAAAAAAAAAAAAAAAAAAAAAAAAGTGGTGTTTAAACTGGGGTAAATTATTCGATAACACTTTTCCATAGCAAAGTTCTCATGCGGAAAAAAATGAAGGTGCATCTTGTCTTGTGGCTTGCCTGTCGCCACCTTTTAACTTGTTTATTGGTAATTAATCTTTTATAAAAAGATTAATGTGGGGTTTAAAATATTTTGTTTTTTTAATTATTCTTTCCTTTTTTTAGACTGCTGCTAAATGAATCTTTGGGATAGTTTTTTTTTTTTTTTAACACACACATCTGTATTTGAAAATTTAAAATGCCGACAAATAACCCATAAGTATCAAAATTAATTTAGTCAAAAAGTTTCGCATACTGGAAAACTAGATTGTCCTGACAAGCAAACACAAGTTTGCCAGGTATATATTTTTGAGAGAAAAAAAAAAAATCTGTTTTTAGCTTTTTTACTTTATTTAATAAACCCCCATTTTTCCGCATGACTACGCAGGTATATTTCGTTCTTTTAGGAGGTAGGGACAATGAGGAAATGTAGAAAAAATACAACGGATACAGATTGTGAAAAAGGTTCTAATTCATGAGCATGGCACAAGGCCAATTGTAGGGGGGCATCTATGATCTGTGAGACGAGTTTATTTATTTATTTTTTTAAATCGTAGTAAGAAAATCCAATGAATGTTTTTCTTAACACTTGCTTTACTAGTTGGGTTCGAGCCCCATTAAAAAGCATGACGATACTGATTTTCAAGGCAAACAGATCTTTCACATTCGAAGAATTGGCGTAATCAAGGCGATCGTTTTTCTTCAGTTTGGCATAATGTCGTTAGCATGATTCGTCAATTGCATTAAATTAGGTACCCCCCCTAAAACAACAAAAAAGCAATACCATATTTAAAAATGAAACATTTAAGCTTTTATTTTAGTTTTAATTCAAAGTTAATATTTCAAATAGGCAAAAAAAATACTTTGCTGTATTTAAAACCGAATTTAAATTGACTGGGATTATTTTTTCAATATCGGTAAATCGTCCATATTGACAAATCTGTCAACACAACATAAATTTATTTATTAAAAAAAATGATTTAAAAAGATAAAATATTTTTCTGAAATGTTATGAGAAAAATTAACGGATTTAATTTTAAATTGATCTGAATTGAAACAAATAGTACATACTTTTATTAATTTAAAATTTTAAAAAATTATCGCAGAAAAGCTTCTTTAAAAAATAAAAATAAAATAACACGGAGGTTGGTGTTTTTACTGACGTTTTGAAAATTTATGTAAGGAGATAATTCTGATAATTGTAATAAAATTACATGACGAATACAACGTAAACGCCTTTTTAGCTTTTTTTTTTTAAAACTACCTAGTAATCTTAAGCATTATATTAATTAAATTTTAGGTACTTTGGCCTTATAGGCTTCTTACTCACGAAAACTCTTGAGAAAATGTTTGTAGTAACCGCTTTTATTTTCTGATGATATCGTGTACGGACGTCCGTAAAACTCGACACGTTTTTTATACACACACAAAATTTAAAATTTGTAAAATAGAGGGAATAAATAGTCGCCGAATGATAGCAAGATTTTCCATTTATGATTAGTAAATACAGTTTTTATTTAATATCACATGACGGCTACAAATTAATACAGAATTTTAAAAAGATCTAAAACTTTATAAATTCTAATTTATATATAAATTTATAATATATAATTTATATATAACAATTCTTGTAAAAAAATTAATTATTCAACGAAAAAAAAAAAAAAAAAAAAAAATTCGTAAGACAATTAGTATCTATGTTTTAAAAACTTTTAGTTTTACTTAAGAGTAATTAAAAGCTTTTTTTATTAAATGATCTCTTAATCTTATTGCATCTTTTATTTTATGATTTCTTTATCTGGTAGTCCTGTTTTACAAAGAACAAAATAAAAGGATTTAAAATCCGTATGTGATTTTTGTAAAATTTTCCAAATCAAGTGGTTTTACACCGCAAAAAGATGCTCAGCTCAAATATCCAGAACATGACGTTGACGCCAGAAACAAAAGTTAATCAAAATTTCGAAAAATAATTTTTTTACATTTAAAGTTTTTTTTTTTTAAATCTTAAAACCACAAAGTTTTTTGACAATAACAGTTCGTTTTTATTAAATTTTGACATTTTTTTTCCATCATGTAACAAATCTTTTTTAGAGGTACCTTAAAAAAAAAAAAAAAGAAAAAAAAAAAAAGAGGACTAAAAAAACTAATGACGCATTGCCATCCACGGCGCTATAGAGGACTGGAGGGTAGCGCTTCAACCACTTCACTTTTTTACTGGAACTGAAAACTAAACTGAAGAGTCATCTTGGCCTCAATCTCTATGACAATGCTATTGAGCTGACCAGTATCATTTGTCTTTAAACTAAAATCAGAAGTCATTAATTTTCAAAATTAAAAATTTATTTATTTATTTTTACACAAAACATTAACCCAAAACTGAAAGTCTTGTGCAGAAAAAAGTTTTTATAGGTCTCAAGAAAATAAGTACAAAAACATCAAAAAAGAAAAGGAAAGTGTATTTAATAATTTAAATTAAGAACAAAAATATTTACGGAGGATAGATTTGAAGAAAAAAATCATTTTATGAGAGAAGCAGATAAAAAAATAATATATCAGGAATCCTTAAAACCCCATTTTAACGTCTTATTTACCACCCGACCTACAACTTTTTTTTTGTCCAAACGAGTTTCCAGCTAAAAAGCCTATCTATGGTCGCATTGACTGGAGAAAAAAAATTCCTTCGACTTCTTATTCCTTTTTAAAATATTTTTTAAATTTATATGACTTTTTACTCTTTAAATCTTGTTCATAACGATATTGTCATACTCAGTGTATGTGATTTTTCCATGTGAGACGAAATTGCCTGCCTTGAAAATAAGCATTTTTTTTTTCTTCTTTTTTAACTTACAGCTCGAATCACTGACAACAGCAGAGAAACGTACAAGGTGTCCACAAAGTCATTAGAAAAATTAATTGAAATTACAACGGAAGAAACTGGATCCAGTTGAAATGTTTACAAACTTTATGAAGACAAATTTAGAGAGTTAATAAATTTCTATATGAGCCTCCACTCGTTCTACGAATGACATCTCTAATCGATATCCAATTTTTAATTCTTTAATTGTGGTCTGAATTCACCCAAAAAATAAAAAGAATTTACTAAAATTCACACTAAGTTCTCCCAGAGTGAGGCCCTTCCATTGCACTCCAGTTGGGTTGACCTTTGCGATCGCCCCCAAATGTGGACGACTCGGGTGCGCTATTTTTTATGTGTGGGGTCGCATTCGCAACCACCCCGACAAACAAGCAAAAAACATTTTTAAAAATTGTAAAAAAAAATTTCTTTGTAACTACTTCGACGATGAATTAATTATTCACTTACGAAATGTGAATAATTCCCTGATTTTTGGTCATTTTTGGTTCTAAAAGGTTGGAGTTGTTGCGAGGCAAGCTAAACCAATTGATTTATCAGTTCAAAACTAGTGTCAAAAAAAAAAAAAAAAAAAAACTATTGATTTAAAATTTATAATTTTGGTGGAGTGCATTATTAACATTTACGATAAGTAATTTTACAATACATTGATGAATGAAGAAACAACATCGTTAATAAAAAAAAAAAAAAAAAAAAACTTTAATAACATATGCAACAAAGATTTAGTTGCCACCTCTAAGGTTTTTTGGGGTTTTTTTTCGTAATATATTTTTGAAAAAAGACATTGTGGACACCCCGTATTTCTCAGCCACGAAGATAGACATTTTGCGTCCATCCAGTTTTAACAACAAAAGCTGGTTTTTATTTTAATGCGTGAATAAACTAGGGTTTTATTTAAAAGAGAAAAAACAGATTTACAATTTGAATTAACCAAGTTAAATTAAAAATTCTAAATTTCCATTAATCGATTTGAAGGAAATGGTATGGGAAGTTTAAAAATAACTATTTATTTATTCATCCAAAGTTTTTCAAAGTTTAAAATAGATTCCATTTTTTTTTTTAAACGTCCGAAACATTTTTTCGCATACCAAATATTTTCCTTAAATTGTTTTTTACCTAACCTCATACTCTGAAACACATTTTCCCATAAATTATAATTATATTTTTACTTTTTTTTTTTAATAACTGCAATCGATAAGACTTGGAATTTATAATTTTTTTTGTTGTTGTTGTTCTCTTTAGGAACAGAAAATAAATCAATTATGGGTGAATACGTGTGCTCGGAATAAATAGCTAAGTAAAAAAAGCAACCCCGGTAAAACAATCGGTTAAGAAAAAGTTATGGCAAAAAATTTTCGAACCCAAAAAAAAAAAAAAAAAAAAAAAAACCCCGAAAAGGATAGATTTCAGTTTTCTCACATTTAGTCTTTTACGCCTCCCGTTAAAAAAAAAAAAAAGAGTAAAAACGTATTACTAGAGCGTAAGTGTTCGGTAACCGGCGACTTCGTACAACAACGAGGTTAACTAATCTAAAAACTACAAAAATAAATAAAACTATCTTCTAAATATCTGACAAATTTCTCTATTTGTCTTCACTACTTACTTACTCACCTGTAACTGGCGGGTCGCACGGCCCCTCTTTAATGACGTGCACATCAGGGTTCGATCCCTCCCCGAGCCCAGATTCAGATCTTAGGTGACAAATATTTTTATACGTTTGCCCATTGCTCGCACACACGGTTACTGCATACCGACATACACAGGTACCCACAACGGGTGACCGTGGGAAATTATCGATCTTATTCGTTGGGGAAGACGACGGGAGAAAAGGCGATGAAGGAGAAGAAAAAAGACTGAAAAAATAGTCATCAAAATTAATATCAACCTCCTGACGTAAGGAACTCTTGTCATCGTCTGAATTTCCATAGTTGTTCGACTGTTGCAATTTATTTTTATTAAATTCTGACCCGCCACCATCGCGATCCCAATTAGCATCGAAATTAAAGCCTTTCTTCTTCTTCCATTCTTCGATTAATTGAGCTGTTTTCCCCTTTGTTGTAGTTTTTTTAGCCTCCTGATAAAATGGCTTTAATTTCGGATTTTCAACAACACTAAATGATTCGTCGTTTTCGTTTCCTTCTTCCCCACCATCAGGTAGGGTGAATAAAGGCTTGCATTCAAGATAATCCCCACAAGTTCCATAAACAGTTTTATCGTCGAAAGAATTTTTTTTCCTACCCAAGTAATGGTTCGAATCTCTACTATATATTCCCCCCGTGTGTTTTGTCGGCAGGTTTGGGGCTGTTTTTTGTTTGTTCTTCTTTCTGTCCTGGTTCTTAATAGCAAAACTATCTACACCTACTGTCGAAGCATAGAAATCGGCGATCGTAGGCGAAGAAGAAGCGGCATTAACATCCTCAACAAAAGCAGGGTTAGTAAACGAAGTGGTTGGGGCAACAAAGGTATATGGAGGTGTTAGTGAGAAAAACGAGGACAGAAGTCGACTTTTTTTTAGGTTCACTACGTCTCTGCGACCTCTTCGCTTGTCTCTCGATCTGAAATTACAATACTCACCTTCCATTTGGGCGCACGTGCAACAACCACAAGAATCCCGGACAGTACCTGCCTGACATTTGAGCTTAAGACAGTTTCTCTCACAGGCTGGGTCGCATCCGTAATCATCATCATCTTCTTCTTCTTCCTCTACCTCCTCAAAGTCTTCTTCTTCTTCGTCGGTTGATCTTGCCGACACCATGATTAGAAGGCTGAGCCCAAGTAGAATCCAGAGAAGTTTTCGATCACCCATGTTGAAATAAAGTTCGTTTGGTATATTCTTTTTAAATATTTAAATAATCAATTATTATTTTTTTTAAAACAACGATTTAAGAAATGAATCCGAAATAAGGATCCAAATTCCTTTACTGCTGGGATTCGATATAAATGATACACAACTAACGTTCAGAAAGTTGCGATCCGTCGCCCGCAGCGCCTACTACAATTATGAGAAGTGTGTAAGCTCAACACAGGTTTTGTTCAGAGCAAGCGAAGTTTTTCTAAAACTTTTAAGACTCGCCTGCCTGCCTGCTGATTTTTTTTTTCGGAGCAGTACTAACAAGATAGACTCGTTGGCTTTCTAACTGGGTTCACTTTTAGAGAGTGGGTGGAATAAAAATAACACGTGAAAGAGGAAGACGGACAGAAATATAAGAAATGAACATAAATGGCGAACAGGAAGGAAAAGATAGCAACAAACAAACAAAAATGAAAAGAAGCTAGAAAACCAGAGACAGACTGTGAAGCGTGAATCTCTTTGCTTGTCTTTTTGCCTCACGTTTGTCTCACCTTCTATCTATCTATCTATCTCACTCCTTTTCTTTCTTTCTTTCTTTCTATCTATCTATCTATCTATCTATCTATCTATCTCACTCCTTTTCTTTCTTTCTATCTATCTATCTATTTATCTATCTCACTCCTTTTCTTTCTTTCTTTCTATCTATGTATCTCACTCCTTATCTATCTATCTATCTATCTATCTATCTATCTATCTATCTATCTATCTATCTATCTATCTCACTCTTTTTCTTTCTATCTATCTATCTCTCACTCATTTTCTATCTATCTATCTCTCACTCCTTTTCTATCTATCTATCTATCTATCTATCTATCTATCTCCTTTTCTTTCTATCTATCTATCTATCTATCTATCTATCTATCTATCTATCTATCTATCTATCTATCTCACTCCTTTTCTATCGATCTATCTATCCCCATTTTCTTTTTTTCCCTTGCTCGCTTAATTTCTTTAGGCGCTTAAAAGAATATTTTGTTTGAGGACTCGCCATATTTCTGTTTCACATATTATTGCAAATAAACAATTTGTTTCTGTTTCAATTTCATACCGAGTAAAAGACAATTTTTATTGTACGCTTAAAAAATTGTTATTATTCATCGAAAAATATCCATCTTCTCGTTTGCACCGTGTCCTTTCAGGACGTGGGCGAATATGGCTCTCCACAACTTCTTATTCCTTGTAAACTCTTAGCAACGTTTGTTCCTTTGCCAAGCCTCTCATCCCCTATCCCGCCATCCATTCATTCACACAAGCTCACTAAATACGTGGCCCGCGACCTTCTCCTGTCTTACTTGCCTTCAATAAGTCATGTGAGTGTCAAATTCTTCAAGCCCTCCGTCCTCATTCTGTCCAAGAATTTTAAGCTATCTCTTTCTTATTCTGAGTGTCCTTTTTATTTCTATTTTCATTAAGAATTCTTCGTTGGTTACGCACGCCTTCTAAGGTGTTCTCAGCATCCTCCAGTAGAACCACAGTTCCGTTGCCTCCCTGTTTTCTCTTCATCTGTGAGGAGCATTCACCATCCCTTCTTTTCTTTGTTTCTAACGAAAATTTCTTGTTTCTTAGTACTTCGCTTAGCTTTTGGAAGGCATCTTTTCCTGTTAAAATAAAATGTATTCGGATTTCGATATCGCATGTCTGTTTCAACACTCCCCAAATATTTAAACTTCTGTATTTGATCGGCATTGTCTTCTCCAATTTATAGTTCGCATCTTCTTATTTGCACCGTGTCCTTTCAGGACGTGAACGAACATGGCTCTCCACAACTTCTTATCTTAGCAACGTTTGTTCCTTTGCCAAGCCTCTCGTCCCCTATTCCACAATTGTGTATTGCATTGTCACTACATCCTCTGTGGCTTAAAATGGTGTTTGTTGAACTACAACCATCGCTTTATAACGATCCGCATCGGGTGTCTTCATGTCACTACCCCAAAATAACAAAGTCTCGATTTCTCACATGCAGAAGCTTTAATTGTAATAATAAATGGCACAACACGTGGAGTCTGTGTCGACAAAATTCTCCTGGGAAAATGCTGTTGATCACTCATCTGCGATGGAGAGAGCACACTGAGGCTGGGGATGTGGCTTTAGATATCTTGAAGGCGTTTGACAGGGTTTGGCATGCTGAACTTCTCCATAAGCCCAAGATCTACAATGTCACTGGCTGGATATTTGACTTTATCCAATGGCTCTTTACAAATCAAGTAATGAAATTTGTGCTGATTGGACACGCTTTTAGATATTTCACATTAATACGGAGGTCCCCCATGATTCTATCCTTGGACCTACATCGATTCTTGCCTTCACCGTAGTCATATTTTCAGCGCTGTTTTATGGCCATCCGCCATTTTTTAAATTATTTTTAAACTGACTTTACATTGTCAGTCATCAACTAATCGTATATCTGCATGGCTGGTGCAGTGCGTACTACGCAGGAAGCCCCGACGAGGTTAAAGCCCCAAAAGTGCTAGTTTCAGTTTGTTTTTTTTTTTTGTTTTTGTTTTTTCTACCTAAGTTATATTGTCAGTCATCAACTATAATAAACGACAGGGCTGGTGCTTACTACACAGAACCTCTAAACCGCGTGGGGACTCCATGCCTACTGGGAGGGGGGGGCTGAAGTACTAATTTCAGTTTTTTTTTTTTTAAATTGTAATTTTCTTTCTGAACAGTTGTTTTAAATCAATTAAGATGGTAATATATTTCGGTAAAATCATTTTTTTATTCAGACATTATCCACTAAGTAGGATCTCTGTTTTATTTTATTTTATTTTGTTTATTTTTTTTATTAATAGATTAACCAGAAGTCCACGAATAGTAATTAAATGAAATTTCTAGTCAAGATACAACCACATGTTTTTGAATAGTCAGTGCTAAGTCTTCGTGTACTTAAAGGAACAGGGCGGCAGCTTTTGAAGAGAAACACAACAGTCCGTACTAGTTAAGTAATAGCTGGCCACTCGTATTCAAAGATACCCGTCTACTAGGGCGGCGAGCCAATCCCTACTGCAGACGCTTGCTCAGGTGCATTTTGTGTTTATTCCACACCCACGGAGCCCGCCTGTGATTTATACTGCAACACATGAAAAATTCTCACGAAAAATGAAATACTGTTTTTAAATAAATTTTTAAGACAATCCCGTTTGTGTTGTGTTGGAATCTTTGTAAATCTTTTTCAGCAGAGATGCGTCGGTGATTTAATTATTATGGAAATATGAAAATTTGCGACTTAAACATTTTTTTCGAGTAAAATTTCGTCATGAAAATATTTGTGGTTATTACAAAAAATAATCACATTTTCTCAGATTTTTTAAAATAAAAAACTATTCATTATAAAAGTAAATAATTAATGAAGATGCACTGAAATTTTTATTTAAATTGGATAATTACCTGATTTTTGGCAATTTAAAAAAGCGCTGCACACCCTCGCCTAATTTTCTTTCGAGGTCTTGTGCCCTAGCTCCCCCCCCCCCCAGGTTGGGAAACTTTTAAATCGAGTTGGTTGAGGCGAGACCCTAGCATCGGCTCTGCTAACAGATGTCACAGAATTATATATATAGAAGATAGATGCGAAATTCCATCTTTTTGAAGCGTTTTGGCCTTGTGATTTTGGAAACGCAGGTCAAGCTGGAAACGCAGGTCAAGCTGGAAACTGGATTATACAAAAACTTAGACAAGATATGCAAAACACAATATTGCATTTTTATTGAATAAAATATTTATTTTAATAAATTTTTATTAAATAAATATGTTATTTTAATCGTTAAACTGCTTTTAAAATAGTGGAAATCTTTTGTATGCTAAATGATAAATTAATCCCCCCCCAGCCTCCAAAATGAAAATTCATTGTACTAAGCTACGCACCTTAGTAACATCAAGTCACCCTTAACTGTTTGCACTTCTCCCCCAATTTTTTAAAAATTTTAATTTTCTTTCTGAACTGTTCTTTTAAGTCAATTAAGAGGGAAATATATCTCGGTAAAATCATTTTTTTTTATTCTGAGATCGATCGTCCAATAAGGATTGTTCTTTTGTTTTTTTTACTAATAATAGTAATACTAACCGTTAAGTCCACGACTAGTAATTAAAATAATTTTTCTAGTCTCTATTTTTTTAAATTTCTAGAAAGATAAAACCGAGAAAATGATCACTTAAAAAATAAAAATGCATAAAGATTTCAACACATGCTAAAAATTTTCCCGTAAACTGAAACACTGTTTTTAAAACAAATTTTAAAGATAATCCCGTTTGTGTTGTGCAGTAAAACTTCTTTTTTTTTTTTCTTTTTTTTGATTAATCCTTATGGAAATGTAAAAATGACAAACATTTTTTCGAGCAAAATGTAGTCCTGAAAATATTGGGGGTTATTACAAAAAGAATAATATTTTCTCAAAATTAAAAAAGAAACTATTCATTATAAAAGTAAATAATTAATGAATATGTACTGAAATTTTTATTTAAATTGGATAATTCCTTGATTTTGGGTAATTTTTAATTTCCCTTCGACGGTGTGTGGACCCCAGGTTGGGAAACTTTGAAATCGACATGTAGTAGAGCGGGGACGTATCAAAGTTTGTGGGTGGCAAGAAGCTAGTGCCGGCTCTGTTCTTCATCAGTCATTTAGTCATTAGTTTCTAAGTATTTATGAATGATGACACAACTATTTACTCCTGCCTTAATAGTAAATCCGATAGGTCCGACAAAATGAAACTGACAGCTGCTCTCGAAAATGACCTCCAATCAGTTGTTAACTGGGGCAAGAAATGGCTTTTAAATATTAATGCCTTCAAAACGTAACTGCTATCGTTTAATCATCTTAGAGAACCAGGAGAGTAACATTGCGCCTTTTTGGTCTCACGTTTTTCTACTGTCAGGAATTTGGGCTGTTATATTAAATCAATTCCTAGGTCTACAGCTAAGAAGGTTGGATTATTGTGTCGTGCTACACATTTTTTCTCGTCAAAATCCATCTTGCATATTTAGATTTACCATTCGTCTGTATATTGAATATTGCTGTCATATCTGGTCTGGCACTCTGACTATCTATCTTGAGATTCTCAACAAAATATAAAGAAGGGTTTGTCATGTTATTGGTCCTGAACTGGCATCTCGGCTTCTGTCTCATTCCCATCGGCGTGACGAGGCTTCCCTCTTTTCTATCAATATTTTCACGATAGGCTTTCTAACGAGCTATCCTCCTTGGTACCTCAACGGCGTCAATTTAAGCATACTACTAGATTGGCTGATAAGTCTCATCGTTTTACTGTGGAAGTAGCTAGATGTAACTGTAGGTTCTATTTAATTAGTGTCTTTTTTCCTCCATTCTCACTTTTTTGACTCACTTCCAGTCTCTTCCTTCCCTGTTATCTACAATTTTCAAAATTTTAAATGCAACATCAATCGCCATCTTCTCCTTTCCCGAATCCTGTTCTTTTATTGTCATTTCTCCTCGTTAAAGTCTTCTCATTCTCTCTCACTCTTTTTAACCCTTTGTGTCCTAGTGGTATTATTGCCTTGCTTGAGGTGAAATTATATATATATATATATATATATATATATATATATATATATAATCATTTTCAGGATAACAACCGAGACATTACTCTATTCATTGAACTATTTATGTTCATGCCACGTTGACTGATAAACTCCGACAACGACAAAAAAATCTTAAATTGCCATATTAGTAAAAAAACGTACTCACTTAAATTTTCAAAAAATTCAACCTTAGCGTTGCGATTGCACACTCCATAAGTTTGTATCCGTTAACAATAAAACATTTAAAAAAAAAACATATTTCGATTTGCATTATATTTTTTCGTCTCGGATGCTACCTGAATTTTACCAAAAACAAAATAGTTTCCATACCTGATGATGATCGGAGGAATCGTCGAAAGTTCTTGCATATTTAAGGAAGACCTAATACAGTTTGTATATATATATATATATATATATATATATATATATATATATATATATGCAGTTACAAAGAAAGAAAGAAAGAAAGAAAAGGAAGATAAGAGGAACCGATAAAGCTCTCGTACGTTTAACGTCTGCTTCTGTGACATGGCATATTAATATGAAATATGTCAGCTCGAAACGGTTGGTTTCCATAATAAAAATTAGAAAATGCTGTGGAATTTCCAATGGCGGATCTACTATGAAAGTAATGAAGCTTAATCTTCAGGGCCCCTAATCCTAGAGGGGCCCCTGAGTTAATTTTTCAATAAAATCGATGTTTTTTTTGTTGTTTTTTTTTTTTTTTTTTTAGCGTTTGTTATTAAAATAAAGCCATTTTAGTGGTTGGATCATAAGCCACTGTGTTGAACTAGAGCTAATGTCGGGTTTAGAATATTTTCTAATTTAGTAACCCTCATTTCAATTTTCAAACATTTTCTTGAATTTCATTGGTTGTTAAATAAAAATAAGCTTCGAGAAATTTCCATAACAAAACAGTCAAAATTTGTGCAAAAATAGGCTCAACTGACATAAAAAATATTTCTCAAATTCATCCCAAATTTAAATGTTTCTAGAAATCCTATTGGCTAAAAAATAAAAAAATACATCATTCGCCCGGCCACGTATTTTTCAGAAAATTCGCAACAGCTATCAAGCCTCGTTGGAGCCGATTTTGTTGTTAAAAAAAAACTATAAATAGAAACAGCAAACGAATTTTCGTCGCATTTTGAGACTCACACACGCAAAGATACACACGGGAATTATGTGTCAAAATTGCCGCCCAAGAAACAAACTTTGTTTATGAGAGATTAGGAAAATTCATACAACAAACTTTTTCACTTCTTTCATAGAAAAATCTTTTGTCGCAAATTCAACCTTTTCAATCAAAGGCAGACAACTTTTTAGACATTGAACATTTCTGAAACAGCAAAGAACTTTTTCTCTATACCTTTGCACACATCATTATAAACAAAGAAATTGTAAATTGTTGTGTATATAAAATTTAATCTGTTGTTTCAAACATGTATTTTTGTCGTGATTGAATAATATCGTTACCATTTGGCCATTTCTTATAATTTATGTTTGTGGATATTGCATATTTTATTTGCAGTACAATCTTCTTAAATATTCACGCATCCTTCTTAGATCCACTACCCCTTTCATACGGCCTCAAAATTCCCCTGTAAGTGGACAAAGTTTTCTTGGGGGCTTGTAACGCTCAAATCACCAGTTGTATGTGCTCAGTGAGCTTGCCAGAGCCTCTATTCATAGCCTACATTTTAAGGGCTGGATCCTCGAATTTATTGTTGCTGGTTGCGAAGGAATCTTCGTATTTGTTCAAAGCTTCAGGGCTTCAAAAATGTTGGTCCGTCACTGATCCGTTTTCCATGATTTAAAAAGGAAATAAATGTCATAAAACCTATTTGAAAAATGCTGAGGCATTAAAACACTATTTTTGCGCATTTTGCTACCTATTTTTATGTAAAGGAAAAAACTAAACCTAAGTGAACATTTAAAATGAATAATGAAACAGAAACTACAGCAAGTGTTTGAAAATATGAAATAAAAAATACAATTTGTGCGTTATATATATATATATATATAGATAGATAGATAGATAGAGAGAGAGAGAGAGGTTAGTGGTCAATATACATACATATATTATATATATGTATGTATATATATATATATATATGATATATATATATATACATACATATAGATATATAGATAATATTAGTGGTCAATATACACACACACACACACACATATATATATACACACATATAATATATAGATATATAGATAATATTAGTGGTCAATATACACACACACATACATATACACACATAATATATATATAATATATATATATAACACTAATAATAATATTAGTGTTTGAGCCTTTTTTATTACATATATATATATATGTGTGTGTGTGTTTGTATGTGTGTGCGTGTATTTTAAAATCAGGAGGTCAAGTGAATCCGCTACATTGGTTTCAACCTTATGGTCTCCTCAGGCAACTTTTATCAAATGACCTCTTAACGCTTTATTTTATTTTAAAATAATAATAATAATAATGAACGCTATATTACTTTTTAAAAAATAAACAAATGCATGACGCTGGGTGCAATAGAAAGGGAGGAAGAGGATGTGAAGAAGGATAGTGAACGGAAAAGAGAAGAAAAGCAAGGGCATTGTAAATGTATCGGTGGGCTGTGGTTAATTTTAGTTTACATTTTTTTATCCAGCCTCATATCCGAAGTCTTGAGTCCTTGCTTAATACCGCTTAAAGCACATATGAGGCTGGATAAAAAAAATGTACATTTCAATTATCCCCCCCCCTCCCATACTAATACTCTTCTTCTTCACACGTATATTGAGCACTTTTTAATACCACTGTTTCCTCCTCAGATTCAACTCTGACCATTAATTTTTTATGTATTATATATGTGTGTGTGTATACAGAGAGAGAGAGGGGGGAGGACCTCCAAATAGTCACTAAAAGTGAGAATCTCAGAATACATGATGAAAAAATGCCCCAAACATAATAAAAACAAAGTATTATCGTCAACATCTTTATGTTATTATCAACAGGAAATACCAAAGGATTTTTTGATTATTAAATTAATTTTTTTATCCTTTTGAGAACGTTCGAAATTTTTGCTAAAAATTATGTTTTTCTTTCGTCATCGGGAGACCCTAATATTAATATAGGATATTCTTAGCGTCATCTTTGCGGTGAAAAATACCTTGATTTGGAAATTCTTGTAAAAATCAAATTACTGTTGAATTTTAATGCATCTTTTAGGACAAATCAATGAAATCATTTCAGAAATACTTCTTTTCTTTTTTTTTTTAGAAAATCTTGATAGAAACATTGTTTCTTTTACATCTGTTACCCCCCCCCACTCACACACACACACACATTTAGTTTTTATTAAATGTCGAGATTTTTGTACGGCTTAATGTTTATAATATTATGCCAAACCACTTTGAGAATTTAAATCATCATTATTGTTTTTTTTTTTGTTTTTTTTTATAAAACAGGAGCCACAGTTACGGAAAATCTCTCAATCGTAAAATAAAAAATACTAATGCTTGTCTCGCCAGCTGAACTAAGAAGACGTTATTTAATTAGAAAAGCTTTTATGAATATTATGGACGGTGGAGTAATGGATAGCGGCTTGGATTGAGAAATCGCAGAGCTGAGTTCAAATTCCAGTCGAATCCATTACATTCACTTACGTGCTAATACCCTTGGAAAGGTATGAATCCTCTTTCTCTCTCTTCAGCTATGGGTAAAATAGCAGGACAGACTGGGTTCTATAGCCTTGGATAGCAACTGGTCTAGGAGAAAGACAACTCTGAATTGCAAAACCTGCGGAGGGTCGTTTGAGAACCTCGTGGCATTCGGTGCACCAGGTCTCTGTATTCGTCCCTTCAAAAAGTGTGGATGGTCCTGCACGAGGCCTTCACCACTATAATCAAATCTCATGTGCCGCTGTCGGTTTCCTGGAAACTGATCTGCTTGACCCTCATACGTCGAATCTCGACGGGAGAGTCGATTATTGTCTTAAGAAAAATAATTATTCGATGAATAATAAATTTTACAAGAATTGTTTTCATTTTTTATATTTTAATTAGAATAATTTATAAAGTTGAAAATTTTGTACTGGTTATTTAGTGCGGATCACGAACATACATATGTAGTGATTGCTATGCTTTTCCACGCCCACATTTTATTCGCCTGCGATTGGCTAATAAATCACTACTACTTTTATATAGGACAATTTAGCCATCGCTGTCGTTTCTTTGAATCCTTCGGTTTTGAGCTTGCTTGCTTGTTCTGTTAGTACGAATGTAGTGATTGGTTAATTTTTAACCACTCACATAGTTTAGTGCAAGATTAATTTTTGCCACGTTGCTGTGGAAGCCTACCCATTTTCCTTAAAAGAGGTGATCCAGTAAAATTCACCTGTGCGCACAAGTCCATGATCTTGCTCATAATATTTTAAACGCGCACACAGACACAGAATTTCGTAACATAAACTTACATTTCTCTCTGTGACTTAGCCAAGCTCAATCAACCAGGACTCTGTTGATTTCGAACCATTCTATAACACAACACATTTTTGATCAATTGTATTCTTGTGTTATCTATTCTAACAAACAGACCTTGTTCTAATATTGATTCCTGAACATTTTCTCTCAAAGACAACTTTCTTCGAACAATCAATTACAAATCAAAATACAATTAAAGGGGGGGAACTTCTTCCCTTAATCTATACATTGAATACAATTTTATTGCATGTTTGTTCTTGTATGTTATTTCAATATATATTTGTTGATTCACAGTTTGGAGTTTTGTTGTTTACTTGAATCCTGTACGTTGAAAGTATAATAATATAAATAGTATTGGTCTATCTACAAACGGACACCTTTACAATTGGTAATCCCGACGTTCCAAAAATAAATCTTTTAACCAATAGACCCTTACACATACAAAAATACAAATCACATACAATGCCAAGCATTCATTGGTTAATAAATCCCCACTACATTATTACAGGCAATTTACAAATCGCAGTAATGTGACAATTTTGAAATCTGTCTATTTTTAAGTAGCCAATTTTGTGCACTTTTGGGAGAAGCTTTCTTAAGTCTCCCCAAAACATGATCGCCTAAGTGTGTATGACGTATGGCACATAACTGACTGATTATAAACAATCCCGAGAAATTTCCATGTTAAAAAATTTTAACACAGTGTGAACTACGCGGAAAGTAATCTCATGATTTATCAACAAGCAAAAATCTGAAAAATTCAATTGTATTGAAGAAGAGGAAATATATATGTGAAATAAACATTAAATAAATGGTGCTAGTTATGATCTAACAGAACAATGCATATGTGATCTTCTTTCTCTTCTTTATGTGCTGTATCCCCTCGGAACGTAGTCAATCATGGCTCTCCACAACTTCCTGTCTTTTGGAGCCCTTAATAAATTTTGTCTTTTTCTTATTTCTCTTAAGCCGTGTTCCGCCATCCATTTACTAAAGCACACTAAATATATTAGGCGCTTTCTTCTGTATCTCACTTGCCTTCAGTCTGTCCTGTGAGTATCAGATTTTCCAAGCCCTCCTTCCTCATTACTTGCCCTAGAAATTTCAACTGTCTTTTCCTGATGTTAAGTATAAGTTTCCTTTTTGTTTCCATTTTCTCTAAAACTTTGTCATGGCTCACATAATCGGTCCCAGGTATCCCCAATATCCTTCTGTAGAACCACATTTCTGTTTCTTCATCTTTGAGAAAATATTCCAGCATTTACTGCCGTGCAGGGGGGGATAGATATTACGTAACAGTTTAGTATTTTTTCTCTTGTTTCTAGCAAAGTATTTATTTTCTATTTTTTAATACGTATTTGAGAAAATTTTCTATAAAGTGGCGTGTGGCTTAAGGGTTAAAATGAAATGTTCATTTACCCACGCCAAGAAGATTGAGAAAGGATGATAATGACAAGGAAACACACGGGTAATTTTAACAAAACAAAATTAGGTATTTATTCACGAATTTACACGCTTGATATAGTGTTCTTAAAGTTCGTAGTTTTAACGTATTGTCATGAAGAGGAAATGTTCATACAACAGATTAAATGATTTGACACAAAATAATATTAAAAAATGTTTAAAACAAAGGTAAGAGTTCATTGCTCATCGTAGGGATATATGGTTTGCATACGTTCAAAGGTAGACGAAGAGAGATAGTTTGAAATACTTAGCTTTCTTGAATTGTTGATTTCTTGCTAATTTTATTCGATAAATTAGAATTCGATACTTTCTTTTCTTTCTTCTTTTTGAATCAATGTCTAATTTCTGTGAAGGCAAGGTTTTCATTGGTCCAAAGAAAATTTCACATAGGCTCACAAATTTTTTTTCCATCAATATAGATTGAAGACAAAAGGAACAGAGGAAAAGAACGCGCAACCTACTTAGAGAGCTTGAGCAAACAGATGGCAGAAAAGGGTTTTATAGTGATGTGAGGATTAGTGTTTAAAATGAAAAATTGATTTACCCACAACAAGAAGATTAATGAAGGGTGATAACGACAAGGAAATACACGGGTGATTTTAACGAAACAAGGTAACGGATTTATCAACATATTTACACGCTTGTAGTAGTGTCAGTGGCTCGTTTCAGGAAAATAAATCAGAATTGTTAGTCTGTAGTTTTAACGTATTTTCATGAAGAGGAAATGTTCATACAACAGATTAAATGATCTGATACAAAATAATATTTTAAAAAATGTTTAAAACAAAGGTAAGAGTTCATTGCTCACCGTAGGGATATATGATTTGCATACGTTCAAAGGTAGACGAAGAGGGATACTTTCAAATACTTAGCTTTCTTAGATTGTTGAGAGAGGCCCCGCGTGTTAGTTAGAGACCGATAATATAATTGTCGTGTAATTTTACACTGGAGAGAACTTCAACGCTGGTCGCGAGGGCCTGGAATGAAATCCTTCACATGACTTCAGACATTCTTCTCTTATTAATTTAATTTTTCTCCTCGTTTTATATGAAAAAGAATTTCGAATAGGCTTGCGAATTTCTTTCCTTCTTATTTTCAGCTCACCAGTAAATTTCTGTGAAGGCGTGGTTTCACCAATGGAATATGAAGGTAATGAGGGTGGTTCGCTACAATGTGCGTAGCATGACGGGTCTTAGCCGCGAAGGTTATCTGGTCGAACTAACGAATGTATTTCCTCTGAGCACTTGCCACAGAAATAGCAATAGAGTAGTGAGAGGCTTGCGACGTTTCGTCTGTGGGAAAGAGGTTGTAGGGTGGGAAATAATTAGTCACCCCCAAGGACGCGGAGACGCTTTTAGGCGGTATCGAGACTGGACAGTGAATATATGGTAGCCGTACTCCATCTTGGGTCTGACCTGCCTCCTGTAAAGGTAGAGGATAGCAGGAGGAGCGGTACAGAGAATCAACCATTTTTCCAGCATCTTTAACGATGGGTCGTATGTATAAGTTCCCCTTGATGTCTGGGTTAAGTTTTAAGCCCAATAGTCGCTTAAGGCCCGAGGCTTCTCCGAGGGAACACCCATTCATCGTAATTGGTCACAGATCGTGGTCCGATCGGCGATGATGGAATGTGACTAGTTTGGTTTTCGAGGCATTGAATGTAACCAGTCAGAGAAGAGATCAGATGCCAATCTCTGGTCATCTAGACTTTGGGAGGTGTACCTCTATACCATTGTATCATCAGCATAGATATTCACAAATACTTTTATGGCAGATGATTTATGTAAATTTTTTAAAAAGTTGGTCCTAGTAGCGATCCCTTGGAGACGCCTGCGTTGGTTGTTAGTGCCCCAGAGGACTGGCCGTTAACAACTACCTTCAGGAACCTACCCGTTCGAAAGGACTTTATAATTGACAAGACTCTTTCAATGATTCCATAGCCAGAGAGCTTGAGCTGCAATCCCTTATGCTACACCTTGTCAAAAAATATCTAATGCTTGGTCCTTGGGGTGCATTTGAACCGATTCTGTGAGTAATGGTAATTAGGACATCAGCAGTGGATCTGACTGATCAAAACTCGTACTGCGTGTCGCTCAATAGGTGGTTCCTAATTAAGCGATCAACAAACTTGATTATATCTCGAAAAGCTTGCTAATGACACTGGGGGTGCTGATGGATCTATACTGAGAGGTGACGAGCACTCACTCGCGTTCTTGAAAACCAGACATACGATCGACACACCTCACAGACTTTGGAAGGATTTCTCCTTCAAGCAGCGGTTAAATAATTCCGCTAACATCGAGAATAATTCCGGATGGATATTCCTAAGGACAACCACTGAGATTTTGTCTGAGCCAATGACTTTCTTAAGGCCTTGAGACTTCCCAGGCTGTAATGGAAATACTAATGAGGTTGTGCTTAGTGAGACGGGAGAAGTCATGTATCGAAAGATAGATACATAATCGCCTAAGCATGTATTACGCATACCTTACTGAGGATTAAAAAAAATGCAGATAGTAGGTATTGTAGTTTATTTTGCCGTATGTAGTGTTTTCCTATTGTTCATTAGTTTATGGCTATCACTTTCACTATAAAATTTAAATAACTTGTCTTAAAACTTGTCCTTAAATCATACAAAGTCTTTTGTTCCGACAACCATATTTCCTCAGTCAGACGGCTCACAAGAACACTGCAATCAATCTTCTGCAAAAGGTCTGCTTTTCGTGTTTTTGATAACAAGAAATGCTTCCTTTTCTTTTTCTCACTATTACCCATCCGGGTATCTGCAGTTCTTTTTGACATTTTCGCTCTATAAAGTCACAAAAATTACGAAATGAAAAAAAAAAAAAAATCAGTGAACAACACACTTACGTCTACCCAATACGAGTGTTTGACAACAACTGACGTTTGGCGGGCTCAGGTTGTTCAGCCAGGCTTGGGGGGGGGGTGAAGCTGGGCTAATCATGACACATGATATAACGCCATACTTAAATGGAGTGGGTCAATTAGGTTTTTGCGCACCGAATCCCACACGAAAAATATTCGATTTTCAGATATTCGAATGTGGGAAATGTCAACCTGTACCAATATTATTTTTATGTTCTTTATTTGTTTCCTGAGTATAACCGTCATCCAATGTATAACCTGTCAAACGATTCTATAACATTCAGAGTCTTAGTTTATATTTATATAATGACAGACCACAGTAGTTAGGCATAACGGCTTTTAAGTCTCTCCCACAAACACAAAAGTCCGAATCTATGGTGATTGTATCCACAATATTACACCAAGATACAACCACATGTTTTTGAATATACCCGTCTACTAAAGGAACAGGGCGGGCTTTTGAGAAGAGAAACACAACCGTACTAGTTAAGTAATAGTTGGCAGACGCGAAGATTGTCTACTAGGGCGGGAGCCAATCCCTACTGCAGACGCTTGCTCAGGTGTATTTTTGTGTTTATTCCACACCCACGGAGCCCGCCTGTGATTTATACTGCAACTATGCTGAGCAGACCTTAGTTACAGTTTCTGGAAGAGAGCGTGTTATCTAGAATGATCAACTGTCTGAACAACACCAGCACACTCAAACCCTCGGTCACGATGACTTGTGACTTCGCGCTAGCACAGCTATCGGCGGCCCAAAGTGTTCCGTTTAACCAATTTCACTGAGAAGGCTTGCGTCGACCCGTGGTATGGTTTTTCAGACACTTTCCAAAAAGTGCCGCACGCTAGGATCGTTTCGCCTCCAGATTGATTAATATCAGGAAGTCTCCTTCCTGACAAAGTGACCATGGTGAGATTCGAACCTGGGTCTTATGGTCAGAAGGCGAATGTTCTAACCACTCGGCAGAAAAGTGAAAGGTATCCGATTATCTTGTTAAAAGTCATGGTAGAAAAAAAAGTCCCTTTTAGTCCTCGACAAGCATCATTAGGTAACAGTAATTTCTCTTGAGGCTGCTAGAGCTTTTATGATACCAATGACCTGTCCTGTGGTGAAGGAGCGGCGTTGCCTGCTTATTGTGAAAGGAAACGAGAGTGATAGCGGCTTTGAATTTGGTGCTTATATAGTCAGGGTCATATGACCCTTACAAGGGCAGTGATTCGTCTTCTTTTAGCCCTTCAAGGTACTAGTTTACTATGTGCTTAGTTATTTTAAATTCCAGCAAATCACAGAAGGAAAGACTCGAAGGATTTTCTAATTCTAGAAGTCTGCCAAAAATAATGGTCACTGAAAATTTGAAGTCAATAAGTGTATATTCAAAATTGCTTAAGGGTGTGACGGAACAAGAGAAACTCAACCTCTCTTTTATTGCAATACCTGCTTGCTTAAATGGTTGTTGTTTTTCCTAATATATGACGACAAGTTTCGACTTAATTTTAATCGCGTTTCTTCTCTTTAAACTCACCTGTCCAGTGTTTCTCTCACATTTCTCCTTCAAATTGGCAGCTGATCTAAAAAAAAAAAATGATAATTTTAATGCTTCAAAACGAAACTGCTTTCTTTTAATCATCTGAGAGAACCATTTTTACCTTCCATCAGCATGGCTGATGCTAACCTCCAGGAGAGTGACATATTGCGTCTTCTTGGACTAATGTTAAGCCGAGAAGGCGCAACGAGTCATTGATGGAGGGCAACAAGAGGTTTCTCAAGGGATTAATAGGGAGTAGGTTTGTTTTGGAGCCGTTAAAATTAACAAGCCATTCCTTGTCCCAGTTAAAAACCGAATGTAGGTCATTTTTGAGATCCGCCACCAATTCGACCTTATAAAACTGACCAGATTTCCTATCGAGACAGGAGTAAATGGTTATTTCATCAGCACAGATAACAAGTTGAGATTCATAATTTGATCAGCAGTAGTGGTTTCAACCAGAGCCGGCCCTAGGGGTTGCTGGCACTGGGCAAGCTGAACTTCGATGCCCTTACAAATATAATTTTGTTTTTAATTTTCACAAGGAGAAAAACTGAAAATATAGAATAACCCCCACTCATCCATTTTCTGTTATGGTTTGATCTCCACTGTATTTACTTGAACCCCCCCCCCCCACACACACACACACTGAGTCAGGTTGTGACACAAGGTCGGTTTTTAACGTGGAGACCCGAATGTCTTCACTCGAACCGCTGGTCTTATCTGGTCACAGGTTGTCCAAGCTGCTCAGAGCTCGTCTAAGCTAGTCGTAGCTGGTCTTAGCTGGCCCGAGCCGGTCCAAGCTAATCATAGATGTGATACTACCAGCGCAGGGACGGATCCCTGTGACCGGTAAGTGAGATTTACTTGAACCACCACTGAGTAGGTTGTGACACAAGGTTAGTTTTTAACGTGGGGATCCGAGTTTTTTCACTCGGGCCGCTGGTTTAAGCTGGTCTTAGCTGGTCATAGCTTGTCCAAGCTGGTCAGAGCTGGTTTAAGCTATAGCTGGTATTGGCTAGTCATAG
>CAHIKZ030000287.1:1865000-1892500 GCA_903632075.3 Acanthosepion pharaonis
AGGAGCAGTTTACGACGATCGCATTCGTCCAAGAAAGCTCCTTGGAAAAACTCTTCTCTTTCGCCTTCACATGGCTTGTTCTACATCCTGTTAACGCTCTGGTCGCCCTCCTAAACTTCCAGCGATCTCTGACCCATGACATTGACGATTACTTCCAAATGCAAAGCGGTTATGTGACTGCCGTCGGTCGCCGAGTCTTATCACCTCGTCGAGTCATTCGTTCCAAGGTCCTAAACCGAGCAAAAACCCTGCTCAACGAGGTGCTTCACTTGACTGCCGGAAATCGTGCCATCCCCTTCAAGCTGTCTCTCGACCCAAACCTCCGCACACTTCGTGCCCAGCCGGTTCACGAAAATCGCAAAGCGACCCTCAAACGAAAGATCTCCCTTGACGATATCACCGAATCTTTCATGTCTGACGATGACTTACCCGATGACGACTATGAGCCCAGCACATCTTCACAATCCTCCTCCGGCGGGAGTGACCATTCCCAGACAGTATCTGAAAACGATCTCTCCGTTCACGAGGAGGACGGCTTTTTGTCGCTGAAAGGCGAAGCGAAATCCCCTAAGAAAGAGGAGCCGAATGACCAGGAAAACCAAGGTTCCGCGGTCCCTAAACCTGAATCACTGGAAGCTGAAAGTCAATGCTGACTCTATTCTAAACTTGTTTCTATTGTTTAAATCGTTACTGTTTAAATCCGGTTTTAAGTTTTGCTGTTTACGTTAAGTTAATCTCTTTTCCTTTATATTTTTTTTATTGTTCGAACATTAAAAACTATTCACTGACCTTTTTCTTCCAGTTATGATTATCTAATATCTATCGTTACAGTTGTAGTCCTAACCACTTCGTACCAAATGTTCATTTCTCGCAAATTTTACATGTTACTTTCCATTCCTTGTCTGGGTAACAAGTTCATAGCATTACTTGATCTAGACCATTTTTTTTTTTTTTTTTTTGTTTTATGTAGTTGGTAGGGGGGACTCTGACATAATACTTGACTGGCTAAATTCATCCCCCCTAGACTTTCTTGGCGCGTCCCCAAGTGGAGCACGGTCTCCCGAATTAAGTCCTGTGAACTAATTTTAGTGTGCAAATTTCTACTCGCAACCCCCCCGCCGCTTCCCATTCAAAGCATTCCAGCAACGAACCTGCTCATTAAACAGACTCGTCGAAGCCACTGGCTGGTTTCTCTGGCCTGGAATCGTTCAAGAATCAGAAATAAAGTTTACTATTTCTTGCCATTTCTATTGGATCTTTCTCTTCAAGGTTCATGTATGTTACTTTTTGTGCCCCCCTTTTTTTTTTTTTTTTTTTTTTTTTTTTTAGGCAGTGTACCACAGCCTCTGTTACTCCCGAGAGGATGCTTTCTCAACCAGTGCCGTCTGAATCTCTAGTTTACTGTTCAAACACTATCCTGCGTACTCCCGTAATCTGAAACTTTATATGCGCACCACACCTGTTCAATAACTACATTCAGTTTGAACAATTTTGCCTAAAAACTAAACTTTAGGGAATCAATGTGTAGAGCGCGCGCACACCTTATATGTGCAGGTAGTAAATTGCCGATACCCACCCCCCAACGAAGAGTGGACTGACATGTCTGCCTCAAAAAAAAAAAACTGGAGTGGAGATGCTGTAGGTAACATCAATCAGATAAATTATGAACTTCTACTCGCATTAATCCTATATACGCCATTTGTAACGGCAACATTGGCCCGTTGTTAGATTAAGCTCTTAATCGTTTAATCTTGGTCATTTAAAGATCTCTTGCTGGAGTTCTCCGAGGTAACGATATTGAACTCTGATCAATAAGAATGTACAATTACTCTCAAATCTGAACCGAAGAATAGTAATGAAATCTTGAATAAACGAAAATGACATATTCGTCATTCATTAATCATAGCTAAGCTCGCGAAGGATTGAAATAAAGTTCAAACAAAATGCGCTCTTAAGAGTTGATGTATTCTAAATGACATGGAGAGCCTCTCTTCATTAGTGACCAATTTTTTTAAATGAACTGAAACTGCTTCTAAAAGCTTCTATTCTAGAAGGCTTGGAGAACTCTACCCAGTATTTGGGGGGGGGGTTATATTATATGGAGCCAGGCAAACCTACCTAGGTTTGCCTGGCTCCTTATGCTTGCTCTACTTCGTGTATTGAGCACTTTACATAAATGCCTTTACTCGTTTTGGAGGGTTTTCCTTTGGACTCTGGGCTTGAATTCTGGACTATTGTTTTCGCCTCAGTTTCATGTTCTTGGTTTTTGGTTTTTTTTTTTTAATTTATTCCTTGTACTGGTTTGTTCAACTAAGTCAAAATACCCAAGATTTTTCCAAGCGTGTACCACACACACTATATATATATATATATATATATATATATATATATATATATATATATAATATAGAAACTGAATGAGATTAGCTTTGGTAATATTATGTACGTCCAAATCGATGGGTAGTCTTTTTGTCTTTGGAAAGCTTCTGTTTGAAAAATGCCGTAAAACTCATACTTTACGCTACGTTGATGACACGTTTTCCCTCAACGATGCTACGACTATTCATAATAGACTCGATTCCCTTGATCTATCCTTGCAATTTACCACGGGGAAGCGAAGAATGATTGAATTTTGTCTTTCCTGGATGTCCTTATTAAACGGAGAGATTGTTTCTTTGACATGCGTTTATATGCAAACCTAGGTACACGGGTCTGTACATTCGTTGGAATTTTTTCTTTCAAAAGCCTGTAAGATTAACCTGATTTCCACCTTAGTCCATCGCGTTCAGATGATTTACTCTCCTTGAACTCTTGACCGGTAACTGGAGAAAACTAATCAAATTTTTATTGACGGTGGTTTTCATGCTAATGTTAAACGCGTGGTTGATCGTAAAACGAGACTTTCAAAGAACCGGTAGTTTTTGATCCCAGTCTTTGTCCTGTTTATTTGAAACTGTCGTGTCTAGGTAGGAAGAGCCAAATGCTTGCAGACAATGTCGGCTTGTATTACATCAGGTTTTTCTGTCACTGTTTATAAGTCACAGGAGGTTTTAAGACTAATTCGAGGTTACTATCTTTTGTTAAAGATAGTCTGTTTTTCATTCGAAGTAGTTATGTCTTATATAAACGTCAGTGAGGCTGAATATGTGGGACGGACTACTAGTCTGAGGTTGGCGACGCGTATTTGTCAATGTTTCGACCAATATAAAAGGCAATCCTCGTCTTCAAGGACTACTCGGTCTTGACATGATTTGTCAATAGGCCAACATCTATTTGATAATCCCGATTCTGCTACCAAATATGGTAGGTAGCATTTGTTCTTGTCTCTGTGGTCTTTTTTTTTTCCTCTCTCTCCCTGTTTTACACAGAACCCGGTTTGTTCACCGCTTGCGTGTTCTTGAAGCAATAATTTACATTTAGCCGGATCTGTGCAAGCAGAAAGAACATTTTATTCGATCCATTTGCTTGGCGAGACTTGAGTGAGAATTTTTCCCTTTTACACTCGGAACTTTTTATCACTTATTTTAACCGTGGATTATTTATTAAAATTATTTTAATCGCGTTCCGAAGTTCTCCCTCATTTAATTATTTTTCTTTAATATTATCCCTTCTTTCGTCAGATGTGTGCAAACCGTAACTTTTTCAAAAGCGACCGAAAAGGACTCCTTCCAGGGGGTGGGCGGACAAATGCCGTCATGTTCTTTCAGATGGCCTTGCATTTTCAAGCTGATGTAGATAAGACGACGTAGAGCAATTAAATCTTTCCACCGGAAAATCTAGTGTCTTGATGATCATTCAATTGCTCCACGGTAGTTTGGGAGATATATATCGTGCTTCAAAATATGTCCAACTAAAATTCTTTGAAATTTAGTAGCTGTTCGGAAAATGCCTTTTACAACAATATGTAATCGTGTCTCACTCTCCATCCATTTCATCATTTAAAACTTAAATTCAGTGCCCATGTAATTTTGAAAAGCTTTATTTTCCTTCAAGAGAATTAATGGCACCTATTCTGAAGCCTAGTGTTCAAGATTTTTAAATTACTGTTCTATCTTTGGAAAATTTTTATTTACAGAAATTTAGAATAGTGATAAGACATCTTTTCAATAACTTCAGTAATAGAATATTAGATGATGTATTGATATATCTGACGGCAAAACAGACGATAATTTTTTTTTGCCACGTAAAATAGCATGTTACTATGAATGTTCGACTTGGTGTCGAATTATTTCAAATTATAACTTTAATTAGTAATGTCTGATTTTATTTAGGGAAAACGGGATGGGGAGTTTTTCGTTTCGGGCGATTCTGTAGAAAAATTTTTCATTAGCATCGGTAAAATTCCGATGCTAAAATTTGTTTAATATATAACTTGAGAAAGTTATAAATTTGTACACAAGATCGTCTGCTTCATTGAGTAGTTTTGTTACTTTTCTATGAAGAAGCCGAGAACGAAATCGGCAGTATTCCTACTCCTGTATATTTAAGATCGTACACGGTAAGACGAATTTAATTGAGAATTTAATTTTTAATTTAAATTTGGGTTAAAAAAAAAAAAAAAAAAAAAATTTTTTTTTTTTTCTTCATATCGAAGCTGCGACGAAAACTTTTCATGAGGTCATTAGCTTTCAAGACTTACATTGGCAGGCCCACTCGTGTGTAGTTTAAAAAAAAAAAAAAACGTACATGAGCATTCATTTTACCTTCCTGAAGCCGTGACATTTCGTCAGAATCTAAAAATATCATTAATCCTTTTTAAATGGCGGTGGAAATATCAATAAATAGTAATAACATTTTTTATTTTTTCTTCAATTTGTCTTATACACAGAATTGTCCTGGCAATTTTATTATATTCTCGACATGAGAGAGAAAACAAACTCTTAAAGGAAATTACACCAGCCAGAAAGACGCTTCTTACGCAAAAAAGCGTCTTTCTCTTAAATTTTGGATTTAATGTAACTATGAAAACAAACATTTCGCTTTAAGTTCACCTTGATAAAGTCGGAAAACAAAATGCGTCGACAAAAACTTTTTCCTATTGCCATTTTTCTTCTACCAATATCCAATAGTGTATTTTTTTTTTATTTTTTTTTTTTTTTTTACTTCGCTGTTCGGCGTACGAAAATTTTTTTTTTTTTTTTTTTTTTTTTTTTTTTTTCATACTTTATTTTATTTTTCATTACAAAAATGTTCTTTTTAAATAACAAACTGATATTTAGATTTTTTTTAATGAAGAATAACAATTACACATATTATAAATTCACAAGCAATCTGTTTTCATCATTTGAGATGTAAATGATCTAAATACTTGGGAAAGTTATGAATATCTCATTCAGATTTGGTAACCAATTCTACTGCAGAGTTGTTTAAAAAAAAAAAAAACTGCCACGTACTACGGGAAAATCTGTCTCTCGTCAGTTATGAATCGAAAAAGAAATTATCGACCTTGCCTGTATGGCGCTTAACTTAACTGAAATATATCACAGCTATACCAAGTAACTCTTACAAATGCTATGTATCTATTTTAAATTGATAGACTAAAACGGGATCCTTTTCTTAATTGAACAGAAAATATTCGATATTTTGGTGTACTGACAAATGTTGTGCAGCAAGGTCTAAATAATGTTAATGTACGAAAATTAATTTCCTCGGTTGGATCAGTCTAAAATAGTGCCGGCTGAAACAATTGTTCAAATTTGTTTTTATGTAGGTGGTGTTGTGTGATGAAGTTATAAATTCATAACGACAATCAACAAAAAAAACGGAAATTAAATTGTAACAAAAGCAGTTAAAAGGAGAAAAATCATTGTGGCTCAACAGAGGAGTCATGGATACAGGCTATGGTTGAAGGAATCAGAGCCAATTTCGGTGAAAGGTATGAATCAATCAATTCTCTCCGCCAGCTATGGATGAATAGCAGGATAGCCTTGGGTGGTAACACGTCTAGGAGAAGGTCAAGGCTCTTTTCGAAACCTGAGGATGGTCGTTTGCTCCAGCTTTGGGTATAAATAGCAGAACAAGTCTGTTCTTATAGCCTTGGTCTAAAAGAGAAGGAAAACTCTGAATACAAGGGTGGGGATCTGTCTGGCTGTCTGTCTTGCCCAGGAAACACGGCTGCAATGCATGTAATGACCCCTACAACCCTAATGGGTTAAGGTAGTTGTGATAGTGATATTATCGAGGGTTCTAAAATTGTAAATCCACTCAACTTTAACAAGACTGAATCCGCTAACAAAAATTCTTCGTGAAAGTTTTAGCCCAAGATTATTCCAGTCTGGAACTCTGATAGTTTTTCAAAGATCTAACTAAATCTCTTGTCAGCTTGCCCGATGGCAAGTTGGCCCCTATATCAAAAAAAAAAAAAAATGATAAAAACAAACACCGGCAACAGTTTTACTTTTTTTAGTTAAATGGAATAAAAACTTAGTTATCCACCACACACTACCCGTTACTCGAGTCCAATGTAAGGACATTTTCAATGCTAAAGTTTATGAAGACAAGGTTAAGAAATTCGTTTTTTGAGAATTTTGAATAGTACATGCTGCTAACCCTGTCCTGGATATGACGATAAATTACATCCGCGTTCTGGGTAAGTCGATAAATTACGTCCAACAGCAGGGCCTCTGATCAGAAGGTTTTGAGGAGTGTGGAACCACTTCTTAATTGCTGATGTTCCCAGGTGCACCCTGAGCCGGTGTGGTAGCACTCGTTTGGTTCCCAGCTATGGGTAATTAACCCCCAATCTGGGGTCAAAACACTATGAAAGTGTAAAAATAGGTTTTAATACCAGAAATATTTTGTACAAACAATTATTACCAGAGATACATTTTTGAAGAAAAAATATTATCAGCAATACATTTCTGAAGGGGGGGGGAGGAAAAATTGTCGGCATTTAATAACCCATTGTGGTTGATATGTCGTAAAACAAAAACAAACAAACGTTGCTAACCAAAGAAAAAGAATTAAATGAATTGGATGAAGAAGCAAATTATTGGCACATTCGTACAATTATCTTGTGAACTGCATGTAATGCTCTATTGAGCTTTTTGAACTATTAATCTTGTAAACTATTTAAAAATATCAACCAATTATTTAAAATTTAAAAAATAAATATTGAATTTTGGTATCTGTCAGTAATGCGTAAAGTACATGTGCACTGTAATTACTAAGAAATGCAGGGACATTATCCCTAATTTAACAAAATAACAAAATTAATTGGATCCCGTTAATACTCATTAATTTACTTACCTCCAAAGATTCGTTAAAAAATGAGCATGTCATGATGATAAAATGCCCCAAACTTAATAAAAAACAATGTTTTACCGTCAAAATCTTTATGTGGTTATTAAGAGGAAAGACCAAATGATTTTAGATGATTAATTTAAATTATATTTTTAATCTTTTTCAGAACCTTCAAAATTTTGCTTAATTTTTTTTCTTGTGTCAGCGGGTGACCAAAAAATAACATAGGAAATGTTAGTCTTTTTTGCAATGAAAAACTCATTGATTCTTGAAAAAAAAAAAATCAAATAATTGTCGGATTTTAATGAAGCTTTCAGGTCATATTTAGAAATTAATAAAATTATTTTAAAAAAATATTTTTTTTAGAAAATTTTGGTAAAAGTATTTTTTTTTACATTTGTTACACCTCACTTATTTAATTTTAGAAAATTTCAAGAAATTCATTTTTGTAGGGCTTAAATGTTTATATTAATTATAAGCAGGTGTTCCTGGAGAATTTAAATTATCTATTTTTTTTTTTTTTTGAGGGAGGGGGGTGTAAAATAGGAACCCCAGTTACAGAAAACCCTCGCAACCAGTGTCAAGCTGGCATCGATTATACCAACCGCACATCTCTTACTGCAATGGGGGAGGTGCTGCCGTAGGTTTGGAATCTCCGGGATCGGGCAAGTTCTCACTCTCTAAAATGAAGATAAACGTTACTCCACTAGTGCGTGTATCATCTACCTTTCAGAGAGAAAGCAGACGTTGCGTTTGGGCTCTTGTTTAATTTTTAAATTTCGAAAATTCTTTTATTATGTAAATTTAATTCGAAAATAACAATAAACGTTTGCGGAAATCTACCATTTTGGAATTATCGACAATAAAACTTCGGACTCATTCGCGTCACGGCTACAGCACAGTAGCCATTATGCGTTGTTTATATACGTTTGCCTCGAGCTTTACTTGTCTTGGTTATTGCGCCCGCAATGAGCAAATTTTACGTGAAATTTCAAAAGAGCATGATTATGTAACAAAATAATAAAAATGCTAGAAAGGAAATAATAAGATAAAATGTAAGGTTCAATTTTTTTTTAAATTTGGAGTTTTAAAAAGGATGATTACTTAAGTTAAAAAAAAATGTATTGCAGAAATGCTACCTTTTACGATGGTATTCACAATTTTATTTTTATTAAAAAAAAAAAGCTTCACTATAAAAAAAAAAAACAACACTTTTCATTGCTTTTCTAAGTAACTTAAACTAAGTTACCAAAAAAAAAAAAAAAAAAAAAAAAAAAAATCAATACAATCTTCACTTTCAAAAAGTGTCTAAAGAATTCTTTTTGTTTTGCGCAGTAATTGAGATGAGCAAGATCAGTAAAAAGGTCGTTAACTAAGTAAGCTTCCACACATGATTACTCCTAGACAGTAATGGCGGACGGACCCGACGCGAATGAGTCCGAACTATTATTGCCGTTAACTCCAAAACGGTAAATTTCCGCAAACGTTTTTTAATGTTATTTTCGAATTAAGCATGTAAATTTAAAAAGAGCATGATTATGTATTCCTAGATGGAAATTTTCATTAAGATTAAGCGCGGGGCTTTCACTGCAAATTACCCATTTCATTTTCATGATTTACAATACATGTTACTGGCCATCATTTGGCACACAATGAACTTAATTGTTGTGTAATTTAATTAATTCAGTTTTTGTGTTAGTAAATTTATCGTCTATTTTAAAACTCGGATCGCGTTGTGTGCTCTTATAAAAATTGAATGTTATCTAGACTAAAACATTTGTTTAAACCGTTTTATTTTTCGTAGTTTTTTTTTTTTTTTTTAACCAAATAAGAAATCCCTATGGTTGAAATTTAAAATCTTTCTCTTAAAATAATTTTTCAGGAAGGTAGTGTCCTTATTTTTATAGCGATTTTGTCTGAAAGAAATCAATGAAAACAGCCAATTGACTTTTCTTAAAAAGATATAAACAAAAAAAGAAAACAAGTTTGTTTAATATTGTTTATTATATCAAAATAAGCAGGTTTAACCAGATTCATCCATTAAATGTAGCATTTAAACTTTTCAAAAGTGAAAGATTATGGTGTATTTTATTTGAGATTAAATAAACAGTAAATTTCCCCAAAGTTATACCACCTCATAAGAGAAAATTTATAGGAGAAACTCCATACTTTATGTGCAGCTAAAATTGGAATAGAGAAAGATAGAAAAAGATAAACAAATAAGTTATTTTTTTTAGAGACTCCCAGTTTCACAGAACTGACATCCGCTCGTCATGGGGTTAGATAGTAAAAACTGAATATATTTTTAAATTTACAGGTACCACATAATTCCTTTAAAAAAAAAAAAAAAAAAAAAGTTTCTTTAATATCCCTAAAAAGATATTTGTTAATTTTCGACGTTAATATGTATGGTGGTCCGAAAGTATTGTCACCCCCTACACAATATAATTTTCTATTTCAGATGGCTGACACTATAGCACCTGGTTTGGAAGAGAGGGTTAGGTTGACAAGGCTTTCGGACCACCGTTTTTAGATTATTAAATTTGTTTGTTCTTTCTTAAAGATCTTATATGACGCTATCTAATTTGAGATTGTGCAGTTGTGTGAGAAAAAAGATCTACATATATTTCCTTATTTTATTTATTTATTTCCCTATTGACAAGATTCTAATTTTAAATATAAATCAGTCATGGTAGTTTTCCTGTCAAGCACGTGTAATTCGGAGTTACTTCACTTTAGCGTAAAAATTGCTTTGTGAAAAAGAAAATTTGAATTAAGGTATTTTTTTTAAAAAACATACATTTCTTTTTATTTATTTATTTTTTAATCTTTCACTAATAATTTATTAGATTTTTTTTAATCGCCAATTACGACGGCTATTGTTCAAAATTGTATATAGCGAAGGAATGGAATGATTGTCTGAATTTCCGGGATGGAGTGTAGATGGATTTTTACACTTTACACAGTAAAACTTTTACTTTTCTTTTATTATTTATTTTATATCGAAATTCGGTTGAATGTCCTTATCTTTGTTGTTATTATCACAACGTTTTGTTGATCATTGTATCTGTCAATCTGGATAGCATTCAGAGAATTTCTTTAAACCCTTTTTTATTTAATCTCTACGAGGGTGGATTGTTCGCTTTTCGCTGTCCATGCCTGAGGAAGTATATCTCGTCTTGTTCTTAGTTTTTAGTAATGTTCGATTATTGCTCGCCTTGTTTCCAAAAGACAGGACATCTGTAGGAATGGACAGCGAAACTAGAGCAGTCTACAACACGATGTGAACACTCTAAAATTGGTTCAGTTCGAAATTCCTTGGAAAGTTATCCAGATTGACAAAGGCCTGAGGACCCAACGGCCGTTGTAATAACAACGAAGATGAACTTCAGGTTGGAGGCTTAAGTATTTTTCTTTATCTTGTAGTTAATATTTTGAAACAAGATTAATTTTATCTGCTTAATTTTCTGCGCGATAAAACTTTGTATTGTGACAAATGAAGAAAAAAAAAATCAAATTATTAATTCAAGTAATTCTTTGTAAAATAAATAAAAAAGTATGCTAAAGGGAAATAACTCCGATTTACACTTTATAAGTTGAGCCCGATACTAAAGTGTAGGATTACCTTTCTTGTTAGTGAATGAATGTTTTTTTTTCAGCTTCTTGACCACTGCTCTGAATAATGGCAATAAAGCTTTCCTAAACAACGAAGATTGGAAATTCTGTGGACTGAATTGAATTAAGTCTTGTTTCATTAAACAAATCAGCTCACCATCAATAAGGAATCAATTTATATTGTCGTTAACTAGTTTTGAACTCTTTAACTGGCATCTTTGTGGGTTTCAGTTGATTAGGAAAAAGTTAATCATTGTTACTTATTTCATTTTTAAGAAATGTCTATTTTTACAATCTTTCCATTTTTATAAGTTCACAGCACATAAGGTACGCTAAAAAATTAAATTCTGTTTTTGGTTGGCGAGATTGAGGATCACTATAAGTTTTAAGATTTTCGTAATTGTCCTGTGTACTTTCAAAAGATTCAACTCGTGCACATTATCTCTGGTTTTTTAAAACTATTTTTCATGCTTTCTAAAGTACAGTGTATTACCCAGAAATGTATACACTATTTTTTTGTTAATAGCTATTAGTAATTATTACTGATGTCATGAAATCTTTAAAATTAATGTCTCTTCTCAAATGACATTCATAAATTTGATATCAAGCTGAACACTGTCATTCCTCAAACCAGATGACTTGCATTTCCCCACCTCTTTTCCCATAGCTTAAAACAACTGTGAAAAGAAGTCATTTGATTGGCCGATCACTGTATAGAACTGCAGTCCAATTTTTTTTTTTTTTTTTTGTTAACCTGACTTAACCGCTCATTTGACATGATAGTGGAATCAATCATAATTCAATTAATTATCAGTGAAATTAGTTAAGTTTTAAATCAGTTAAATGACACGATCAAAGTATAAAATTACCAGCAATTAATAATAATAATAATAATAATAATCATTAAAGAATTTTAATCAGAGTGGGGAATCAGCAAATAAATGCTTAAAAAACATGAAAAGTGAAAGGATTTTATTTTTAAAAATAAGTTTGTAATATCCATCCACTTTCCGCTATAATAGGACATGTACTCTATTAGCAATATTATATTTAATAAAAATAATAAATGTAAGGACCTTAGGGATAAACCAATACTATTTCGGAGAAAGATCACAAATTAAAATAAAATGCATTAAAAGTGGTAATAAATTTAAGAAATGCCTCTTAATGCAGTAATGATGAGGAAGTTTGACAAGAGGGTCGATACGGCAAAAGGGACATAACTCCAGCATGACTGAAGCAAGAGGTGGAAAATGCTGCTCATTCATTTAAAAACGTAAAGCGGGAGTTGTTGCTGTTTGGCCTTTAATGAAAAGTGATTACAAAGTTGTTAAAATGAATAAACCTCAAGTTAACATTTGCGTACATCTCTTGAGGTACTGTTTTTCTTTTTTATTCTGGTTTTGTTAGTGTTCGAATCTCCTCAGAGGCGACTTATTTTATTTTATTTTCAATCCACACTGCTTATATAATGGTCGCAGAGAATTTAAAAAAAAAACGAAACAAAAAAACGACCCGAAACAATTTGGTCAAAAACAGTTGTGGAGTTTTTACAAATAAAGAATAACAATAAAGTACCAGGATGTAAATAAAATGGCTGCTACCAAAGCAAAAGTAGTGGGGGGAAAGCCAAGCTATTTTTAATAACTTGGCTACGTTTTTTTTTTTTTTTTTTTTTTTTTTTGGTAGGGGGGGCTTTTGTCTCGTTTTTAGTTTGTTAGTGACTTGTTTGATATTTGATCTTATATGGACTACAGTTTTAGTGAGTAGAAAAAGAAAAAAAATCTGACATCTATAATTTGTTTTGCTTGCCTTCCATAAGCCATCGGTCCAACAGAAGCACACCAATGTAACTTCCATTAATCTTAGTCAGTTGTGTCTCATAATCTTTAAGTTCTTTTATGGATTCAATTTGTTCATCCAAATATTCATGTTCGATGAAATGGCTTAACTGAAAGGACAGAAGATGAAAAACAAAACATAAAACTAAAAGAAAGTGAAATTCTGTAATTTTGAGACATTTAATATGCTCTACTCCAAATTCAATCTCTCTCTGATTCACTCCACATCCAAAATCTGCTAGCTAGATGTGAATGTTATGAAAGCAAAATTAAAACTGAGCAGAGGCTCCAAAACATTAAATGGGGCTCACAAAACAAATTTCCTCAAAATATAAAGTAAAACTTAAACATCAAAGCCATTTAACAAACATTGCCTCTAAATCAAAAGCAGGAAAAAAAAAAAAAAAAAAAAATCACTGCGTCATATATCCACTCTTGAAAGGGCTCACTTCAACAGAGTTCATGGAGGTCATACTTCTGCTGCTCCAGGGCTGGATCATGGCTGATTGAAACCATAAGCACAACCCAATATGTTTCTCTCTCTGATTCACTCCACATTAATGCCTGGACGTAAACCCTAAGAAAGCAAAATTAAAAATAACCCAGTTCCTCTCTAAACAGGGGCTCTAAGCATCACATCTGACTCACAAAAATCCCTCCCATCATATAAGATGGAATTTAAATGTCAGAGCCAATGTTATCGCAAAAGCATGACAAAAACAAAAAACTGGGTCATGCATCTACCCTGACTACTTATAAGGACCTGCTTTCAATACTCAAAGCAGTAGTCATAGAGTTTACCAGTGGCCTTTCAGTCAACCATCCTGACACAGGCTTCAACCTTCCAGGTTACCTCCCTTGCCCACTAAGAGACTTTCCACCTTGATCCATTATACTCGCAATACAGAGAATTTTATTCTAACATATCTTGTTTTTTGATATCTAGTTTTCTTTTCTTTATGCCACACTGACAGTACTTTTTTCATAGTCACATCCAGCTGACAGGTTTTAATGTGGACTATTGTCCTCTTCTTGACAAATGAGGACAACTGTCCACTTTAAATAGCATAATGATCATTCTTCATCACAGAAATTTAGACAAATTAAGTTTCTTCTCTTGTACTTCTCACTTGTTGAACTCTCTAGTTTTCTTGCTTCCCAGTCAAATTTGATTTCCAAAAATTTAAATGTAAAGTCAATTGTTATTTTTTGTTTTCTTAATTTCTGTTCTTTTATTATCCTAGCTCCATAATAATGTTTTTCTTTTTCTCATAATGTTTCACACATGCATTTCAGAAATATGATGTTTCAACAGCCTGTGTGACTGTTTTTTGTGTCTTAATTTTTGTTTTTTGGCTGTAGTTAATAAAATTTAGGTTTGTTTCATTCTGTACAAGGGGAATGATCAGCATAGCGAGATGAATGCAGAAACATATATACAAACTCCAGACACACAGATATGAACAGATTGAGATAGATGAGAATGGACTTAGATAGATAGATAGATGGGAACAGACTGTGATAGGTAGATAGATAGATGAGAACAAGCTGTGATAGATGAGAACAGACTGCGATGGATAGATAGACAAATATGAACAGACTGAGAGAGATAACAATTGTCCCAAGAAGTATGAAAGATAAAATGATGTATTTAACAAACCTGTGCATCAGAACCATCAGCTATTTTTTCCAGTTCATCAAAGACTTTTTCTTCAAGGTCAATGGCATTCTGCACTGCAGTTAAAGGAATGTCTATGTTCTGAAGAAATATTTTAGAAATAAATAAAAACTATGACACAGAAGAAATATATTTCTCAGGACATCTTTCATACAATTTTAATACAGTTAAATCTTGTTAACTATTTACAGTGGCAACATGGCAGAATGATTAGAGTACTAGCTTTCTACCCACCCCAGGTTTGACTATCACCATGGTTGATTATGTTAAGGATGTTACTTTTTGATAATATCAGCTTGAAGCAATCCCAATATAAAACTATACCACAGGTTTACCCAGGGTTGCCAGATTGACTTTTTTGATACCAAATTTCTGAAATCTGACATTTTTTTCCATTTTGGTTTGGCACTAGAGAATTGATTTGGTGTATCTCGCTTTTTCTTGGATTTTTAAAAATTTATTTATTTTTACATGATAAACAGTAGATTATAGCTGCTATGATAAAATCTTTTTTTTTATCCTCAGTGATGTGCCTGAATGATAGGAGGATTTCATCCCTTTTTATCATCATATCCTTAAATCCAGAAGGGGAAGAGCTCCCAGAAATTTATTGTTAAAAAAAAAAAAAAAAAATTAAATTAAATAAAAAAATAAAACAATAACAAAAAAATAATGATTCTTTTGCAAATCTATGCCAATTTCAGCAGCCTATCAAAAGGAAAAATTTTCTTTCATAATTCTCTATCATATTAATAAATGACCATTTTTCTTGTTCTTTCATAGTGTTGATATTTCTATTCTCCAATGTTTCTTTTATAACTTAATATTAAGTTCTTTAAATGAAAAAAAAAAAATCTTACAGATACACATGTTAAAAAATTAATGAAATGGTTATTATTCTTTTATTAGATTTAATAATTTAGGTTAAAAAAAACTTTTCAAGTAAATATTTAAATTTCATGAAATTTATCTAAAAACGTTTTTAATCATAAAGTATTATTAAAATTCTCAAAAAAAAAAAAAAAAAAAAACAACACTAAACGACAAGATTTTCCAGTAAATCAGATTTCTTTGACTATTGATATCTAAATTAAATTTCAGAATTTACAGCTAAAAAATTCACTGTACAAATGCTTAAAATTGCTAGAAATAATAAAGTGGTTTCATTATAAAACACCTAAAATCCCACAATATATTAATAAGTTAATAAAATCTCATGTTTATTTGGCTTTTTAGTGGCTTTATATAAAATTTTAATGTGTTTTTTTTTTCTGTATTATTTGGCTTTAAATCAAAACTTTAATCTGGCAACCCTAGGTTGACCCTGAAAACTATACCACCTGTTGACCCAAACCTTGTGAGTGAAATTAGTACAACAAAACTGTTCTGAAATTATTTATAGTTGTCCTCATCAGCATCATAGCTGTATTTTTTTTGTTTTTTTTTTGTTGAGCCAAGAATCTCTCACAAAGCAAGGTGGGGGTGCTGCCTGATAGAGAATATCAGTTTACCTCTCCACATATGTCTGTCATTAGCATCAGCTAGTTCTAGGACCAATTTTCCCCTGTCCTTCTTAAAACACACCCTCCCAAGTCATCATCTTCCTTTGCTGCTTTCCATCATCACCTCAAAGACCAGTTTGATAGGCCCCTTCTTGCTGCACTTAACATGAATAGCCAATCATCTTTGTGGTTTTCATGTGCAGGGTCCCCACATTGTGTAAGCCAACCCTAAATAGCTTTGGCATAGACACAAATGCTAAAAGCATATATAGGAATTTATTTGGAAATAATTTTACTATAAAAATGCATTGCAAATTACCACATCATTGCTACAAAAGTATATTACAATTATTAAATATAACAAAATTTTAATTTGCTGTAATGCTTACATATAGAGTGACCCTGAAAATACAGAAATCATATAGATAAATACCTTGGAAATGACTTTACTATAAAAATAAATTTCAAATTATTTAGTATAGAAATAAGTTACAATTACGAAATTTGTCAAAACCTACGTTCAGTCCAATGGTTACATATAGAATGACACAGAAAATACTAGACATTTGGAAATGGTAATTCTTTGTGTAAGGTGTAATATGGTTGAATTTATTATACAAATATACAGGTGTCCATAAAGTTCGTGTGCACTTTACAAAATCTTAAACTTTATTTGTGATAGAAATAATTTGTAAAAAGGATTAAAAAGAAGTAAATCTATATTTTTTAAGGTTTTGTTGAAATTTTATATAAGTTTCCACATGGCCTCCATCATTAGCAATACAAAGGGTAATACGATTTTACAGTTCATGGAAAACATTTGCCAACTGATTTACAGTAATGCCTGAAATCACATTAGTTATTTTAGCTATACTTAAAACTCGGTACATTAAACTTTATAACATCTTTTACAGATTATTTGTATTTGCAATAGAAATAAAGTTATAAATTTTTTGAAGTGCACATGAACTTTATAGACACCCTGTATTTCATGATGAAATTTTAGAGTAGGCACTGACCACAATTTTTTTTTTTCAAAATTTTCTATTCATATTGGTATAGATTAAGCACTCAAGATCATGAATACATTGCAGATTTGAATCAATTCACAAAGAAAAAAAGGTTAGAAAGGTTTTAAATATAACATTATATATATATATATATATATATATATATATATATATATATATATATATATATATATAAACCTCTATGGGTTATTTAATGCTGAAATCTAAATATTTCAAACAGTTTTATGACTTCACCTACAAATAAAATGTATTTTAGTAATTCTACTTTAAAATGATAATTTTATATATATATATATTTATATATATATATATATATATATATAAATGTATTGCTGTTATTTTTACTATAAAACTGTATTTTTATACTTTCATAGTGTTTTGACCCCAGTTTGGAGGTTTACTATTTGCTCAGAGCTGGGACCCTAACAGGTGCTACCACCCCAGGTCAGGGTGAACCTGGGAACAATAGCAATTAAGAAATACTTCCGTACTCCTCAAAACTTCCCAATCAGAGGCCTTGCTTTATTTTATTGTCTTAACCAGGACTATTAAATTTTAATAAACTATATCATATGAGTATATTTTATTTCGGCTTCCATAGCGGGATCAATTTACAATGAATTTATATAGAAAACTGAACCCTTTCTTAACATTTATAAAATTTAATAATAAAAAGAAATCTTTTTTTGTTCATATTCATGTTCTGGAGTGATTAGTCTATAATCACATGAAAAAATTTTTTTTTAAAATTATTTTGGAATAATAATGCTTATTTTACTTCATCCATTTCATTCACTTGATCATTAGATAATGATCATATATATATATATATATATATATATATATATATATATATAAATAAAATGCAGAAATTTCTTTGTTTAGTTTCATGGTGAGTCTTAGCTGTGAAGGTTAGAAAAGGTGTTACTAAGAAAGTAATTCATCTGAACATTTTCCATGGAAATAATGATAGAGTAATGAGAGGCTTGCAACATTTGATCTGACCAAATAAATAAAATGTGAGTACTTACTAAATCTGACTTGGTCTTGTTGCCAGTGATAAAATTACACAACTGAAAAAAGAAATTAAAAAATTTTAATAAAAGCATACATTGAATATTACTACCACATCTGGTCTGGTGCTTCAACTATCTACTTAAAGATTCTTGGCAAAATACAATGAAGAATCTGTAATGTTATTGGTCCTGACCCAGCATTTTGGCCTCAGTCACTTTTTCCACTGCTGTAATGTAGCTTATCTGTGCCTTTTCTATAAATATTTTCATGGTAATTGTTCTGATTGGCTTTCCTCTTTGGTACTTAGACTTTATAAATTTAAGTGCAGTACTAGATTGGCAGCAAGATATCATTATTTTACAGTTGGAATAGCTGCTAGATGTAATCATAAATTCTTTGCTAACAGTTGCACTTCTCACTTGGTGGAATTCTTCTGATTTCTTGCCATCCAGTCAAAAATTAAAATACAATTATAATTGTTATCTCATGCCTTTGTAATTCCTATTCTTTTATTGTTCTCTCTAATTTTTTTTTCTCATTCTCTCACACTCTGGCACCCTCATGTCTTAGTGGCTTTATTGCCTTGCTTGGGGTAAAATGATTAAAAATAAAAACATTAAATATTTTTGAATATGCTATATTTTTCAAGAAGTGTGTGTGTGTATATATATATATATATTTTTTTTTAAGGTATGCTATATTTTGGGGTTAAAATGGTCAATGTCAGTGATAGAGCATTTTAAAATCTAAAAGTGGACATTGAGGTCAACCAGTGGCTTATACAATCTTCAGGCTTGAAGGTTGCATTTAAGCATGAAACAGTCACCGCTAGCTGTTGACCTCATTGTCCACTTTTATATTTATTAGACAAAAATTTCTTTGTTTGAGAGCTGCAAGCCATGAACAAAATTTACACATGCGTTTTTGTTACATACACCTGAACATTAAACTTATGCTTTAACCCAATGGGGTCTCAATTCATACCCAATAAATAATTATAAAACTTGAAATTTTTCTTATTTACTTTTTTTATTAACTGATGAAAAAAGGAGCTCAGCCCCCACAGATAAGTTTGTGGTACCAGTTCCCTTTGGTAATATATCTTTCTCAGATATAAGAAACTACAGTTTGTAGTCCTCAATTTGGGAAAACCCAAGACTCTGTGTTTCCCATTCATGGAATACGTCCTTGCCCACAACATAGATAAATCCAATTGTATCTTATATGTAAGACCCATCCTTTTTGTTTCTCCTTCCACTCTGCTTTGCTGTGTAGATATATGTGATATAATATTCTCTGTGTGGGACATATGTATATATGTGTATATATATATATATATATATAGTTTTGTGTAGGTCTTAGTGATATAAAAGTCTCTCTGAGAACAAATCTATTCTATTCTGTCTTTGAAATATTAGTGTTATTATATCATGGATATGTCCATAATGGGGGAAATACGAATGGGAGAATAAACCTTTCTTTCATAGCTCTCTCCTGTTATGACTTCAACAAAACTACAACATAAAACACACATATCACCTCCTACATATATAATTTTGTGTACAACATAGCATTATAAAACTCTCTCTCTGAGAACAAAGCATATTTGTCATTGTTTTTCCTTTCTGCTGTTCCATCCATGAAGTACAGTGTTATTATATCACTGATATAATAATAGCCCATAATAGAGGAAACACAAATGGGAGAATAAACCTTACTTCCATAGCTCTTTCCTGTTACAGTGGATTTTTGAGGTCCTGAGTTATTGGTGATAATTATATTCAACATTTTTCAATTTTTTTTATAGTACATGATATCTTTAAGGTATTGTCGGAGTTTAGCTCCTCCTTAATTCCCAAATTTTTCACCAGGGGTCTCTTTCCCTATACTTTAAATACTGGGAAACTTCTTGCCTTTCTCTCCTCTTTCTTCATTTCAGCAAACACCACTACTATGTGAGCTTTCACAAAAGAAAGCGTTTCCCATTTTTGGGAAGACGCTATGAACATTACAAATATACATTGCTTTTCGATAAAAAGTGACTTACCTGATTTTTTTTACTAAATGTTCTCTTCTCCGATGAAACGAAAGTTGAGCTAAATTCAAAGGATAAGCGATCTAAAATCCGAAGAAGCTTTGAAAGCTCTTTGAAGTTAACAGTAAGTACTGTCAAGCATCTGTTCAGTATAATGTTCTGGGGATGCTTTTCTTTTCATGGAACTGGTTTCTTAAAACCCATTGAAAAGACCCACAGGAGCAAGCAGTACAAGAGAATTTTAGAGTCTTGTCTGCTCCCTTCTGCTGAAAGGGTGCAAATCGACCCCACCAAGCTCATTTTTATGCAGGATAATGTTCGCTGTCACAAATAAAAAATGATGAAGGAATACTTTGATGATTTTTTGATGAGAATTAGAAAACAGAAACTTTACTGTGTAATAGAAATAGAAGCAGGTGATTGTTATGACATGGCCACCCCAATCTCCTGACCTCAACCTCATAGAAAACTTATGGAGCATTATAAAGTACAGGCTCTCAAGAAAACAGTTGAGCAACATGCTCCATAAGTTTTCTATGTAGTTGAGGTTAGGAGATTGGGGCACCCATGTCATAACACTCACCTGCTTCTATTTCTATTACACAGTAAAGTTTCTGTTTTCTAATTCTCCCACATCTTGTGTTTTAGTGGCTTTATTGCCTTGCTTGGGATGATCACAATAGCAAAAAAAAAAAAAAAAAAAAAAAAAAAGGAAGAAGGTGAAAGCAAGGGACTATTATATACATTTTGTACTACTATGGCATAATAATAACTGATCAGTGTGTGTTGGCTCGTAAAAGATTCTTTACTTTTTGTTTTTTGTTTTTTTACAGTAAGATTCACTCTGTACAAGACCAAGGAGGGTTACATTAAGGGGTAGTTTATATGGATAAAAGAGGAATACAATGGTTAACTCTAGACTTGAACAAGTTAAGATTGTAGTGATTGAGGAAACATCCTCTTGGGAGTCTGTTCCACAGGGCAGTAGTTCACGGGAAGAATCTGTTTGAGTGGAACTTACTTCTTGCTGATGGAATACAGAGGAAATGTGTGTGGTTTGCTACTATATAACTGGCATAGAAGATTAGGGCCTGGCAGAACCAAGGAATGTAGTTCGTCCAAGTAATTTCCATGGTAGTAGCAATAGAACAGTGAGAGATTTGTCACATCCCACCTGTGAGAGAAAAGTTGGAGGGTGGACAATTATTCTTCTCCCACAAGGACTCAGAAACGCTTTTGAAACTATCAAAAGTGGATAGTGAAGTCTGGCAGCAAATGGTAACAGTACTTCATTTTCGGCCTGATCTGGCTCTTATAAAGGTAGAGGATAGCATGATGAGTCAGGCACTTACTGGAGCAGTACAGGGAGCCGATCATTTTATCTGCATCAGTCAGGTGTGAGGCAGAAAGTGTAAGTGTCACGTAGCTTGGTGAAGAAGAGTGCATGTGTCACATAGCTCAGTGAGGAAGATGGGTAAAGGAGTAAGGGAATCTGTGGTGTTGTAAACTGATGTTGCATGTTACTACTACTCCTCCTTCAATATTCTCTCAAGGCACAGAGCTTGCTCAAGGGGACATCTGTTCATCATGACTGGTGATAGTTCTGGATCTGATTGGTGGTGATAGAATGTAATGAGTTTGGTTTTCAAGGCATAGAATGTAACCAGCCATTTTTTTCCTCACTGGGAGATTAGTGTTAGATTGGAAGAGAAGTCAGCTACCAATCTCTGATTGTCAAGAGTTTGAATTTTGTTTTCATATATTCTTTTATTTAAATTCTTAGAATTTCCACCTATGTATCTCTTGTGATATCTATTATTGCAAGCTATACATGCTGTATGAAGTTATTAAGCAAATCATATAAACTTCAATAAATCTTTGTATTGGATATTTTACATTAAGTGGTTTTTCTTGCCATTTTGAGGTATTTTTGCACAACAAAGAATGATTACCATTTGTTTTCTATAAAATATGTTCAGGATGATGCCCAAGTACTGCAATATTTGTCTACAGTAGGCCTACTAGTATTGCTCAGAAGCTGGGTGTTGCATTGTACATGGGCTATATGAAAAAGTCAAGTTTTTCACAAAAAAATTCAATTATACTATACATGAAGTAAGCTTATACATAAATATCTGAATTGCAAAAAATCGTGGGTACTTCTCACATCTTGCATAGATTTGTCTCCATGCAGTAACTACAATTGCATATGTTTATTTTCTCTCTGATTTCACGAAACATTTAAACTATTTGAATTTTTCAGATCCAAATTGTTGAATCAATTGAGTCTTTTAGTTTGAAGTAGGTTATAATTTTGAACCTGTACTAAAAGTATATGTACTAAAAGTATATGTACTAAAAGTATATGTACTAAAAGTATTTACACCCAGTCTGAAGTTATTAATTAAATCATAAAAACTTCAATAATTCAAATTTGATTTGAAAAAAAAAATTATCAAATTTTAAACAATCAATTTAGATGTCAAAACAAAGCCAGAGTTAAAATTTTAGGTAGTATCAATATGTTTTATTGAAGTCCTTTGATGTATTCTAAAAAACTGCTGTCTGAAAATATTAGACAAAACCAAATAATCACATTTTACTTTAATAAAAAAGTAATAAAATCATCAAAAATTGATCAACACCTATAATAGAACAAATAACAAACACATACGATAAGTTTTTGAATTCTTTACATTTTAATATAGTGACCCTTCTCAGTAACAGCCCAGCCAGTAATCTATTATCCATAGATCTCGTTAATTTTTTTTTTTTTTACTTCACCATGTTCAACTTCTGACATGGTCGTTTTAATTGCTTCCCAAATGCCTGCTTTGCTGTTATATTGTTAGCCACCTTCATATAATTTCATCCTCACAATTGACCATAGATTTTTAATCAGATTCAGATCAGGACTTGAAGGTATCCATTCCATTATTTTCTCTCCTGTAAATCTTTTATGCTCAAAGAATTCTTGGGTTAGCTTAGATACATGAGAAGGAGTATTGTCATGCATAAATACACACTTCACTTTGAAACTGTGAGACTTGTACAATGCAAAGAAAGTCTTATTCATAAAATCACAATAGTTAGCAAGAGTCAGAAAATTTAATTAAATATTTTACTACAGATGGAAATGGATGAGTTTAAATTTGACAAATATTGGTTCAGAACTTTTTGAGTTACTGAGGTTTATTTGATTTGCATAATAACTTCAGACAGGCTGTAGTATAAATACTTGCTTCAGTTTTTAGGTTGATATTTTGTTTTGTCTGGATTAAATTTGTTATTCTTACGAAAGTAATTATAACAAATTTTATAATAAGTTTAGATTAGTTGTAAATTTGTAGTTATTATTGAGTTAATGAATAGTATTACATGTCTTAGCAAGATTATTTAGATTGTTTTCCGAGTTTTATGAATATGATGAGCTTTGTGACAAGCATTATATATAAAATAATAAGAATATTGAAGGACTTTAAAAGTATTTAATATATTTCTCTTTATCATATAAATATTGAGAGCTACACATTCCAAATGCTCTTAAATAGAAACCGATCATTAGTTATCATGAGCATTATATAAAGTCAGAGATCTGAAACAACAGAAATGTGGTTCTACAGAAGGATGCTGAGAATACAATAGACTGAACATGTGAGCAAAGTTTTAGAGAAAATGGAAACAAAAAGGACACATATTTAACATCAAGAAGACAGTTGAAATTTCTAGGCCACATAATGATGAAAAAGGGGCTTGGAAATTTTGATACTCACAAGGCAGATTGAAGGCAAGAGAGACAGAAGAAAACAATGTATAATCTACCTGGTAAGTTTAAGCAAATGGATGGCTGAACAAGGTTTAGGAGAGAAAAAAAGAAAAAATTGTTACACACACAAAGGACAGGAAATTGTGGAGAGCCATCCACAATCATCATCTTCATGGGATGTGGTACATAGATGATTCCTGCTCTAAACTAGGAGTTTTTTTTTGTTACCAAATTTCCATGTCTTTCTGTCTTTAAGTTGAGTTACATTCTTGTATGTTTCTTTTCTTTTTTCCTTTGGGTGTGGTTCACCCAAATTATTACTGCTTTTTTTTTTTCTTTCTTCTTCATAATTTTATTAAATTTACAGTATTAATTATTAATCCAGGAGGTCAGAATTTTTCTCAATATGCAACAAACTGAAAGTTCAGAAAATCACTTAACAGTCAAAATGTGCAAAATTGATATATGATTTTTAATAAGTTTGGGTGCTAGGGGACGTGGAAGATTTTGTCAGAAAAATATTAAACGCCCCCTCCCCATATTCTGTTAGGCACCAAAGAGTACTAACTACAACAAAACAAAAAATGTAAAAGTTATTGTCAAGAAAGTTCATCTGCCATATCCAACATTCACCTCTGATGTTGTAGGTCAATAGAATAATGTAGGAGGTATTGCTTTTGGAGCAACCCCCATACACCTATACAAAAAGCTCTTCAGAAAATAAAGCACAAATTTTTTTTAGTCATTTGGTCAGAATTTGGAAAATGAGTTGGGCCGAGAACTTTTCAGAAGCCTATCATACAAACACATACAAATGAGTGAAAATGTTATGGCCAACAGCATGCAGAAAGAATAACAGTTACTGCCTCATAATAATTTTGCATGTCAGTGTTATATGAGCAGATAAGCTGGCCTGAAGTATTTGTGTTGATTGTTGAATTTAAATAAAAGAAAAATATGAATGACTTTGATGAAGGTCAAGTTATTATGGCCAGAAGACAAGGTCATAGCTTTTCTGAAACAGCATGGCTTGTTAGGTATTTTTAGATTCAATTGTGATGAGTACTAATTGACTTGCAGATGGGGGGGGGGAATTAGTCAGTGCCAAGGAGGCATTGAGAGGCTAATGTAAAAAGTGAATGATGACATTCTTTCCAAGTACAAGCCAACAGAAGGGCTACTGTTGCAGATAGCATTAATGAAGGTGAAGGAAAGCCTGTGATATGAATATAATAAGCAAATATGAACTTCCATCATAAAATAGTAAAAAGAAGAAAGAAAAACTCAATACTCACTTTCTTAAATTTCAGTTTAGGACAGAATTCAGGGACCTAAAATAAACAGAAAGAAATTTAACAATCAAAGTCAGCAAAAACATCAAGTTGATAATTCATTTTCTAATGAAACAAAATTTAAAATTCATATTGTTGTGGCCTTGTTAGGGCCAGAAATAAAGACACAATAGAGGAACTGAGTTAAACAAATATATTAACAGAAAAACAGTAATACAAAACATACAAATGAGAGTGTTACAGCAAGAATGTTTGGTCTGACTGTCAGAACTGACTGCTGGAAACTTCCCTCCCCAAAAGGCAGTACCTGCTCCTAATTATAGCTGGGAGAGTCCATGTATGTGTGGGTAAATTACCATAACACAGGTTGAGAATCCTTTATCCGAAATTCTTGGGACTGGATATGCTATGGTTTGATAAACAAGCGTAGCTGATGATAAAATCAAAATGGATGGAGCAGAACACCTGAACATACAACTTAAGAAATTGTGACAAAAGAACTTGATGAAGCAGGCATCACCAACTGAAACATTGTCTTGTTAAAAAAAAAATATTTAGAAGTTTAAAAATCATCAGTTCTGATTTCTTTTTTGTCTGTCATATGAGCCCAGATTGGCATCTTTTGTCTGTTCATACAGACATCCTCAGGTATGGAATAGATTATTACTGAGAGAAAAAACAAGAACAAAATCTATTCCATACCTGAGGATGTCTGTATGAACAACGAAACTTGTAAAAATAATAAGAACTCATGCAACAGGAATTTTTAGAAACAAGGATCTTTTCATTCATAAACAGGTTCAGGGTTTTGTATATTATTTTGAATTGTTCATGACGATGGATTTCTCGCCAATTAAATCATTAACCTTTGTATTTGTTTTTTGTATGAATAATTCATGAATTTGTAAATTAATTGCACCTTTATTGAAATTAAAATAACTGATCAAATGCAACTTTTGGATAATAAGTGCAAACATTACTGTAATTATTGAACAATAAAGTTCATGCCACTTTGACAGAAAAATTTACCAGTAAAAAAGAATTCGCTTATCACCATATTTATATAAGAACGCACAATTGTAAAATTTAAATTCAAACACAGCGTTGCAACAGCACGCTCCAAAAACAATAATTCATTTCTAATAGCATTTTTCGGATTACAACAGTACATATATTTTCGTTGTCCTCTTATTACTGAGAGAAAAAACAAGAACAAAATCTATTCCATACCTGAGGATGTCTGTATGAACAGACAAAAGCTTGTAAAAATAATAAGAACTCATGCAACAGGAATTTTTAGAAACAAGGATCTTTTCATTCATAAACAGGTTCAGGGTTTTGTATATTATTTGAACTGTTCGCGACGATGGATTTCTCGCCAATTAAATCATTAACCTTTGTATTTGTTTTTTGTATGAATATATATATATATATATATATATATATATATATATATATATATGCACACATTCTGCAGGATATAAATGTATAGAAACTACTGCGACTACAAAGTGAGGGATTCGTTTATATATTAATTATAATATAGAATTGATCCCCCACTTCATATGCACATTATGATTTGTTTGTTTATCATATTCTGATTAGGTATGACTCCACCACTGAACCATTATTATCTCAAAATAAAATTCTTACAATCTAAAAATATTTTCTGGCTTTAAATAACCTGCAATGGGTTAAGTCATAGAAAATCAATCAATCAATAAAACATCAACTCAAATCGTCTGCCACAAAGATAAGATCCTCCAATCCAGCTCTTTATGGGGAAGTTAGGAAAGGAAATACTAACAAAAAGAGAAAAAATATTGAACTTACTTCTGACAAAGTCTTCACTTGGACGTTACGCTGGTTCAAATAGGTCATCAGTTTATCTGCATGTTTCTTTTCTTCTAAGGATTGGTCAGTGAAATATTTTGCAAATCCATGCAAGGCCTGATCACTACTTTCAAAGTAGTGTCCCTGAAGGAGAAAAAAAAGATAATTATTTCAGACCAAGAGTTTAGAAAGCTGTTTGTTTTTTTTTGGCAGGGAAGTAAGAAAAATATTTGGCAAAGTTTAACAAATTTACCTGAAAAAAAAAAACCCAAAAAAAACAATAATAATAATAATAATAATGAGACCAAAGTTTCACCATCTCTAAAAATAGATGTACATTCAGAATTGCCAAGCCATAAAGTTATATTCTGACCAATCTATCTTGAACAAGATAAAAATATCCTAGTCTAGTAACCAAATCAGAAAGAACTTCTGTAAACCAGAATTCAAGGTTACTAATTGTGATCCAATGAGAATCAAAGTGGCACATTCAAAGCTAATCTCTAGATATGTATATAACAAGATGGAGAATCAACCAAAATCAGAATGAATGAATTTTGTTCATTCTCTGATGATGCGGCCATCATAATATACCCAGAGCCAAAATCCAACATTTGTGGTGATTTTAGATGGCCATACATTCTGCTA
>CAHIKZ030000287.1:1900000-1997500 GCA_903632075.3 Acanthosepion pharaonis
CTTTCCTCTTCCCACTCATTATTAATGTTTCTGTTCCTAATTCTTCCACACCCTGTAACCCCTTGTGTCTTAGTGGCTTTAATGCCTTGTTTGTTGATCTCCCTTCCAACTCCATGCTTTCCAGCATACTTTAATCTGCAAACATTGAAATGCAATGTCAGTCGCTATTTACTGTCCTCCTGATTACTCTTCCCTCTTATTATTAATGTTTCTGTTCCTAATTTTTCTACACCCTGTAAGCCTTTGTGTCTTAGTGGCTTTACTGCCTTGCATGGGGTGATACCAATTTTTAAAAATCTTTCATAGATAGCATCTTAATGAATTCAACATCATTCCATAAAGCCACTATGACACAAGGGGTTACTGGGTGGGGAAGAATGAGAAAAGAAGAGAAACATTTGGTAGCAAAAAGAATAGGCGACTAATCAAGACAGTAGATAACAATTGACACTGGATTTAAATTTTTGAAGATCCAGGATGGTTAGAAAGCAAGAAGCCAGAATATCCACAAGTGAGAAGTGCAAGAAAAGACCCTGTTAGCATAGAAATTATGGTTACATCTAGCCAATTCAGGAGATGAAGCAATACCTTGTTTCCCTGTTTAGGTTCCTTTTAAAATATAATTCTCTTTCACTTCCAGTAAACATTTGTATCTTTTTTTCTTAATCATTTCACTCCAAGCAAGGCAATAAAGCCACTAAGAGGCAAGGGGTTACTGAGTGTGAGAGAATATGCGAAAAAAAAAAAAAAAAAAAAACAAACACTATTAAGGAAAAAGAACAATAAACAAACAAGAATTAAGACAGACAATAATGATTGACATTACATTTAAACTTTTGAAGATTGAAGTCAACTGGGCAGCAAGAAGCCAGAAGAGTGTTCCATAAGCAAGAGGTATGAGGAAACAAAACTGTTAGCATAGAACTTGTGGTTACAACTAGCAATTTCAACTGTAAATTGACGAGTCCTTGCCACCACTCTCGTACTATGCTTAAATTCATGAAGTCTATGTGCCTCAGAGAAAAGTTCAGAACAATTACCATAAAAGTATTTATAGAAAAGGCACAGGGAAGCTACCTTACGGTGATGATAAAGTGACTGAAACTGAGGTGCCAGGTCAGGACCAATAATATTGCTGATTATTCCACTGAGCTACTAGTGGTAGACTTTTAAGAAATGGGAGTGTAATGGTTAACAAGCTTGTCTTGCTAGAACAGTTGTGACAGAGTGGTGAGTTCGATCCTCACTCAGTGCCCCATACCTTCGGCCTTGTGCCACGTCTTAGCTACACTTAGAAAATCACGTGATTCCAAGCTGCTGATAGATATAACAGCAATTCAGCACTCCTTTGTATCAAAAAAAATTTTCTTCTGGTTTAATACTTTGCTTATTTTCTCAAAGGCATCTTGATTATTTCATTACTATATTAAATATGCACAGTGCAGTTAAAGCAGTTATAAATAAAGATTTTTTTAAGAATATTTGAGATACACTGCAGTTCAAAAGATCGAGGCCATCCCTGGTAAATTAGCACAAAATGTAGTTGTTTTGTACTTTAAATAAGAGAAAATTATTATACATGGTTAAAAACAGTGAAAAAAGATTTATTAGAAATTTTATTATGATGAATATTAAAAAAGCATTTTATTGATTAAATTTTGCTCTCATCAAAATATCTTCCTTTACCCCTGATTACTGCAGGACAAATGTTTTGTATTCGTTTGAAAAGTTTAACTTTGATAATTGATTCGATTCTTTTTTCAATGTTTCTTTTTCATTTTTTTTTCACTCTTCTGTCAAGTTCATCCTATGCTAATTCTGGGTGTGGCTTCAAACTTTTAGACTGTAGGGCATGTGTATAATTTGTGATAACTGAAACTAATATAATTTAACAGTTTCAAATAAATATTATGTCAAGGGATTTGTTAATATCTAAACACTGATTTTGACTCACTTCTAAACAAAACAAAAGCAATGCATTTTAGCTAAATGAACTGAATTATCCTCAAATATGCTAATAATAATATGAAATATTAGTAATTTGCAACTGAATATAATGATTTGTTTTTTGAGGTATTTTTACAGCTTATCAACCCTTTCTGGGTAATTTAAAGCCAAGATATATTTCAGATTGTTTCCAAGCGGTCCCCCATCTAAATACTGACTGGGCTCTATGCTACTTAACATCGTTGATCAAACGAGAACCGATATTTTCAATGTGATTTGATAATATTGTGTGATCAACATTCACACTGAACTAGAAAAAGATTTTAGAGGGAGATAACTATTGTGGGTTAATTATAGTCTTTTTTTCTTAAAATGTTATGTCCCCTTAATTATCCTAGAATATACTAATACCTTAAGTAGGCAAATGTATCTAAGGGATTTGCAACTAGATAATAGTGGGGAAGGGGTCTGCATTCACAGTGAACTAAGATTTTTCAAGGGAGATAACTATTAAATGCTTTTTCTTAAAATGTTATGTCCCCTTAATTATCCTCTGAATTGTTTGAAAGTTGATTTTGTTCGTCTATATCCTTGGCAATTTGGCTATCGCTGCCATGGCTGCAGCAATCCTGATTTCTGAGTTGTAGATACCATATTTAGACAAGATTGCTCCCTCGTATTTAAAACCGAACACTTCCACCTGTTTATGGTAATGTTGACACAGGTATTACTGTTTGTGATATTCACCATTACTTTGGATTTCTGGGAGCTGACCTCCATTCTATATGCTACTGCTCTTTCAAAAAGTTTATTGGACAAGTCCTGGAGCTTACTCTTACTACTTGCTTTGAGGTCAATGTCGTCTGCCAAACGTAGTACAGACTATATACAAATTGCTGGTAGTCACCATTATGGATTCGAAACGTGGAAACAGAGAGAAGGATCCAAACGTTTGAGAATAAATGCATGAGAAAACTTCTTGGCATATTTTATTGGAAACATAAAACCAATGAGTTTGTGCGGAAAAGGATTGAAAGTTTTGTGGGCCTCTTTTCGCCACTGTCAAACGGAGGAAAAAGACGTAGTTTGGATACATTACAAGGCACGACAGCCTGTGAAAGACCACCATGCAAGGTGGACGAAGAAGAGGACGCCAACGTAAAAAAAAAAAAAAAAAAACAAAAAAACTGATTGTCCAATGTTATACAATGAACAGGTATAACTATATCAAAATTGCTGATGGCGACCGTTGTGAAGAAGATTTAGTATTGCTTCTGCATTCGGATCCCCCTACGATTACAAAAATCAAGGGGATGATGATGAATAATATTTGGGGGAGAGGTCTGCATTCACAGTGAACTGGGAAAATTGTTTTTCAAGGGAGATAACTATTAAATGTGTCTTTTTCTTAAAATGTAATGTCCTTTTCAGACAGTCGATCATGGATTCCTTTTTATTTACTATCTGTGAATTACCAAGCATTCTTGGGAAATATAATGGAGTAGTTTCCCGTTGCTTTCTTCAGTTTGGAATTCAGAATTGTCCTTTGCTTAGATTAGTTGCTACCCAAGGTTAGAGAGCCCAGCTATATTATTTAACCGGAAACTGGAAAAGATGGTATCATGCTTTTCCAAAGGACATTACTGTAAGGTCAGACGAAACCGGAACTTGAATTCAGTTCGCCAGTCCACACCAATAATCGTTACATTTTATAGTTTTTGAATATTTTTACTTATTTGGATAATGACGAAAATGTCACTGTTGACCGCAGCAAAATCTACAAGCGAATGAATTTAGTCAGTGATAATCTTTTATTCCATTATGATTTTTCATAAAGGACGACTCAACAAGTTTGTTTTTTTGTTATCATTTCACCCCAAGCAAGGCGACAGTGCCACTAGGACGCAGAGCGTGAGAGACAATGAGAAAACTTTAGTGAGGAAAGGACAATAAAAGAACAGGTTTCATGACAATAGAAAATGGCGATGGTGATTAACATTGTATTTAATTTTTTGAAGATTGGGCACTATTACACTTTCGTCCGCTACCTCGTTGCTTCCTGTCATTCAGCAATTCTGTTTTGTTATTGTTAATTATAATATTTAAATTTTAATATAAATCTCGAGAAACAAAATCAATGTTTGTCAAATGTAAGATGCCTTCAATTTTGTCAGGTAAACTGAAATTTACTGGCTAATTCATATCAAATTTAAGAAAATCACCAGTTTCTTAACTTAAAGTAAAATTGTTGAAGTGTAGATATGTTCAGGTATTATTCATTGCATTTATTTGCCTCAAATAAAGAGAGGTAATTAGACATTAGACGAGTTTAATGCGCGGCCAACACGTGTTATATGATGTAGCGGCAAAAATAATCCATTGTATGAGGCCCACATATCATTCCAGACTGTCGTACCTGGGGCACCCCATTGGTGAATGACAGGAACCAACGGGGGTGGGGGTGCGAAAGTGAAATAGCACCGGAGAGTGTAGGTGGCAGGAAAATCTAGCAATCAGAAACTATTAGAATAAAACAGAAGGTTGCATCGAGTTAGTTCAACAGTAAAATGGTGAGACCTAATTGCCAGTCCAGTAGCAAGCTTTATAGTACTTAGGAAGTTTTGTAACAATAAAAACGTGTGCATAAATTTTGTCTTTTATTTCTGAATTTTATCTGTATGGGTTCTGCCTTAAGTAAATTTGAGAACTCTTGATTTAGACTAAATACACTCCGTCTGAAAAAAATGGGATGAAGTAAAAATAGACTAGTTTAGCAAATTGTCAAACAAGCCAAACAAAGTTATCCAATCCCTGAATATCTTTCTCAACCCGTTAGCAGCGGCACATATACGAGCAAATTAAAATATCACGGCACACTTAGCCAAAATTTTAAAAGACTATATACATTTAAATTTTATTAAATAAAACCATAGATTTTAGAAAAGTAGGCTCGGCCAAAAATATTCCCTTTCAACCCGTATAAACGGGTCCAGGGCCTGTCTACCTCCCCTTTGACAAGGCCTCGTCCGAGTTCCTCTCTGTCGAAGCAGAGAGTTTGACAGTAATGAACCGTTTGGAGTACCGTTCCAGGTCCACGGCACACCTTTCAATCCTGCACACACCACAATAGCACATATACACAAGGGTCCTACAAAAAAACACCCATGAATTAAAATTTTAATGTTTATGTATATATATATATATATATATATATATATATATATATATATATATATATATATATATATATATATATATATATATATATATATAAATAAATTCCATGAAACATGAAATGATGGGAGGGATATGAACACCGACGAGAAACTCAAAAGGAGGGGGGCTTAGGCTGGTCGTCACTATCTTATACCAAGCTAATTCCATTCACTCGTTACTATATTTATTGTACTAAGGTACAAATATGGCACAAGGCCGAAAAAAGGGGGTTGGGGTAAAGGACGGTCATCACTTGTCTTAAACTAAAAACTTAGCTAGCCACAAACACTGACCCTATCATACAGAACAATAATCCTTTCACCAAAACAACACATTTATCCATACCTTTCTTACTACAGACACCAAAATACCTCATTGACTCCATGAAAAAAAAAACTAAATAATCCCCATATGTACAAAATATTGTTTGTGGGGGGGGCATAAAAACAACAACTTTTAAAAAATGAACCCCAATGAATATATACAAAATGACAAAATATATTTTACAAGAAACCAAATAAAACTAGTGTTAGTAATAAAACCCCCACAAACTCTTGAATGTGGCAGAAATATCAGTTAACCGGACGAAATCGATGCGGGACTTGTAAAAAATAAAGCCACACTCATTCATCCCAAACATTCACACAGGCACACACTCATTCATACACAACAACAACAAATACGAAAAACACACACACGAAACGAAAGGCGCCCCGCATCTACCAGAGAACTGACATCACTGACCACCTAAAAAAGAGGGAGGATGGGGAGTTAAACCAAAAAAAAAAAAAAATGGGAACAGAAATAAAAGGGGACCAATGAGCAAATACACCCTAGCTAAGTTTACCAGAACAGAAAAAAACTAAAAGAAAAAATGCAAAAACCTAACCTAACCTAACTCCGGGATGGGTTGCCTAGGTTTAACCCAGGAAAACAATATCCTTAATGCCTAACCGGCATCCAAATGCCACTCAAGGTCAGCCCTTTTACTCGACACATTCGCGCAAGAATCACCCACCTTTTGCTGAATTCCGATGAGGTGAGCCGCCGCCTTTCCGTCCTGATCTTGACTTTAAGCTGATGCTTAAAGAACAAGATCAGTTGGGAAGAAGTGAACTTCTCGCCCTCATGGAATCCCTTCTGACGCGTCGTCCAAATCACGACTCTCATAACCCCTAGTAAGCAACAGAACACAGTGTTCAGCCTTCGTCATCTGCGGCACCACATTGCTACAAACAGAACTGGCTTCCAGGACAAAAAACTTTCCGTGCAGCATGCGAACCATGAGGCCTTCAACAAACCTGCACAGCGGCACTACCGCCCTGCACTGAAAGAAAGCGTGACCAATAGTCTCGACTTCCCCCGTACAACGACGGCAGTTTGGATATTTCTCCAAGCCTGCTGAACAAAGTCTCTTGCCGACCCAGAGGGCTTCACGAATCACCAGCCAGGTGAGTGATGCCTCATCGTTATTGAGGCATTTCAACGGGCGCCCAATGCCATATCGAGCGAGCCTCCTGCTTCGTAAGACCGAGCTCGCCAATTAGATCATCTTGTACGGACCCCTAACTAAAACTTGATATAATGCCTTGCGAGACAACGCCTGGGCGTTGGAGAGGCCATCCGAAGCCCGTAAGAGGAGCTTCAGAGCGCGACGACATTCACGATAAAAAGAGCACTCGGCACGTGGAGTACGGCTGGCCTCTTCTTCGCACGAGTGCACACTTTTCAGGGACGGAAAATGTTTCTGGACGTCTTCTTTCCAAAAGGCACCCTCTTCATTCGACCCACGACACCCATTCACTCGTTACAATTTGCGCATTCACCACGAGATCATAATTATACAGTCCTCCAGCGAATTGATTGGTTCTTGGCGAATCTTTGCCATTTTTAATAAGGAGTTATTTGCATAAACTTGCGTCTTTGGTCAAAAAAAAAAAAAAAAAAAAAAAACTGTTCGTCTTTACAAGGGTAATTTGCATATTAATTAAAATAAAATGATTATTCTGTAAACATGGCGCCCGTTCAATACACTTTTTACTCATTTCCCCTATCATGTGGCAAGGTAAGTTTTATCATTATATCGAATGCCACCAATTCTATGTTTATTTTGTGCTAATCCATGCTTTCCATTCTTAAAAAATATCTTTCAAGAAAACCTGAATGTCGCCGTCTTTAATGGACAACATGTCATTGTTAAATGTTAATTTTAATTCGTTCATGCAAGCGAATGGCTAGATAAGACAGATACATTCATGTTGCAAGCTCTCCACATTGTCGTCAGCTTATTACGACTAATATACGAAACAAAATAATTAAATTCTGTAAACAAAATATTAATTTGCAGTGTAACAACCACACTCGCTTCGCATTACAAATTTCCAAAATATTTAAATTTGTGTAATTGTAAATGCTCTATTCGAATCTGACTTGATAAATTTGATAAAATCTACCGTTTTGGAGTTATCGACAGCGAGAGTTCGGATTCATTCGCGTCGCGGGCAGCCATTATTCGCGCTGTTTGTATAAATTCGCTACAGAATAGATATCATTGCGCAAACTGAGCGTGTCTATGTAAATAATTCTCGTGCGCAGTAATCGAGACACATTTAGATGAGAAAGATCAGTTCCGAGCTTAGCTTTCCGTAGTCTTCCGCGTTTAACTTTCCGCGGTGAATGTATGCAAACAAAGTGAGTAATGGCTGCCGCCAACGACGCGACTGAATCTCAAATTTCACTGTCGATAACTCCAAAACTGTACATTTTATCAAATTTATCGAGCCAGATTCGAATGGAGCATGTATAATTACACATAAATGTAAGTATTTTGGAAAATTTTAATGCTAACTAAGTGCGGGTGTTACACTGCAAATTAATCAAAATACTTTTAGTCTTTCGGTTCCTCTTCATAACAAACACTTTGATTTTTGACGATGAAACTGTCTTTATTAAGTTTGTTGCTTTTTTTTCTTTTTTTTTTTTTCATAGTGCTATGTTTTTTTAGCGAAAAAGTGGCAGTACCCGAGAATAATTTGTTAATTCACCTCCAAGAGTTACTTATTGCAAATATTAATTTACAAGAAATTATAAATTTTAAATTAAAGTTTATTTTTTTAATTAAATTTTTGGTACTCTTTTCAAATTTATAAATTTAATACAAAATTTTGTTTATCTTGCATCACAACAACTCCAACTCTCAGAATGAAAAATTACCAAAAATCAGGCAATTATTAATCTTTTGGTAAGTGCAGAATATTTGAGACTTCGAAGGGACTTTTTTACAATTTAAAAAGAATCTATTTTCGGCTTGTTTATCGGAGTGAGCGTGAATGCAGACCATACACTTAGAAATAGCGCATCCGAGTCGCCCACATTTGGGCGATCGCATAGGTCAACCCAACCGGAGTGCGTTGGAAGGGTCTGTCTTTGGGAGAATTCGATGTGAATTTTTTTTAGTAAATATAAATTTATTTTGGAGTGAAAGATCAGAAAAGTTTTTTTTTTTTTTTTTTTTTTTTTTTTTTCCGAGGAAATACCAGATGCTATAAGCTTGGATATGCGGGTGGTGTAATGGATAATGACTCTGAATTGGAAATCGGAGAGTAGAGTTCCAATTCCAGTTGGGTTCGTTATATTCACTTACGCACAAATAACCCTTGAGGAAAGTATGCATCCACCTCATCTTAGTAAGACTTGTATCACTAAATCATAATCTCACCCCCCCCCCAAAAAAACATTCTTACTCTAAAAATAACTTGCTAAGTGCATACAGGCATTCATTGTTTTTTTGTCTTTTGTTCTTACAGTTTCATTTACAGGCAATTATTTCAGGAAATTAATGAATCCTGGATTTAGCCGATTAATTGTTTAGACTTTAATCATGATTGAATGATGGCCGTATCATTGAAAAGTTTTTTTACTTGATAATATCTATTGTATATATGATGTACTTCTAAAATCATGCACACTTTCAACACGTTAGGGAGCGGGGCGATAACCTTGTTTCTTTGTCTGTTTTATTTTTTAATACCAGCGAATTTAACCGACTTAATTGAAATGTTCAGCACTTGTTCGTTAATGAAATAACTTTTAGATTCAAGCTTTAAGTCTTACTTTTGTCACGTGGAAGTGTTTTTCCGCTCTGTTAACGTTTGCTTAACTCGTTGCCGATCAGTGCTCGTAAATTTTAAGTTTTCGAATGTGTGGAACATCTAGTGAAGATCGAACTCGCTACTCAGTCATAATTGATCTTGACGTCGAAGTGCCAAATATCAAATGTGAATGGACCGAGACATCTTAAGATAATTTTAAGAGTTCAATTCTTTTATGTGGAGAGTTGCTCATACGTAATTTTAAATCCCCGAATATGTTATATCCTTTTATGTGTGTGTGAGTGAAAGTCTAGAATCGGGGGTCATAAAACAGGGACATAATTCGGGCCGGATTTTATAGGTATATGCTGAAAAATAAGTTGATAAATTGGAGGTCCAGACAAAATAGTGGACATTGACAATGATTGCTAAAAAAGAAAGCGCTTCATCAACAATGGCTCTTTGGCGGAATTGAAAGAAATTCTGTAGAATTTAATGACTTTGTAGAATTTTTCCTGATAGATCTATAAGCACTATTCTAGAAGCAGTCCTCCAAAGACATTGAACAAAGTTCTACAGTCATTAGTGATAATTGATCCGCTTATAATGGACCTTGTGATCTGGGATACAATCAAAATGTTATTTTATGAGAATAATTTTGTTGATTTACAAATGGATCGAAAATAGTTGGCTTCATCTAAAAAGTGTTTCCCCAGAGGAAACAAAAACGATTTTTTAAAATCAAGTTGTCCCCTGTTTTATGGCCTCCGGTTTTACTCTTTTTACGCACGTCAAATCAAATGTGAATTGATTGACTAAGCGCAGCTTAGATGTGGCACAAGGCCAAATGTGTGGAGCACCAAGTAAGGATCGAACTCACTACTTAGTCGTAATTGATCTTGCGAGAGAAGCTTGTTAACCATTACATTACGTCGAAGTGACAAATCAAAAAAGAATTTAAACTAAAACTCAAATTATTTTATGGAGAGTTGCTGATTTATAATTTTAATTAAGATATTTTTTGTTGCATACTTTTTTGGAAAAAATTGACGTGTCTTTTTTAGGCATCTCCACTAATTCGCTAAAAAACAACATACCCTGATGAAAAAAGGCCTTAAACTTAATGAAAAATCTTTATCGTCAAAATGCTTGTTAAGAAGAAAGACCAAAGTATTTTTTTGATTTTAAATGTTTTTAATCCTTTCTAAAACGTTCGAAATTTTGGTTATTTTTTTTTTATTTTTTAGCGCCTTTTTTCAGGCGAAAAACACATTGATTTGGAAATTCTTGCAAAAATCAATTGTCGGATTTTAATGAAACTTTCAGAACTTATTCACAAATAAATGTCAAAAATATTTTCTGTTTTTACATCTGTTATCCGCCCCACTTAATTTTATGAAAATCGATAAATTTGATGGTGTGCCTTTTAGTGATTATATTAGTTAAAAGCAGAAAACTTTGAGGAATATAAATAAAGTTTTTGTAAAATCGAAATACACAGCTATATCACTATTTTTACAGCTTATTTGTAGTCTTTAAAGAATCGAAAAATATAAAGTTGAAATTCCGTTTCCGAGTGAATAGTTTAGATTTTTTTTTCATTATATTTTTTATATGTACGTGGATTCGTTCAGAAATTAATAAAATAAATTAAAAGTATTGAAAACCGGTCTTCCAAGGTTTATAGGTACTAAAAATTAATACCGAAGAAAATTGCTTTCATTTTTTAATAATTTGTTCAATGTTTTGTTTTCATATCGTGTCTTTCAAATTAATAAATTCTAGCTAGACTAAGCTTGCCTCCTCCACAGATTTTTCTGTCTCCGCTTATTTCAAATCGTCTTTTATTCCAGACTCTAGAAATCTATAAATTGATTGTTCAGTTTTTTTAGTGACGTTTACTAAGATGGACGCTAAGAAAGCTTTCTCTTTTTTTATTATCTACATCATTTTCCTAAGATGAAAATGTGACACTAAACTTTAAATGCGCATTGCATAATAGCGAAAGATACCTTCGAAAAAGTAAGACAGATTAATTTCTTGAAAAACAAATTAGTGCTGAACTGTCATGTAATTTCACTCCTCCTCTATGGCCGTGAATTATGGACCATTTTCTCATGAAGAGGAGACTTCTGGTTCTACAGAAGGATGTTGAGAATGTCATAGGCGGAACATATAAGCAATGAGGAAGTAAAATGGAAACCAAAAAAAAAAAAAAAACTTCATAGAATGAGAAAAATTTGGAGAATTTCATACATGAAGGCAAGATTAGCAGAAGGAAATGACGAGTAACCTACCTAATGTTATAAAATAAAATGACATATCTCGGCTGATTTACAGGCAAATACTCAAGAGCGAGAGCCGGATGTGAACGGGACAAAGCCCCGTCACAAAATGACCATTATCTTTCTTTACAAATGTTTCCGACACACGTGTTCCGGTCGAAAAATAAAATAATATTTAAAGTGCTCTATTTTTCGTCCAATAAAAATGCTTCCCTTCTAATTATACTCGCTTCGTTTCTCGAGCCTGTTAAGCCATTAAAAAAACGCTATAAAAGGGGTCACAGGAAAGTTCAACGGGCAGTCCACAGGTGCCCAGGATAGACCTGTCACGTCCAGCTGCTGACAGCAGGGGAGCGTCAACCACCGTCAACATGTGTGAATTACTATGAGAGATCGACCAGATCCGAAAGCCAGCTTATGAACTTTACCACAAGGTAGCTGTACCAAACCCTCACGTTCCTGTTGAAATAAACCACGTAAATCTATTTCTACTGTTGTATTTCCTTCTTGCAACCATACGCTTGTCTATAACACTAACAAGATTGTGTAGTACCCTTTTAGTAGCAGTCGTAAGTAAATAAATCCTGTATCAACAGCAGCTCTAATATAAAAAGCATGTGAACCTTAAAATAACTTCTACCGGGTTCTCTTATTTTGAACTGCTGACATGAAATTACCATCCTGAAGCATGATAGAAATGTTTTCATCGTTCTCTGAAGGAATCCCTGAAAACAGCACTGAACTATACTTCTTTGCTTCAGAATATTCCATTAATATTTTTAGGTCTAAAATCTGATTCATTGAGTTCTGCAGCCAAATTTGTATATGGCACACTTTTTACGTCTACCAGGATCGTTAATAATCAAACCAAATTAACCACTCTTGCTTCCTGTTTTATGTGTAGATGTTGAGATTGAAGATGTCTTAAAGTAACATCCCCATGTTCTAGAAAATCAACCCATGTAATATATGTGCAAGACTCGCTCAAAAACTGTAAAATAGACAATGCAACCAAACATCCCTTACAACCTGCTTATAGATGTCTTTACAAGGTAGTAAAACGTACGGAGAAACATTTCACGGCTGTAATTAATAATAGACGAGAGTATTTCTATTAAATGACTAAAAGCAATGCATTGAGAAAATATTTGATTCATTAGAAACCACCAAGCAGGCACAACCTAGGACTTCAAAGAGCGGTCATCATATTAAATGGCTTTAAAAAAAAAACTGTGTTCTTACCTAAAATAATAAAAAATTCTCTTGAGATAGTTGTACAACAATCTCGTTTGAAAGAGGGTATTGTAGTGCCTTTTAGTAGAAGTAGCAACCGTAAATGAATAAATCTTGTATCAACAACAGCTCGAAAATAAAAACGTGAACACTAAAGTAACTTCTTCCGGGTTCCCTTTTCGAACTGCTGAAATTAACTTTCTACGCTGAAGCTAAAAGTGCTGTGAAACGCTTCACACTAAAACACCTACAAGTCACATATTCAAGAACATTTCGTTGTCCATGCAATTTATTTCTAACAAAAACTCTTGTTTTAAACTTTAATTTTGTTTTAAGAAATGTTATCTTTGTATTGCAAATCAATTGGTCAGTTATTTTTGTGCATGTAATCTTTACACCACCAATATTCCTTGTGCTATAAAATATTCCGTAAGAAACCTTACTAAATTATTGAAGTAGCTAATCACTAGTGCAAACTGGAAGGCCAATATAAAGATACACTAAGAGCTACAAATAGGAAATTGTGAAGAGTCATCATTATCTCAGTCCTAAAGATACATGATATATTAATTATTCCTAACGTGATCTTCAAGGAAATTAAAAAAAATAACCGTGTATCAAATAAAAGGTTATCCCTTGCTTGCTATTATACTTTAGATTTCCTTTTTTGGATTCTCAAATTCAATTTTTCTTGTTGGTACCACTCTGCTTTAACCACTGGGTCAATACATTCCAGCCCAACTCTTGCTTAGAATATAAATAAACTCTATATAATCCAACCAGACATCAAAGAATGGCAAACTGGTTATAGAAACTTGAGAAAAAGGAATTTTTATCTCTACTCCGACTTGGCCACACTTTTATTATTACTCACAGCTACATACGAAAAAAAAGGGGGGGGATTCACCTATGTGTTATACATATAATGAACGATATACAATGGAACACATACTTATAAAATTCATAAATTTAAGACTGATCCGTGAAAAGTATTATCAGGCAAACAAAATGATTGAATCTTCAACAGGATTGATCCAAATAAAATAAATTTCTTAAGGAAAACAAGATATGTTAAAAAAATTTAAGCCATAACTTCATAAAATTAACTTTAAGTTAATTCCTTTACAAAGGCTATCGCTTTCAAAAATTATTCAAAAATTAAGTATTTAAATCGAATCTTATTAGGTATGAAATGACCAAACGAAGGTTGATATGCCTTTAAACCCAACACTCAAATCTTGCCCAGAAACTGAAATTTAACTTTTTATTTTAATTTTGTTGGCAACAAAATTATCAAGCAAGGACAGTAACTCTTAATATTTGCGTGACAATAAAATACAATTATTTCCCTTGCTATTTCAAGCAACTCTTGTCTTGCAAATCATCATCCTCCTGCGAAATAACTTTTATAGCTGAAAACTGTATTATCCCCTGTGATGTCAGGAGGATAAAAGATACGCTGAAAAGTTCTTGGCACTTCCCAAATAAACACTCCTAAAACTTTGTTTGGTCAGATTTTGGAAAATGGACAAGGCCAAATAATTTTCAGCACTGTGTGTGTGTGTGTGTGTTTTTTATAATCGTGTTCAAATTACGTATTAGAGGTGTATATCTGTATTTGAATCATAATTATGTTTTTGTATTGTAGAGGCCAGTTAGTTGGTGTGACCTTTCGAATTTATATTTAACACAAAATATGAAACACTAAGAAGAATGAACACAAAACAATATTTATGTAATGAAGTATAAGCATAGGGGTTACTTCCCTTCGACTGAAACTAAAGTCTTTACTAATATTTTTATCTGAGCTCATAAAAAGTTGAATGAACTTGCCGTTCACTGTGAAAGTTGAAAGGATTCTGTAAAACTGAGAATGTATTGATGCTTGTAATGTTTGTAATTAAGCTTCGTGTGTGTGTGTGTAAATGTTTTCATAGCATCTGCTCGCAAGAGGGTCGAAACGAGATTTCTTAAAACTGCTACATTTCCATAAACAAATGAAATCAAAAAGAGGAAGAGAGAATGAACTTATTTCTGGTATTTATAATCAATGTAATCACGTGATTAGCTCCTGAGAAAGAAGTGAGAAATTTCGACTTGGTCACAAGCTTGAAAAAGACTTGTGCATGGGTGGATTGCAATGCCCCACTTGTGTGTTTATTGACCAATTGTTGGTTTTCTGAAAATATATATGAAGCTGGATACGCTCTGTGATCTGCTTTTTGCACAGAAATTGACTTTGATAAAAAAGTGATAGCATGATGCTAAAGTATTAAATTATGCAACAGTCAGTTTTTAATTATCACCTGTTGAAGGAGTTGTGCAGTGGAATGTAATTTTTATAAAGAACAATTTGGGGGGGGGGGAATGAATGACAAAGTGGAATTCATTTTTTTTTTTTTTTTTTTTTTTTTTTGAGACATGCTGGGAATTTTAATTTAGAGATATTTTTATTTAGTTTTTAAATAGTAGTTTTGGGTGTATAATAGAGCCAATTTCATTTAGATTCTTTTTGCTTGTTTTTCCATCACTTTTCTAAGTAAATATCCCGCACTGCCAAGATAGGTGAAATGTATTAATCTCGACATTAGTTTTCTCTGGATGATCTAGCAATTACAGCACTTTCTAAACACTTTTTTCTTTTAGTGTCTTTTTTCTTCTCTTTTTTTTTTTTTTTTTTCAAAATTGTGGTTAAACTTGTTATCGTAAACAACTAATGCATGTGTTCATATATTTTATTTTAAATTCGTTGGTCTCTCATATGTATTCTTTGTTGCAATTATTACTGTAAATTCTTTAAAGTTTTAGCTTATTGTTTTGCTTTAGACTGTTGTGAAAAATTTTATGCTGATTTTTAGATAAATTCTTTTGGATTGTAGTTGTGAGAGTGGGTAGAACTATATATTTTTGATTTCTTGGATTTTTCATGAGGGCCACTTTTCTATTTTAAAATTAAAATATATATATCTTATGAAATGGACTAAGTCTGACAATTATTTTAATGTTTTCTGTTTATATTTTTATAGATACAATTATTTAAGTAAATGATCTGTTTATAATACACAGTATTAATTACATTTACTGGCATGAATATCAGAAATTTTCATGGAAAATGTGTCCCTTCACAGGATTGTAACCTGTATCTTACATGGAACCATCATATAGCCTGATGTGCTATGCCATTTAGCTACAGGGAAAGTGCCTGGTTAGCAAAGTCCAAATTACTAATACATCTGAGTGTTGACTTCAATGTTCACTTTTATATTTACACATGCTCTCTCTGATATTGAGCACTTTATCCTATAAATATAGCACATCTGAAAAATACTTTTACAAACTTTAGGGTCAGGCTCCTCACACCAAAACAAGGACAATAGTCCATATAAACAAATACTGACACATCCTTTATTTTTGAGTTAAATTTAAAGAAAGTCTATGGTAAATGGTGCTGTGTTGACATGTAGGCTAGGTTTCATTTGTCAAACTTCAACATTTAACCTGTGTAGTAGTGAGTTAACTCGGAAGTGATCCATTTAACACGGGCAGGGTGTATTGTGAGCAGGCAGGTATGATTTTTACATACAGCCACACAAATGGTAATGGTTGCACGGTTATATCAGATTGCTTCCAGACCAAAGGCAGCAAAGTCATCCAATATTTGCTGCTGTTTATTACTGCATTGCCGAGACATGATCCATGGCACCACAATCTATGGCTCAAGGAAGACCACGATTCACTCATACACCTGGCTATGAAGAACACCTGTCTGAACACGTCAAGTGGCCCTAGCATGTTGTACATCTCCTAGTACTGTGTTGTGGGTACTTCAAGAGCAGCTCTTGTATCCGTATCATTTGCAATGTATGCAGGGTCTTCCGCCCTCTGATCATTCACCACAGGAAAACTTTTACCAATGGTTTATTGCATAAACTACCAATCTGTTGTTTCTCTTCAGTATGGATGAGGCAACATTTGGAAGAGATGGAATAACAAATTTACACAACCAACATTTATTGGCAGATCAAAATCCCCCATCATACAATACAGGATATGCACCAGCTTCAGTTTAAGATTAATGTGTGAGCAGAAATTGTAGGTGACTGTCTGGTAGGTCTATATGTTCTCCCAGCACGTCTTACAAGAACTGTCTGCAGGGATTCTTTTGAACAGACTTCCTAACCTGCTAGAGGATGTACCCCTGCTAATACAAAGACATGTGGTTTATGCATGATGTGGCACCAGCACATTTTAATCACATTGTTCATGAAAGATGGCTAGGTAGGGGAGGACCAGTTCCATGGCCTGCATGTTCCCCCAACCTTAATCCTTTAGATTTCTATCTATGGGTTCACCTAAAGCAATTGGTTTATGCAGCAGACATTAATAATGCAGAGACACTCCATCAACATGTCATGGGGGCCTGCAAAACCATTTGATATTGTATGAGAGTATTTGAAAGGGCCCGCCAGTCAATGTGATGGATGCATGCATGCATGTGTGTAGAAGCAAACATTTTGAACATTTGTTATGAGTTGCTGTGTTGAGATACAGCAATGGCATTTTTGTCTATATGCTTATCTGGGCATTTTACCTTATTTGGAGTCAAGGACATGCCCCCAAAGCTTGTAAATGTATTTTTGATGAGATTATATATATATATAATTACTCTGCTCAACCAATAACATAGGTTATATTTGATTGGTTGATCAGAGTAAAGCCCACAAATCTTTTTTTCTTTTTTCATAGAAAGAGGCTGTATTTTGCTTTTAAATGTCAAGTCTTTCACTTGCCAGAAATTTACAATCACCTGATAAGATGCATTGATACACACTGAAACACAATTGCAAAGCAATTTTTGACATGTTTTCAGTGTAATATCCTGAAATAAATAATATTGTTCTACTCTGTAAATTAAATGTTACGAATGTTGGAATTGTACTCTATTCAATCTCATCTTAACCGCTGATTTTATATATATATATATATATATATATATATATAATGAAATGTATTTGGAAAAGGGCATCATAGCAAATTGTCACCCAAATGTTTATGGAATTAATCATATCACAGGAAAAATTCAGTGAACAAATACTTTCATCCTCTCTAATAATTACATATTGACCAGAATTTGATAGGGTTCCATTCTGACCATCTCATTGTAGAACAGCTCAGTATTTCCTGTAGCATGTTGTAGTAGGAGTGCCATCTAATGTTTTATAAAAATGGTTTCTTTTGTTTTGGTTGAGGGGTTAGTAATATCAGTGAATGATTAGAGGCATGTATCTTTTTTTTTTTTTTTTTTTTTTTTTCAGCACTGGTTACAAAATGTCTGACTAAATCATAAATTGTGTATGTGTTTGTTTTCAAAGTCTATTAAACAAAGTGAACAGTATACAGTTAATTTTTTAGACTGACCATGTTTTCATCTTTATTTTGGGAATTTAACCTCACTAAATTTGTGAAATAATTGAACAATCTGGTGAATTATCACTTAGCTCTTAATGTAACTAATCATATCACAGGAAAGGTTCATTGAACAAATACTCATGAGCTTTCATCCTTTCTAGAGATTGCATATTGTTCCCAAATTTCTTAAGGATCTTTTGACGACTTAATTGTACATCAGTCTAATATCTCCTGTCATGTGTTATATAAGGGGGTCATTTAATATAGGTTAAATTTATGATGAAAAAATATCACTATAGCAAATTATCACCTGTTTATGTAACCAATCAAATCACAAAAAATTCATTGAACAAATACTCAAAAACTTTCATGCTCTCTTATGATTATACATTGCCCCTGAGTTTGATAACGTTCTATTATGACCAACTCATTGTTTATATGAAAACAAATCTTTTTTGTTTGTTTTGAAGGTGGGGGTCAGCTATTACAATTGGCAGCTATAAATAAAAAATCAACTACCATCATGACCATAGGCTTTAGTCAGAACTGAAACCACTTTTCAAAATGAAGATCAACCTATCCTTCATGAAAAGCTAAAGGTTGGTAGTTGAAGGATCTTCACTTCAGTTAATCTGTTAACCTATTCTGAGAGAATTAGAAGTCCTACCAGGATTCATTATTAGTGTCAACAATCTTAAGTTATTCAGATGAGTGTTGATAACACTCAAAAAGGAAACTACAATAAGCCCTATGGAAGGTAGTGAAGGAAAGGTAGGACTAAACATCAATTGTAAGACAGAATGCCTGGTTGTCAGCAAAAGAAATATCCCAGCATACAACTTACAATTTGGAGATACCAAAATCAGATAAGTATGATTTAACTACCTGTGAAGTGTTTTAACAGAGGAAAGAAAGTGTGACACTGAAATCTGAATGTGCATTAGGATTGTAAAAGATGCCTTCCAAAAGCTAAGTAAAGTATTAAGAAACAGGCAAATTGTTATAAACAAAGAAAAGAGTATGGAACTGTTACATATCAAGCCTTCTATATGGCAGTGAATGCTGGACAATTTCCTCACAGATGAAGACTTGAAGCAACAGAAATGTGGTTCTACAGAAGGATGCTGAGAATACCATAAACCAAATCATGTAACAACAAAGTTTCAGAGAAAATGAAAGCAAGGACAATTATACTTAATGCCAGAAAGAGATAGTTGAAATTTCTAGGGCATATAATGGGGAAAGAGGATGTGGAAAACTTGACACTCATAAGGCAGATTGAAATTAGTCTCAGACACATGAATAAGAGTGAACCCCCAAAATGGGGTCAAAACACTATGAAAGTATAAAAATAGTTTTATAGTGTAAAAAAAAAAAAAAAAAAAAATTTCAGTAATAGATTTTAAGTCATTAGTGAGCACTGTTAAGCATCTATGATGAAAAAAAAAAAAAAAATTGGATGCTTCCTGTCTTCATCTCTCTTTCCTTCTAGCATGCAGTAGAAGTAACTCCATCAGGACCTTGTTCCCAAACATTGAGATATCTTTACCCTTAATGACTGAACTCTTTCTCTCTAACACACACACACACACACGTGTATCACCAGCACATTTCCTAATTTTTAATGTCTTCACATGCATGCTGTTTTTTTCTTCCAGTTATATTAAAACTAAATTTATATAAAACATCACCTTGTTGAAATTGTCTTGTGTTTCCTTATACCCATTCATTTATGTGTGCAGAATATTGTTGATACTGCTTTTAGTCAAACTAAGATGCAACATTTGGTGACAGTGATTTCCACAGCCACCTACTGCAATAGCTGCTATCCAGGACTAAAAATCATAGTTCACCCTGCTATTCAACCCATAGCTGGGGAGAAAATATTCATGCCTTTCCCAAGGGCATTTGTTGTGCAAATGTGAATACAAGACTTGATCCTCAAGAATCTATAAATTGTATAAGTGGAGAGAAAACTATAATTGTAAGCATCCTTCTTCAATACAACTGATTATTTGTCATGGAAAAAATATAAAAAAAATACAGCAAAAAGAAAAAATATTGTATTGATTTCTAAAGATGCTGAAAAGAAAAAAAAAAAAAAAAAAAAAATAGTCATTTTATTGTATCATTCCAGTATCTGACACCCCCTGCTATATTTACTATATAAGAGTATCAAATTAAAAATGGACTATTGCTGCCATATCTGAGCTGGATCTGCCTGTCTTTACAGAGTTCAAAATCATCTATGCAGCCTTATGGGTGATGAATTATCTTCCATCCTGTAGTTCCATTCCCACAGGCAAAAATGTCACTAGCTGCTCACAAGTATCACGATTTTCAATTTAAGTGAATTTAAGCATGTTACTAAATTGACATGTAGGACCCATACTTTTACTGTTTAAATAGCTAAATGCAAACAACATTTCTACTCCAACAGTTTTTCTCGCACTTCGCAACTGTGGAACACCCTTCCTCTTACTTGCTTCCCTGATAACTACAATCTTCAAAAATTTAAATGCAGTATCAACTGCCATCTTCTGTTGCCTTGAACACCGTTCATCTTTTATTTTCTCCCACCTCCCAATCTTTTTCCCTCACTTTCACCCTCTTCAACCCTCTGCATGCCAGTAACACTCCCACCTTGCTTTGGCAAGGACTGTTTTTAAAAAAAAAAAAAAAAAAAAAAAAATTTGCAATTGGGACCCTCCTCATTCCTTTTGTATTCTATTATTATGAAATTCCACTTGGACAGCTTCTCCCTAAGAACTGCTGCTTTGTGAAACACTCCCAGCAGGATGTTTTCCCAATCACTACAATCTTGACCTCTTCAAGTCTAGAGGTTAACCATTTTTCTTTTTGCATAACCTAATGAATTGAACTTCTTGCCCATTCTTATGCTCATACAACACCACAGAGTAACACTGCCTTGAATGGCACTTGGGCCTTGCATGGCATGAACATTAGTAGCACCCCAAAAAAAAAAAAAAAAAAAAAAATCACCTGTAATTTCATATATATATATATATATATATATATATATATATATATATATATATATATAATGGTTAGCTGTTCATTTTCACTCTGAATGCCTTTCAGAACTACTGTGAAACACTCCCAGCAGGATGTTTTCCCAATAATTACAATCTTGACCTCTTCAAGTCTAGGTGTAACCATTCTTTTCTGCATAACCTGATGAACTGCACTTCTTGCCTTGTGCTCGTATAACACCACACAGTAACCCTCTACCTTGAGTGACTCTTGCACCTTGTGTGAACATTCATATAATTAAAAAAAAAATTCTCTACTACTTTGATGTGGACTGCTTTCCACTAATGACTTTAGACTTTCTTAAAGTCCAAAGGCAACCTCTGTCTGGGTTCATCTTCAAATTGTTTTTCTCCAAAATGAAACTTTGCAGTTCTAAACTTGACATCTGTAAATAACAACTAAGTCCAGATAATGCTTTAAAAATCAAGTAACAATGTTATGAACAGGACCTTCCACTTCTAAAATGACAAATCAATATTTTTTTTTCTCTGAGAAATCTTGTGCTTAAAGGAAGATCAAAAGAATGCTAACCTATAAAAATGACCCCCTCAGTCTATTTCAGTTGTACCCTTACTGTTCAGTTATAACTCCTTGACACTAAATTTTTTTTTTTTTTTAAAAGAAAAAAGGCGATTTAGAATGGGAATAAAATCTAAACACAATGAAAAGAAGTTTTTTTTTGTCATTTTACATAGAATTTACAACAAAAATATTAAACCCTATTTATTAGATTGTTTATTTACAAGAATAATTTTATATATATATATATTCTAAAAACATATACACTTAGAATTAATACAATGCAATATTTATCGTTTACCAAATTAAGAAATCTGAAAACAATTATTTCATAAATAAATATTATTACCTTATTAAAATATATGGACCAACTATAAGGAAATCTTTATTTACCATTTTATAAAGTTTGAATTGATTGGCAATTAGCCAATGTTTTGTCTGACATTCCAATATACAGTCTAATAGTGTTTATTATTTTTATTGTCAATTCTCAAGAACAAAGAAAATGAAAAGAAAATTTACTTCCATATGTTTAGGTTTTAGCAAAATTCTAAACATTGCCAAAGAGTTAAGATTATTAAAAAAAAAAAAAAAAAAAAAAAAAAGTGGGGTCACAGGAAAAACTGTCCCTTTGACATTTCATCTTACTATAGGCACATTTGTATATGTTTGCCATTTATTCTTTAAACCGCTGTTTATGCTTAGCCTTATTTGTAAATTTGTCATTACAATTTGTTCCCCAAAATGGAAATTATGACTGAACATAAAAGTGCTTGTATAAAAATAGGAAATACCTGCATGTGACGGGTTAGGATGTGAGTGACCAGCCATACATCAGTACAGAAAGATGAATTAGTTAAAAATTGCAGTTGATTATATTAATTTTGCACTGACATCCTTCATAAGATGTATGAATCTCGGGCAAGGCAAACTAGGTTGCCTTGTCTTTTGACCTTAGTATGATATTTATCTTGTGATTACTTAGGAAATGTCATTCATTTGGTTTGTGTGTAAATAATAATAATCTTGCACTCCTCCTGTCTGGTAGATGATCAGTCAGTCAAGTGCCATACGTGATACTCACTTGGGTGATCATGTATCTTATGATACATGACTGACGAGGCAGATTTTTTCCTGCAGCAGATTGCCATTTCTTTTTGCAGTAGACTGGTTGCCAACCAAGGCTAAAGAACCCAGTGCCATGCTACTTAACCCATAGCTGGGAGGAGAAGAGCTGAATTCATATCTTTCCCAAGGGTATTTGTCTGTAAGGGAATCTAATGAATGTGACTAGAATTTGAACTTGGCTCAGAGTTCTCACTCTGAGTCGATATCCATTACACCACAACACACACATCCTGTTCAAGCTAAAAAAATTTTTTTTTTTTTTTTTTTACTTCAACCCAAGCAAGGCAAGATGCAAGGGGCTACTTGGAGTGAAAGAGAATGAAAATATTTTAGAAGAAACCTTAAACCCAATCTTAACATAGGAACAAGAGATTAAACATATCCTCCTGTTCAAAAAAAAAAAAAAAAAACCAGGGAGGGTGTAAACTGGACAATAGGCAAACATGTTCTCTTTTATTGAGGAGAAAGAAAGGAGAAAAAAAAAAAAATTAGCAAATAAAATTTCAGACAGATGTTAGAAGTCTAGAGTTGAAGTAAACTTTAGAAAGAAACCAAGGTGGAGTGTGAACCGGGCGATAGATGAACATATCCATACCTATATTATGAAACCATGAAGATTGACCAATACTCTTCAAATTGTCTAAAACAAAGATTAAACCAGATAATATAATGAAAACAGAAAAATCATTTTGATACTGTCTTTACTCCATGCAAGGCAGTAAAAACACAAGGGGTTATAGGGTGCAGAAGAATTAGGAACAGAAACATTAATAATGAGCTGGAAGAGGATAGAGTAAGTCGGATAGCAACTGACATTGCATTTAAATTTTTTTTATTTTTTTATTATTAGATTAAAGTTGACTGGAAAGCATGAAACTAGAAGGGAGTTTCACAAGCTAGAAGTGTAAGAAATGAAAATGTTCACATGTCGGCAACTCAACCATAAATTGATGAGATCTCAATGTCAGTCTAGTAACGTTTATTCAAAAAGTCAAGGTACTGTAGCAAAGAGCTCATCCAAACAATTATGAAAGTATTTATAGAAAAGACAAAGAGGCAACCTTATGGCAGTGAGAGAATGACTGAAGCCGAGCTGCCAGATTAGGACTAATAATATTGCTGATTCTTCTTTGGGTTTTATCAAGGAGCTCAAGGCAAATAGCAGGGGCACCAGACCATATATGGCAGCAATATTCTAAGCATGGATGAATGGTAGCCTTATGTATGATAGATTCTGGAGAGAAGAATTCTTGCACAGTGAACCAATTTTCTTAGCAGCTGACCTATGGATTCAGTATAGTCTTGCCAGCTGAGAACTGCAATTGATAAGTAATGTTTCCAATTTTATTAAATAAGTTTTAGATTGAATACAAGAATAAAACTTAATTTAATATTAATTTTTCAGCATAGTGACTTTTTTTGTTATGAGGATGAAAAGAAAAAAAATTACTTGAAAATCCATAAATTGAAAATAGCAATTTAACATCAAGCAAAGACCTTGAATAAGAACTCTACCTACTTATCCTTTTATGGAAACAGTCTGAAATATCTTTGCCTTTAACATTTTAGAACCAAGTAAAATTCACACATATTTCAAACTGTATCTGTAGTGACTTCCTGCTATGAACATGGTCAATAACCTTGAAGCTGATAGGTCATGTGAGGCTAGCATTTAACATGAGCTAACTTCATGCCACATTTAGAGTAATTGTCTACTTATAAAGAGAAAAGCATGGTTGGTGTGACATAATCACATATTCTTATAGTTTAAAAAAGAAATTCACTTCATTTGTTTTCTTCTCATGAACTGAATTTAAATTTGAGTTAGATTTTTCATTTATTTATGAAATAGTTAAATTAACACGAAAATAAATCATGTTCTTCAGGATTTAGGTTTTTTTTTTTTTTTGTCAAAAGCAGTTTGTAAATATCTTAATTGCTTTTGACAAGTGAGCCTGATCAGATTTTTTTTTTTTACCAATATAAGACTACTCAAGGTAGAGGACTGCTTAATGAGATGTGTGTGATATGAATTTAAGAGGAGGATAATGAAGATAGATAACTATTATCCCTTGAATTAAAGAGGTTAAGATTGTAGTGTTTAGGGAAGCATCCATATTTATAGTCCATTCTATAAAGCAGTAGTTCTTTGAGGGTGGGGGGTAGCTGAGTAGAAGCTTGTTACATTTGGAACACAGGAAATGGTGATTCAACTCCATGGAAGTGACATGGCATTTCATAACTGTTGGAAGTGAAGAATGGTGCCCATCTGAATTTTTTTTTTTAATCAGATTTACCCCAAGAAAGGCAATAAAGCCACTAAGACACAAAGGGTTACTGCATGTGAAAGAATTGTAAACTGATGAGACCTTATTGCCAATCTAATACTGCACTTACACTCAAAGTCTAGGTCCCATTGCAAAAAATTAATCTGAACAATTACCATGAAAGTATTTATAGAAAAGGCACAGAGAAACAATTTTATGGCAGTGAGAAAGTGACTGAAGCTGCGACACAAGGTCTTGCTGATCCACCTTTGGATTTTATCAAGAATAAATAGCAGGAGCATCAGACCATGTGTAGTAGCAATATTATAAGCATGGGTGGATTGTAGACTTATAAATATGTAAGATTTACTGTAGAAATAGTGATAGCAATCAACCCTTGATTAGAAAAGGTTAAGATTGTACTATTCAGGGAAGCATCCATGCCAGTCTTTCACAAAGATAGTAGTTCTTGCGGGATCTATCTGTGAAACTTCATCCTTATAATTGGAATACAGGCAAAAATGAAAGTGACAACTCCATTGACATAGCATGGTGAATCATAGGTGTAAAGGCTTGAACTGGTCGAACTACAAAGTGGAGCATATCTGAACATTTGACATGGAAATAGCAATAGAGTAGCAAAAGGCTTGCAATGTTGCATTTATGGGAAAGAGGCTGCAGATTGGAGAATATGGCTTCCCTCACAAGACTGTGTAAATGTCCTAGTTGTAAAGGTCTGAACTGGTGGAACAAAAGAATGGCGATCATCTGAACATTTGCCATGGAAATGACAATAGTTGTAAGCTTGCAAAGAGGCTAAAGAGTGGAAAATAAGTCTTCAAATATGAATAATTTTTAATTATATCAAGGCTGAAATGTGTGGTTTGAGCACTCTTGTAAAAGAGAAAGCTTGGCAGAATGAGTCGGTACTTCCTGGAGCAATAGAATGTGCCAACCACTATCTTTAGTAAGAGATTGTGTATATGTATGTGTTTTTAGTAATTTTTTAGTTTTAGGTCTGTTTATTTTAATACAAGGGCTTTTTTAAATACCTTTAATCTACATTTATTTTAAATATGAAGTAAAAACATTAATCCCCATTTATATAATAATTGCAAATGTCACTGTCACACTTTTCAACTTTACTCCAAGAGGCTGTAGCCCAACATATGCTATTTTGGAATCAGATCGACTCTGTAAGCAAATTAAAAATATCCCAGATCAGAATCAGACCAGCAATCCTAAAATTTTGAATTCCCAAGTTTTAATTACTGCGATTGTTTTCAGCAGTATTTTTTTGCAACAAAAACTGCAAATAAAGATCTACTACTCTCATTATGGGTTATTTAATGTCATAATCTAAATATTTTGAATACAATTGTATATCTTAATGGCAAATTTATAGAGGTTGTTTATTTTAACAGTTAATTTCGCATCTTCATTTCTGACAAATAAATCTTATTACTGTGAATAACAATGTACTACATTCAGTTAATTTAGAAATTTTTGTTTGTTTTACAGTATATCTACAGATACCATTTTGGAATCAGGGAGTCTGTTTTGGGGAGGGGTAGTTTTTTTTTTTGTTTTTTTTTTAACAGAAACAATTTTTATAACTTGGGAATAATCTAAATTAATTGCAAAATCCAGCAAAAGTCATCCATAAAATAAATAAAAATGATTGTTTGTATGCAAAGTAAAGACCTATGTACATCAAATTATCTTTAATATTTTTTTTTAATTTTTTTTTTTTTTTTTTTTTTAAACCGTAATCACTATATAATATATGGACAGTGCCAGCATTGTTAACCAGATACTTTTATTTAAATTATGTAACAGCCAGTCTCTACTTAGCACCTGAAGATTGCATTATGCATGAAAACTGTCATGCTATCAGTGAAGAAAATATATATATATTCCACTGTCATTTTGCTTGGCAGCAACATGATGAAATTTCATGATTGCACCAGTGCATGAAACTGACAGTAGCTAAGGGATAAAAAAAAAAAAAAAGCAGAAGCGACATTATATTAAATGTTAATGCTCTGTATTTGTAATGATAGTTGAGAGTAGCAGAAGAGGATGGCCCAAAATGACTTCTGTCCTGGGTATGACGATAAACTACATCCAACAGCAAGGCCTCTGATCAGGAGGTTTTGAAGAGTGTGGAACCACCTCTTAATTGCTGGCGTTCCCAGGTTCACCCTTACCCAGGGTGGTACCACTCGTTAGGGTCCCAGCTATGGGCAAATACTTAACCTCTAAACTGGAGTCAAAACACTATGAAAGTGTAAAAATAGGTTTTAATACCAGAAATACTTTGTAAAAAAGGTATTACCAGTAATACATTTTAGGCAAAAAAATTACCAGCAATACTTTTTGAAAAAAGAAAAAAAATATTGTCAGAAACAGATTTTTGAAGAAAAATTATTACTAGCAATACATTTTTGAAGAAAAAAAAAATACTAACAATAAAAAATTTTTAGCATTAACCCACCCATTGAGGTTAATATACCATAAAGCAAACCAAACCAAAAATGACTAGGAAGATTTTTTTTTTTTTTTTTGTAAGGATGGAAAAATTGGACCTAGAACCATGCTTAGGATTGGCATATATGAAGAGGTAAACCAGTATCTTCTGTCAGGCAGGACCCATTTTGTTTTGTGCAAGATTAATCGTCTCCACTCCTCTCCCATCACAGCTTACAGACCCATGGCACTATTTCTATTTGGGAATATCTATCTTTCTATATCTGCAAAACTCCAGCTCGCAGTCTTCAATTTGGGAAAATCCAAGATTTTGCTGTTCCCCATTCATGGAATATGCCCTTACCCAAGACATAAATGAATGTGGCCCTTAAGAATCTGGAATCCTAAAAATGGACTCTAGACACAGGAGTATCTCCCTATTTAAAACTCTTCCTTTTGTTTCTCTTTACTCTGCTGTGTAAATATATCATTCCCTACATGCGGTACATTGGAGATATCAAGTTTTGGATATGCTTTAGTAATATAAGTCTCTCTGAGAACAAAGCATGTTTGTTATTCTTTTTCTTTTCAGCTGTTCCATGAAGTATGGTGTTATATCACAGATATAATAATGCCCATAATCGGGGGGGGGATATAAATGGGAGAATAAATCCTTCTTCCATAGCAGTCTCCCATTACCGACTGTTCTGTTATCTTATTTTTTCTTTATGTAAACAAATTTTCACATCAAGTAATAAAAAAAAGTATATCTACTAGTCTATTCTTCATTTAAGATAAATAATTATTCCTCAACATTTGTGCATATGATTCTGAACCCCCTACCAAAAAAAATAAAAAGGTAAGCATTCATAAAATTAGGAAAATTCAGACATCACTGATGTAAGCACAGTATCAAACGTAGCATTTGTAAATAACAAAGTACAATAACTCTTAAAAAGACAGATCGATTTTAGACTTTATCAATATTATAAACAGTCCCTCTTCTAAATCTTAAAAAAAAAAAAAAATAAAAAATTTTTTTAAATGTCATGACTTGAGGCAGGTGTAATCTATTTAAATGTTTCTACATCTCAAATCATGGGCCAATATAAAATAGCATCTATTTTATCTAGAGTCACTTGATGTTTATTTGAATTCCTACATGTTATCAAGCATGCACTGTTTTGCCATAACATTTAATCATTAGTGAGACTAGGTTACTAATTGATTCATACTATCCCCAAACCTTCCAACCAGGGGGTGGGTAGCTTGATTGGGGTCCTGGGCAGTGCTCTGTAACCCTCTTGCTATCTTATCGACATTTTTTTTTTTTCTACATTAGAAATTAACCTAAGCACAACTGACTATTAAAGGATGAAAAAAATTCAGATTTTGATGACATAACTTTTTTTTTAAAATTTTTTATCCAAATCTGTGAATTTGCTTTGTTCATGCTGAATCTTGAAAAAACATGATAAAAAAAAAAAAAAAAAAAAATTCTATTTTTATTCCATAATGTTGAATATGTTAAAATTATTCAACTTAATTAGAAAAATTTCCACAAAACATTGATTTATATGAAACGGAATGATCTATATGACTAGACACATTGTATTTATTTTCATTATTTCAAGTTGAATTTTTTTTATCTGTAGTGCATTCTAGCTTCCATGGAGGACTCTTGATTGGGCCTTCATTACAATAGCTAGGTAGGACTAGATGCAATTGGCAACAATAAACTACAAAAGAACTCAAAAATTGATCGCTGCATTTAAGTATTGCATTAATGTTAAAGCTTATCTTTTAAAAGTTCAATGAGAATTCTTCTGCTGCCATTTAATTTAAACACAATTTGATGTGCTTAGGTCCTTACTTTCCCTAAAACAATTATTTTTATTTCATGGGTGACTTTCACTGGATTTCACAATTTTGATTATTCCCAAATTTATTTCCAAGTCATAAAAATTATCATACAAAAAAGTCACCTCCCTCCTCAAAAAAAACAAAAACAAACTCCAAAAACAATCACAGTAACAACTTGTGAATCCAAAATTTCAGTGTTGCACGATTGGTTCCAGCTCAGAATGTTTTTAATTTGCTCACAGTCGGCCATATTCCAAAATGGTATATGTTGGCCATATTCCAAAATGGTATATGTTGGCCATATTCCAAAATGGTATATGTTGGCCATATTCCAAAATGGTATATGTTGGCCATATTCCAAAATGGTATATGTTGGCCATATTCCAAAATGGTATATGTTGGCCATGGACTCTAAAATTAAAAGGTGAAAAAGAGTGACACTGACATTTGTTATTATATAGATGCTTCATTAATGTACATAATTAGGCAACAAAATTTGTATTTTATATGAAAATTGAGATGTAATAGTGGAGTGTGTCAAACATTGAGTGGGTGGGTGAGTTTGGCATCATAGATTGGTGGGGGCATAAGACCCTTGCACCAGCCCCGTTACTAAATATTAATTACCTGATGGGTGAGTGTTGTTTCAGGCAAAGAAACAAATAGAAGCAATTACCTTAAATGTTTCCTGCATTTTATTTGTCTTCATTAATTCCTATCCTGCATTTTCCTCAGTGTTCACTCCACTTTAATATATACTGTGCCACAACACCTTTTATCTACGGTTTCATTTTCTGTTACTTTCTGCATTTTCGCTTAATAGTGAAACTTGCATACTGCTTGCTCAATTAAACAATTCCTAAGTAATAATAAAGGTCCCAAAATACAAGAAACGTAACGCTGGTCTTTCAGAGATTCTGAAAAAAAGCTTTTTTCTTTTCTTTAATTGAAAAGTGCAATGTTATTAACCTAATAATGAAAGACAAAAAAAAAAGTACACTTGTACAATAAGGACGAATATTGTCACACTTTTAGTTTTAGTCGATACGTGTTCTATTTTTTTTATTATTTGTCATTGTTGCTAATCTCGTTGTGGCTAAACAAGATCGATGTTATGAATGAATCTTCTATGTGTACTGTAACATAACTTATAAAAATTATTCCATTATTGTTTTTGAAAATCTCAGTCACAATAAGTTATAGATTAACTTTATCATCGGCCTGCAGGAATTAGGAAAACTTATGTCTTTATTTTTTTGTGTGTGTGTGTTTGCTTTGTACTGCTATCCACAGTTCCTGAAATTTACCCACGTCCGATATGGATTTGGAGGGAGACAACTGTGTCTAATCTGGTAGGCTTTATTCAAATCGAAACTTAAACTTTATAGTAATGGTCAACAAAACTAATTTAATGACAATTTCTGTAAAATTCTGTCTTATTTTATTGATACAGTAGTTTTTCATTATCGACAGTTTCTTATTTTTCGTGATTTTTATTACAATAATCAGATAACTTCGAAATACAAAATAATCTTTGAATTATTTAAGGGAAACAACTCTTAGTCAACAAAGCTTAATTTTTTTTATGATTTCTATTTTAAATTATTTTAACTGACATTTTTTAATCATTACAAAAATTTTCTGCCACACACACACACACACACACACACAAATTAGCCTGTAGACATAGAATTTCACGTCAATTTCATTGAATTATGCGTAATTCTATTCATTAACAATTTCTGAAAGGTTCCAGAAAACATCCTAGCAGACATTTTTTTTTACCAGAAATTATTGGAATTTTTACTTTAGACAAAATAATGCCAACAAATCTTGTGCCATATTCGTTAATGTTTTATGTATTAATTAAGCTTAACGTTCAAAATTATTTTCGAATAACACGGATTTACCTCCCTTGCATTCTCCTTAATTTAAAAAAAAAGTCAGTTTTTTTTGGTTTTTTTTTTTTTTTTTAAGTGTTTAAAAATCGTTTGGAGCAGTAACAAGAAATAAAACTCAAAATAACTAAAAATGGAAAGATATTTGATCAGTAGTAGCAAGGCTATTGAATATTGATATTCGGTTGGGTCCAGTATTTATCCATGACGGTCACGGACATATATTGGACCAGGAGTCCACAAAGTGGTTGATATGGGCCAATGAGTTTCAGAATCAAAAATAAATCGTGGTGGCTCACGACCAAAATATTTTTCAATGATAATAGATTTAGCGTAAATCTCAGTGGTTGGCTATTATTAACTGTTAAATTCGCAAGTTACGCCCATAAAACTAGATTTTAAAAGGTTTTTAAGATCGAGTTTTTTTTTAGTTTTTTGTTTTGGCTTGTTGGTTTGTTTTTTTTTTGGGGGGGGGGATTAAGATTGATAGCTACGTCTTGAATGGACATGACATTATGAAAAATAAAAAAAAAAAAAAAAAAAAAGGGATCCGTTAGCTTTCTACGAGTGTCCAAAAGACAGCAGGGATTTTAAGTTCATCACTCTTTTCGCTGTTGGGTTTTTTAAAGTGTTGTTATTTAGGTCATAGATTCTTAAAATCATGTCCAAAGTTGAATTAAGTTTCTCTAGTGCGTAAAAACAATTTTAATTGTTCAAATTAAAAGAAAAATAATTCTCTTTAACCAACTGTGACTTAAAGTGTTAGAAAAAAATAGTTGCAAGATACATATCATAACGTATTTTGAACGCTAGTTTTCGTTTTTTAATTCGAATGTCTGACTTTTTATAGATAAACACCCCAAAAAATGCATTTTAAAAATTAAAAATCTTTTCATGAAGCTTGAATTTTAGTTATAATTCAAAGCTAAGAATAAATTTATTCCCAATAAGAAAAAAAAATTAATCAATTTGTTTAAAATTGACTGGAATCTCCCCTTCCTATTTCGCCAGTAAAATATCGCAGAAAGAGAAAACTAAAAGTGTTTAACACATGGTCATGATCTATTTCTGAGATGAGGTATAAGTATTTATTTACAGTACATTGTTCAGACTGATGCCTTCATCTTTATTTCTATGATACACGTTTCGGCCGTTGAACACTCCGGCCTTCTTCAGATATTTGTTGACAGCTGAGTAAAGGCAACATAACTGAAAAAAATACTTAACTACAATGTGAACGCCTTAAATTTAAATTTTAAAATCTCCTAGGCAAACTAATTTTATTAAACTTAAAGTTTAGGTATTTTGGCTTTCATAGCCTTGCTTACGAGGACGCTTGTTGAAAAAAAAAATGTTAGAAAATTACTAATATTTTTTTAATTTAATTTAAGGTACCTCTTATTTTCTGATAATATCGTCGTGTAACCCCCCCCCCCATACACTTTCTTTTTAAAATACTGGGGGTCGTTGAATTTGAGTTTCCATTTATGATTAATAAATAAAATAAATACTCTTTTTTTTGGGGGGGGGTATTTAACAATATCACTTGACCGCTACAAATTCAATACAAAATTTATTTAAGACTTAAAATTTTAATAAAAATGAAAACAATTCTTGTAAAAGTTCACTATTCAATGATTCATTGAAAAATTTGGTCAAGCTGCTAATACACTTTTTTTTTTCTTTTTTTTTCTTAAAGCATGTCCTTAATTTAGCAATTCTTTTCTAATCACAACACGTTACTTTAAGACATTTTCCCGTTTGAGGATTTAAAATTAGAGAAAAAAAAAAATCTTAGTTTTGTTAACTTAATCCTATTAAGACTATGTTCGGGGCATTATTTTTTACCTTTTTTCAATTTTTTTTCTTTTTTTTTTTTTTCTGGAACTACCGATTTAAGAAAAAAAAGCTCAGAATATGAAACTGCTAATAAAAGTTAAGTGTTAATCATGGTTTATGCCGAGAGCGAATCACAAAGCTTAAATACTAATGAGGAAAGAGGGCCTGGAGAATTTGACACTCACGAAAAGTGAGACATATTGAAGGCATAGAGAAGCAGGCGAAAACAGCGACTAACTTAACGTTAGTGTGGATGGATATCAAGAACAGAGACAGATCGGACATAACAAAAGATGGTAAGTTGAGGTATAAAAAAAAAAAAAAATAAATAAATGCTATGTCGTACGACTCCTCCACTCCAATTTTACCATTTAGAATCATGCTCCACTTGTTACAGGGTGTTTTGTTTTGTTTTTTTAAGCTAATTTGTCTCGCAGGCTAATTCTTCATCATTCGGTTTATGTCATAAGTCTTTGGTCAGAAACTGCAATAAATTCGTATATTTTACGAACAGAAAAAAATCAAATTTGAAATTTTCAAAATGGTACTTTTTCCGTTCAAATCTTAAGCTTTTTTTTTTTTTTTAAATCGTGTAACGAAGAAGTTTAAATGTCAAAAAAAATTAAAATTACTTTAAATTTCAAAATTAAATTTAAAGCAAAATTTAAAAAAATGAAAATTTTCTTAAAAAAAAAAAAAAAAAAAAAAAGTTCCTATTCCTAAGATGCGTGTGTAATTGGAGTTCATTCAGAGCCTCACAAAATAAACATGGCGGGGAGCTAAGCAGGATGGATATTTTCTGATCTTCTCAAAAAAAAAAAAAAAAAAAAATATAATTTCTTTCTCAATCTTTTATGCTGTTGTAGTGTAAACACTGTTTTGATTTTTTTTTTTTTTTTTTTAACTATTTGTTTAAATGTGATGAGTCCCATTTTTTTTTGTAAAAGTTTTAGAAGCTAATGGAATCTTTTGTAAAAAGAAAAAAATTGAAAATTAATATCGGTAATGATATTTTAGCAGTCATAAATTGAGGCCAAAGACTCATTTTGTTTGGTTCCAACAACACCCCTCCCCCCCAAAAATGGGGGAGGGTTGTCACACCCCCATCCCCGGTACCCCCCTGACACCGTGGCAGTAATTCAACATACGCATTGGGGTACTTAAGTGTTTTCGCAAATGGTCTCTAATAAACGGAGCATTAAATCGAAATTACAGTAATAACTCAGCCTGAACTAAAAAAGAATTCACGCCCATTCCATCTGAAAATCTATTTTTAAAAAAAGACTTATAGCTAGTGACTTATGTTTTTTTTTTTTTTTTTTTTCGTAAACTGACCGAAACTGTTTATTACGTCTTCTTTCTAAAATTCCAGAGAAGACAGTTACTAAATGAAAGTTGGATCGGTTTTTGTTTTTTAAAAAAAAAAAAAAACTAAAGCTTAAATTTAACTTTAGTTTAGAAAAAGCGAAAAAGACTTGTATCTCCTTAAAAATGGTTAGTGATTCCTTGTATTTGTAGTGGCGGGGGATTTTTTTTTAAGGTAGGGGGGGTCTAACTCAAACAAGGACAATGTGTTTTCTTTTGTTTTTTTTTTGCTTTGTTTTGTTTTCTCGTACAAGAATAGTGGTGTTTTTTTGCTAGAGATAAGAAGTCATCAGCAGTCCGCACACACTTGCAAAAAAAAAAAAAAAAAAAAAAAACTGTCCAATTCTTGATGAGCAGATTAATTTTGGTTAAGCATAATCAGTAGATAAGTTTAATTAATTTTAACTTTTATACTTGGCTTATATTATTCCCCGAAGGTTAATCACTTATCGAACAATAGCGCAATCTGCGTAATCACGTCACAGGCCATCAAAATGCGACTACATTGACTTTAAAGAAAGAGTCTTTCTTTAAAGTCAATGTCCCACTAAAGACGAATATCAAATATGTACGGCACACATTAAATAAATTAAGACATTTTAATCGATTATTATGCAAAAAGAAACTATATTAAATAACTTTTTTTTCCCTTTTTTTTTTTTTTTTTTTAAACTAACGATGTTTTTTTAAAAATATACAATTAATAAACAGTCACTGGGTAGTGGCACTTCTGACCAGTCTCTTTCACACTACAAGATTAAAAATTTTGACTGTTTTTAAAGTCGATTGAATATTTTCTTTTATTACTATTATCATCATTATTAAATAATACGTCCCTGGTGGTTTTCATTGGGGATGACAAAAAGTGGTGTCTCTTTCAGTACACACCCAACCCCAACAATTAGCACTGCGGTGGTCAAATGACAGAAAAGACAAGTGTTTGGATTTGTAAATTTAAAATACGGAGCGAGATGAAAGATGAGTTGGAAAGTTAATTAAAAAAAAAAAAAGTGGCAACAGATGAGCCACAAGTACTGATTTTTTTTTTCTTTTTTAATGTGTTGGTAAATATTTAATTTTTAAATTTTATATATATATATACTTTTTTTTATAAATAATCAGAAAAAATAAAAGTTTTATAGATTTGAAACTTACGATTGTAAGATGCCAATGTAAAAGAGTAAAAACAGGTCGCAAAAAATAATGAGAAGAGGATGAATTTCGGTTTTCCCATTTTTAAAGATAAATTTCAGATGTATTTTTAAATCAATAGGTAATTTGGTAGGTAGTTTTATGCCGTTGTTGAGATGAAGTTTTCTTTTTTAAATAATCGTATTCGTCGCCAATTTATCTCGTCAGTAGTAAAAAAAAAATGTCATAGAAAATTTAAAGGTAACTTTGGTTCTTTTTCTTTCCTTCTAAAGAGATTTTTTTTTTTTTTGTTTTTTGTTTTTTTTAAAGCCAAGTATCGTAGCACTGTACGAGTACTTTAGCTGCTGTGCACAGTAAATCTATTTGATAAGTGCTTCTCCGATCTAATATATATACACGCTCATAAACTGCACCCCCCACTTGTGACGTCATATTTACTGGAATTTTTTATTATTTGCACTCTCATCATCATTGCCCGAATATTGTTTAGCACCAAAACGGATATATAACAATATTGTATATATTTTAAAAATAAACAAACACGAATTCGTCGAAAAGGCAATGACATATAAATAAATACGAAAAAAAAACCACAACCATATTTTATTTTTGGCTCGGTCGTCAATGCCTGAAGGAACCAACCAAATTGGCAAACCATGTCCTAAAACTACAACTCAAAATGCGCATGCCTAGTTAGAGGGATTGTCAGTTTAGCAATTATTGGTAAAGCTGGCGGAAATGACTGAAAAATTCCCAGTCCGACCCACTTTCTCAAAATTTGACCAAACAGAATTTATTTCGGAAACCTTCCTGTCTCGGGCCGAGATTTCATATCGTATGCTTCTGTTTGTTTTGTCATGGCACCAATTGTGTGTGTGTGTGTGTGTGTGTGTGTGTGTGTGTGTGTGTGGGGGGTAAAAAAAAAAAACATTTCGAATGCTGATTTTTTTCAAGCCAGATCCACTGATCGACTCCTTGGAAGAGCGCGCCACACAATCTTTTTTTTATCTAAATTTTGCGCTAAGCTTAGTAAATTAAAAAGGAGGGGGTGTTACTTTAAAGTTAATTACTTTATTTCCATTTTTTAAAAATTTTTTTTTGTTTTTTTTTGTTTGTTTGTATTTCTCTTGTCGTCCGAAGCTAAAATCTCAAGTTTCATGTCTTATTTTAAGGTTTTCTTTGTGACCAAAAAAAATTAAGCATTAAGGGAATAAAAGAACCCATGCTATTCAATTTTTTTATGCTATAATAAAACATGAAAGAACATACATGAAAATTTCAACTATGAAATCTGAAAAGAAAAATAATTACTAAAGAATGAACTAACCGCTTATCGCTCCTCGTTCTTCAGAACTCTGTCGAGAAAATTTAAAATGTACAATTTTTTTCTCTCTCATTTTCTTGTATATTACCAACTAAAGTTTAGTTGAAGTTTTCCTCCAATGCTTTTGCTGTAGTGACCATATATTTGCGAAAAAGAATTCTAGACTAATGTAAGACCTCTTTAAAAAAAAAAAAAAGTAGTGAAAAAACCATTTAATTCATACCATTCCAGTTTGAAGTTCTGGTATGAACAATTAGCATTATTTACATTCAAACTGTCTTTGCTATCCTGGTAATCCACTAGGCCAAGCGTCGGCTACCTACGGCACGCGTGCCAAAAGTGGAAACCAGTTGCAATTGACATCACGAAGTTCGAAGCAATAACTGCAACAACGCAAAGGAGATATTTAGCTGTTTCAATTTTAATATATAATAAAGTATATATATTATATATTACTATATAAAATATATTTTAGAACAGGTATATTAACCTTGACTTGTATAAAAATATGTATGCTGTTGGCACACTGAATGATTTTAAAACCCTAAGTTAGCACATAGCAAAATGTTGCCGACCCCTGCAGTAGGCTATTCTCCCCTGAGATAATAGCCTAGTGCATTAAAGCGTCAGATCGGCAATCTGGTGGCATAGGAATTGAGTTCAATCCCTGAGTAGAATATTTCAGACACTGTGGAAACTGCGAACAAATGAACAATAATAGGAAAAAAAAAAAAAATTAATCTATCTCTGTAGATTAAGTAATGGGTTCAGTTCAGTTATGTGAAGGTAACCTGAATCGATAAACACTTGAAGAAGGCCAGTGGACACTGTTCCTGAAACGTTGTTATAATAACAAAGATTGAGGACTTGAGTCCGAGTTAAAAACACACACACACACACACACACACACACACACACACACACACACACACACACACACACGGCACAGTGGATAAAGGCGTTAGTTAGATCCAGTGACAGGACCCAAAGAGTGTGATTTCAATACCTGGTTAAGGCAGTGGGGAACTTGGAGAGGGAATTAACAAGAGATAACTGATAACTGACATTCATTAAACATGGCACGCGGAACTAGAACAGTCTACTCCAGTGAGCGAAAAAAAAAAAAAAAAACGGAGTTCAGTTCGACATTCCAACCACCCGAAGAAGGTCGAAGCGTTGTAATAAATATGGCAACAAAGATGAGGACAATAGTCCGAATAATGTAAATAGTGCACATAATACCTCATCTCAGAAATATAGACAGATACTAAAAAAAAAAATTTATATTTTTCGTTATTTTTTTAGTTTGATTTATTTATTTTTTAAGGACAGATTCTTTTATGCGCCTTATCCGTATGTAGGCGATCATGTCCCTCCACATCTTCCTGTAGCTCTTAATAGGTTTCCTGCTATTTCTGTTACTCTATTCTACCACTTACTCAAGCGCATCAAGTATATTACGAACTGCTTTTCTCTTTACCTCAATCTGTCTTGTGAGTAGCAGGTTTTCCATGCCTCCTTCCTCTTTACATGCCCCATAATTTCAACTGTCTCTTCTTGATGTTAAGTTTCCTTTTTTGTTTCCATTCTATCCAAAATCTTGTCGTTGCTCACAGGTTCGACCCATGGTATCCTCAGTATAAGACAGATTACTCAATGGAAAATAGGTTTATTCAAAATCGGGCGCTATTACACTTTCGCACCCCTGCTCCGCCATGTTTTTCTCGTACCTATTTTATTTCTCTGATTACTATTTCCGGTTTCATATTTCCTGCACATCACGTTCAGAACATCAAACACGCATTTTTAAACTTTTTTCCCTGTTTTTCTTTATCACTCTGATGGTCGTTGATGAAATACTTAACGTGGCACACATCACAGCAAAACTGGCTCCAGTCAACCAGTGCCTGGACTGGAAATTTCTAAATCCTTTCTTAGTGTTTCCACAGCTGGTCCTCGGCATCTTCCAAATTGGCTTCCGGAATACTTTACCTCTTCCCTACAACGGCTGTTGCAAGCAATTGCAGTCCATACTGACTACTGGGGGATAAGAAAGTGTAATAGTACCCAAAATCGTTTTTGAACGTCCAAAATATCATAGAGGTTCGTTTCATGACCTTAGCCCCCACTCGGACAGTATCAACGTAAGGCGTCAAAATTTTTTTTTTATGTCTGGCACTTCCTCAGCAATGAAAACTGGCAGGCAACGACAGATAAATGGTTAGACTGACTAGCTTTGAGAATATCATGGACAGTTTGCAAGAAACGAGGAAAGGTCTAAAGAACTACGAGGAAACTGTTAGTTAACAACCAGAAAGAAACGCTAATTTTTTGCGACAGGTAATGAGGAAAGAAGGCTTGGAGAATTTAACTCGCAGGTCATACTGAAGGCAAGGGAAAACTGCGAATAACCGACGTGAGCAAATGGATGACGGAACAAGTACGACAAAAAACAAGTCGTAAAGAAGGAAGGGTTACTTAGAACTGTGGTCAACTAATGTGCGTTTGACAGATTTCGGCAGGCGTTCGGCCTTTTACGGTGGGTGGGCATCGAGTTTCGTTGGTAGGTGTTTGACTTGACACACAACTTTTTTGTATTGACGGTACCAATGCTACCCCGACTGAAGTTGGGGGACTGATTGGGTGTCCGGGGTGGGGTGCTTTGCTTGTGTGTGTTTTTGTTTTGTCGGTGTTTTCGTCATGTTAAGTCTCGAAAAAAAAACACTATAAAATTCGCTATTTTTATTCAAATGTATTCAAATTATTCAACTTTTTAACAAGAAAAATCTCAAGTTGATTTTAAAAATTGGCGCAAAATAATCTTATGACATGTCTCTAATTTGTATTTAGATACATTTGTATTTTATTTTCGATTTTTCTATTTGAATTGCTCACCTATATTGCATATGATCAATTATTGTGCGTAATTAGGTTATAATAAAATGTGTGTTTTATATGAAAATTGAGATGTAACAGATTCGGGGGGTGTCATAGATTCGGGGGTCCAATGACACCTTTACACTGGCTCTGGGCGGGACTAGTCATGAAATCATCAATACTAGTTAATTACCATTCAACTCGTGAAATTATTTGACTGTGTAATAGAATTTTTTTTAAGTGTGAGAATTTTAGAATCGATGGAAAGGTTAAAAAAAATAAATTTTCTACATGGCAGATTTTTTTCCCAGATTTTTACCGACATGAATTTTGCAACTTCATGAAAAGAAATGAATCAGTTGTTTTGCTACAAGAAATTCCCTTCACAGTATCGTGCTAGACAATTTCTTACCAGAATGTATCTTATCCATTTATAAGTCTACTACTCGTCCATGTATTGGCTATCGCTGTCACACCTGATTTGGTGATTCTGCTATGCATTTACAGATAATTGATAAAATGCAAACAATCTGCAATGCTATTGGTCATGGCCTGGCATTTTGGTTTCGGTCACTTTCCAAACGCTGTAGTGTAGCTAGTCTGTATCGTTTCTATAAATACTCTCATGGTAATTGCTCTGAAGAGCTTTCCTCATTTCCTCGAGTTTAATTCCCTCCCTTCCGTTAGGGGACAGATGTCAGTTCTCTGGTAGATGCGGGACGTTTTTCGTGTGTGAGAGAAAGAGAGATTGGTCGAATGATTGTTATCATTATTATTATTTAGTCTTGCATTAATCTTTTTTCCCAGGTAACTGATTTTTTTTCAGTGCTAGTATAATATATCTACCGAAGCATTTTGCGACTTACCGTAAATGGCGATTATTGCTGGAAAATGCTCAGGAAAAACGACGACCTTTTTAATGTTTTTTTAAATGACATCAAATCGGTTTATAAACATTAAAATCACTATTTGATGGGTTTTTTTTAGTTTTAGTTTTTTTGTTTTTTTTTTTTTGTTTTTTTTTTAGTTTTTAAAAAATTGTTAATGACTTTTAATACATAACCATTTCACTGCCTTTAATCCTAACATATATCATACCATAGTAGAAATAGTATGCGGTCTACCATACATTATGGTAGCAGCACTAATTTTTCTGCTACATTTAAGAATTCGGAAGTATTACTATCACGATTTTTAATTTTTTTTTTTTTTTTTTTTTTTTTTTTTTTTTGTATACAAATTGTATTTATTGTAAATATTCACTGGGGTTCATTTTTAAATCTTATTCTAACACCCCACCCCCTACACAGAGAGAGAGAGATTGCACATATGGGAATTAGTTAGGACTACATAGATTTTGAAGTATTACGGTGGCTGTAGTAAGAATGGTAAGTAAGAATGTGTTTTGGTCTAAGGAATACTGTGGTATCTTTTGGGTCAGTGATTGTGGTTAGCTAAGTTGAATTATAAGACAAAGGAACACCAGCACCCACACCCCCGCTTATGGCCTTTTGTCACATTTTTGTATTTCACAAAATCCTCTATGGTACCTAGACTTTATGAATTGGTCTACTAGATTGGTGACAATATATCATTTTATTGTTGAGGTTCTTAGATGTAAGTTCTATGCTAACAGTTTCTTCTATCGCAGATCTCGCTTGTGGAGCTCTCTTCAGGCTTGTTTCCCCCACTCAACTTTGCATTTAAATTTTTGAAGGTCAATGTCAATCGTTATCTTCTGCCTGAAAAATCAGTTATCTGGACGAAATTAATTCAGGACTAGATAATTAATAATAATCATTCGACCAATCTCTCTGTCTCTCGGTCTGTCTGTCTGTCAGTCAATAAACACGAAGGTTCGGATCTACCAAACTCTGGTCAGGATGATCCTTCACTAGCGCTGTGAGACGGGATCAATGAGTGCTAGGGACCTTCACAAACTCGAGGTGTTCGATCACTTCTGTCTGCGCTGAAGTCTCCGCGCCCGTTGGCAACACTTAATCTGGAACTCCACCCTCCACACACTGCAAGAGAGACAGAGAAACCACCCTCCGCACTCGGTGCAAAATTGGCTCTCCCCGACAAGCTCTGCCCACAAGGCGACTTCAGTGGTTTGACCATGGTCTTCGTCGACAACCGGGAGAATTCATTTGTGAGGCGGTAGTCTGAAGCGGCGTGGTTGACAGCTAAAAACGTGTCTCCAGACTGTTAAAGAGGACATCGAGCCGGTCTTTGGTCCGCGCGTTTTTGAACTCGCCGTTGGATTGGTTAACTCTTATGGCCTCAATTGCATTCGACCACCGGAGCTTGGTGAGCTTTTGTTCGGGATGCGACAAATTCGTTTGACTGAGTTGGATCGGTGAATTCTGCAACAAGTACAAGTCATAGTAGTCTCCTTTTCTGTTCTTTTTCTTAATGTTTTTGTTTTTGCTTTCCTCATATTCTGACACTCAACACCCCCTTGCGTTTTACTGGCTTTATTGTAACCTGACATTTTCTCATATTCTTAAAAATATCTTGAGTAAACTTTTAGGAATATATATCGGTTCGACTATCAAAAATAATCTTTTAAAAATCTCAATTATAATCTCAACTATTGGGGGAGGGAACGATGATATCTGATTTGACCCCAACCCTACCACAGCTCAGTGGTCTTTGAAAATGGAAAAGCTTCTTGTCAGCCACAACCTTTCACTAAAGGACCATTTGATTTGAGTATAGCAGGAATTGAACACGATATCCCATGTGTAAGCAGAAAAAAGCGCTTTTTCCACAATGCTGGATAATTGCATATTTTAGTATGAAGAAATTGTACTTAAGTTAAAACTTAATTAAAAAAAAAAATGTTCCCCCACCCTTTTCGGTAAGTATTTCTGTCGAAATATCAGTGACTAAACCCACTATCCCACTCCAAGTTAGGAGTAAGGTGGCTTGTTAGCAAGCCAGTGGGACGAAAAACAAGACCTAACAAAGGGCGGGGGAACTCTAAGTCAACGGCTACCTAACTAAAGCAACGTCGAGAAGGCAACGGGAAACCACTCCACTACCTATCCCAAGACAAAACCTGGCTAACAACTCAGATTATACAAAACCTAACGGCGTGAATGGGGTTAAGTCTATGGGAATTAGCTCCTCGCCCAATAAGGACCGACATGCTCAACAGCGACTGCTAGCATAAATGGAACGTCCGAACATTGAACAACTGTGGTCAGTTTGTTCATCTCTTGTTTAACGTTATCAGACTTAACATCAACATTCTAGGTGTATATGAAACCAGATGGACAAACACAGGATAATTTATGCAGGTGGCGAGAAGAACGACAAAGGAGTAGGACTAATACTAGATAGTTCATTTCAGAAATGTGTTCTAGGATACAACCAACTTTCCGAAAGCTTTCTCGTAGTGAAGCTGAAAGAGAAGCCGTTCAACGTGGCTACTATAATAGTTTGGGCACCAACGGCCCAAAGCAAAGAGGAGGACATCGAATCTTTCTACTCCAGGGCTCTATGCAAATCACAGGAAATCATTATCATAGGAGACCAAAACGCCAAAGTAAGCAGGGAAAGGGCTGGGGATATAGCAGGAAGATTCGAACTACGAACCCGCAACGAACGCGGAGAAAAATGGATCCAATGGTGCACAGCCAATGACCAAGTAATAACCAACGCATGGTTCTAACGACGAAAGGGAACCAGCAATACGCAGAACTACCGACTGACCTGGAATTCTGAAAACCGAAGTAAAAGCCGCATTGGCCGAACTGAACAGAAACAAGGCAGCTGGGCCAGACGGAATTGTAACGGAAATGCTGACAGCCTTAGATGACTTTAGCATAGACAAGATTACAGAAATAATAAAAGAAAGTGATACAGATGGAGAAGGACGTGTACTTATGTTTCCTAGACTACGCAAAGGCCTTCGACAAAGTACGCTACAAGGATCTGATGGAACTGCTCAGCAACCTTGATGTATTCTGGAGAGATATCGGAATAATCAAGAACCTATACTTGCAGCAAACAGCATGCATACGCATAGGGAACGAGTTCAATGAATATACAAAAATCGAAAGGGGCGTAAGGCGAGGATGCGCTTTGTCACTCGACCTGTTCAACCTATGCAGCGAGGCAATTCTGAGAGAATTGGAAACCCTACCGGGACTTAGCTTTGGCGGCCACAATTTTAACAACATAAGATACACAGTACTGATAGCAGATACGGAAAAGAAATGACAAAAATCTCCTACAGAAGGTAGCGACGGAGAGTGAGAAGAAAAGACTAAGCATAAACTACAAGACAGAATGCATGGTCATCAGTAAAAGGATGATCCCGAAATGTGTTTTGCCGGTCGGGAACACTAGAATCAAGCAAACGCGGAAGTTTAAATATCTGGTAAGCGTCTTGAGAGAGGACGGTAAGTGCGACACTGAGATCCGTAGAGGTATTGGGATGGCCAAGGACGCATTCCAAAAACTGTGCAAACTATTGCTAGACAGAAGGATTTCTTTGGTAACAAAGAAAAGAATACTAAGCTGTTACGTGACATGTTCTTTACGACAGCGAATGCTGGATGATTTCCTCAAAGATGAAGAGACTCGAGGCGACGCAAATGTGGTTCTACAGAAGGATGCTAAGGATATCGTGAACCGAGCATGTGCGGAACGATAAGGTCTTAGAGATGTTGCAAACAAGAAGGCTTATACTTAACGCCAGAAAGAGGTAGCTGAAGTTTCTGCGACACATAATGAAGGAGGGGAGCCTAGAGAATCTGATACTCACGGATCGAATAGAGGGAAAGAGAGACGGGGGAAAAACGACGCGTGACATAGCTGACGAGCTTGAGCAGGTGGATGACAAAACGTGGTCTGGGGGAGGAAGCAGAGAGAAGGAGCTTGCTGAGAGCTGCAAGGAGTAGAGGGAGGTGGAGAGCCAAGATCGCCTACGCCCTGAAAGGACATGGCGCATAAAAAGAAAGAAAGCTTTAAATGTTGATTTTTGAATGTCCTCTGTGTGGGGGGGGGGCGTCGCCGCGGCCACTCACTCACTCACTCAACATCTAAGGATTGGTTTGTTCTTTGTTGTCCCGATTCTAATGTGTATTTCAGGAATGGTATTTCCCAAGGTTCTCAATCGGAAAAGTGACGTGAGGATGGAAAGTTTTCGGTCCAACCGTCTTGGCAAATTCTAATCAAATGACCAAACATCAGAATAGTAGGTTTGGTAACTTTTTACTACCCACTTGGTATATACTTGACAGTGGATACAAATGTAGTTTTGTTTTTGTGTGTGAAAAGAAACCTGAGACTATTTATTTCATAGAACAGTAAATAAATTCTCAAGTCCTATGTGATTCTCTTTGTGTATGTAAGGGTGGAGGGGACCAATAGACATTTTATAAGCATAGAGAGTAATCCAGCACCAGGACATTGTGTGTGTGATAGAGATGGTGGTGTTGGTTATGGTTGTTGTGATAGTTTTTTTATGACGATGGAGACCCAAAGTGTTTATAGTGGTAGTAGCTTTCGGCACTTCGACATGGTGTAATCTTTGAGCTTGTCTAGTTAGGTCAAGAACCATTGAGTAGCGAGTTCGGATCTCACTGGGTGCTCCATACTTTCATATTTATGCCATATCTAAGGTTCGCTTAGTAAAACGCTATTGAAGTGGTGTTGGTGGTGTTTGTAATTCTGCTATGGTAAGAAGGTTCTGATTCTCCAAAATGGTAAGTTCTGCCCGTCGTGAGAATGTTAAATCTTGTCTTTAAACTAATATCGATCAACGGGAAATCTGCAGCCACTATTTTACCTTTGGTACCTCTACAGAAACGCGATAAATAAGATTTTAAAATAATTTTTTTAAAATGAAAAATCTTTCTTCAAACTTTTATTTTAGTTTTAATTTCAAGATAATAGATTATTAAATTGGTGTTTTATTTTTTTATTTTATTTTAAGTCGGTAAAAATAGCTGATTTTAGCCATTTTTAGCAGTCAGCACAATGTAAATCTCTTTATTAAAAATCTTTCAAAACATTATTTGAGGAACATTAGCTAATTTGAATTTCAATTAATCTGATTTGAAACAAATATTAGTTAAAAATATGGCAAAAATATCTGAAACTCTTTTGACACTGCTTTTAAAATTCAACTGCATTTTCTTACTTCCAGTAACATTTTTTTGAGACACGCTCCAAAGAAACGCGATACCTAATGTTCAAAATGAACGTTTAAAAATTAAAAAAAAAAAAAAAAAAAAAAACTTTCTTGAAGTTTTAGTGTTAATTTCAAGCTAATATATTAAATTCAATACTTCTAATAAGTAAAATAATTTGCTGTATTTCAGAACTAATCAACGTATTTTTTATTAAAGATCTTTTTTTAAAAAAAATAAAACCGACATTTCTGGAATTTTATTTGAGGAACATCAGTTGTTTAATTAATCTGATTTGAAACAAATATTACTTTTAGTTTAAAATATCACAGAAATGCATTTTTAACACAGGTAGGTGATTATTTAAAGTGTTGACCGCTTGACTTACAGACGGAAGGTTATCTAATTTTTTCTGCGGTGGACATATTTGTAAAAATTACTTGAGGAATATAACGTGAGCGCCTTTTTTATATAATTTTCAACTACCCAGTAATCTTAAAAATTTAGGAAATAATTCTCCGTAATCTGATGTTTTGAATTTTGGATACTTTGCTTTAAGTTTACTATATTGCTTTTATTTTCTCAATGTTGTATTGATGTCCGTATTTACAAAAATCGGGACACACACACACACACACACAGTCGAGTTCGAATTCCAGTCGAATCTATTACATTCATTTTGGGAAAGGTATGAAACCTTCTTCTCCAGACCGGGTTCTATAACCTTGTATGGCAACTGGTCCACCGCAGAAAGAAATGGCAACCTACTGCGGGAAAAAATCTGCCTCGTCAGTCATGTATCGAAAGACACATGATCGCCTAAGCGTGTATCACGCATGGCACATGACTGACTGAAATATAGTTTTTACTTAATAACATCTCCTAACTGGTACAATTTCTGGTATTAACATACAGAAATTTAAGAGATTTAAAACTTTAAAAATACTTAATTAGAAAACGATTTTTGTAAACATTTATTATTCATCGAATTTTTTTTTGTAAGTGTTCATAATGTATCTTATTCATAAAAGCAATCAAAAGCATTTCTAATTAATAAATGTCTTAATTTTATTGCAATTTTTATTTGACAAATCCGACCAGATTTTCTGGAACTGGGGGTCTTGTTTTACAAATCAAGGAATAAATGTATTTAGATTATCCAAGGAGTTCTGCATTTAATTAATCATTAAGTTGTACGAAATTTCATGAAATTACATAAATAGGAGCTAACAGAGGTAAAAAAAAAAAAATCTTACCAAGATGTTTTAAGAGAAAACTTTAAAAAAAAAAAAAAAAAAACTAATTTAATTCATTTGTGAATAAGTCCTGAAAGCTTCATTAAAAAAAATCCAACAATCTTTGTTTTGCAACAATTTCTAAATGTTTTTCACCGTAAAAAAAGACGCTAAAAAATTTCCTATACTAATCTCTGGTCCCCCCCTACACACACACACACACACACACACCGCCGACGCAAAAAAGATTTTTAGACAAAATTTCGAACGTTCTAGAAAGGATTAAAAATTTTAATTTAATCATAAAATTTTGTTTGATGATAAAACTTTTTTTTTAATTAGGTTTGGTCCACTTTTTTCATCATATGCGATTTTTTGTTTTTAGCGAATTTGTTGAGGTACATATTTTACATAATTGTAATACTACAGGGGTTATTGTCTTTCATACATTTGATAATAAAAAAATATTTTTTTTGTTTATATACGAAGGATTTACTAAAAAGGTTCACAGCCCCACGCAGTTCCTAAAATCTGGCTTAAGATTTTTTTAACTCCCTTCTGAAACGGACGAGAAATTTTTTTCAGTAAAACACACACACACACACACACACACACACACACGATGTTATATCAAAAGTACTCTGGAGGCGGCGGCTTCACGCCAAAACAACGACAAAAGTCCATATAAACCTATGTCTGAAACTCCTTTGTTTTTGAGTTAGGTTTAAAGAAAATCTACGATAGATGGCGATACAGACTAGGTTACATTTTACATTTGTGGCTAGTGTGTCTTCAGTGTTTAACGTGTGTAGTAGTGGATTAACTGAGAAGTGTTCCGTCTAATAATGGCAGGATATTCATATCGTGAGCAAGCAGATGTGATTTTTACATAAAGCCGCGCGAATGGTAATGGACGCGAGGCTGCACGGCTGTATCAGATTGCGTTTCCAGACCTAAAACAGCCGAGTCATCTAACCTTTGCTGCTGTTGGTCGACGTGTTGCCGAGACAGGAACCGTGACACCACAAACTATGGGTCGAGGAAGACTAGATCCGCTCGTACGCCTGATCATGAAGAATACTTTCTACAGGATGTCAAAGACGATCCAGGTATCAGCAAACGTCAAGTTACAGGAAGTGAAAGAAGACTAAGAATAGGAAGTATTGGGGAAAGGACAAAAGATGGACAGTATTCAGAAAGATAGAAGATGGCAATTGACGTTGCACTTAAATTATTGAAGATTGTAGTTATCAGAGAGGCCAGTAAACGGGAGTTCCACAGGTGAAAAGTGAGAGAAAAACTGGAGTAAACGGGTGGGACCTAGATGCCAATCATGTAGCACGCTTAAATTCATGTATGAATGAAATTTTAGAAAATTTTGGTAAAATCTCGTTTATTTTATTTTTTACATCTGTTAGTGTTAGCCCACTCGCTATTTAATTTTATGTAATTTCGAGAAATTAATTTGAGTCGCTTAATATGTTAGATATACGCAAAATTCACTGAAGAATTTAATTATTTTTTTTTTAAACTGGTCTCCCAGTTACCGAAAATCTGTCCTGAATCATAAAATGAAAAAAAAAACAAACAATAAAACTAAGACATTATTTAATTAGAAATCTTTTAATTGCTTTTATGAATAAGATATATTAAGGACACTGTTGTCTTAAGAATAAACTTTACGATAAAATGAATTTTTACAAGAAATATTTTCGTTTTTTCTTTTTTTTCTTTTTTTTTTTTTTTAAGTTCTAAATCTTTTAAATTTCTGTATGAATCTGTACCAGTTAGGTGATATTGAGTATAAACTATATTTACTAAAATTTCCACAACAGCGTTAACTATAGTAAATTTAAAGCCGAATTACCTAAAATTCAGTAAAAAAAAATTACTGAAAAATTATAAAAAAAGGCGCTCTCGTTGTATTCCTAAAGTAATTTTTAGTTATGTCCCCGACAAACATTTATAAACACCTACCTCCGTGTTAAAAAATGCATTTCTGCGACATTTTAAACTAAAAGTAATGTTTTAAATCTGATTAATTAAACTTTAGATCAGTTAATATTCGTCAAATAAAATTTCAGAAAAGTATATTTTATTTTTGAAAGATTTTAATTACATTATGATGACAGATGGCTAAATATGACGTTAAAATCAGTGATTTTAAAGCATTTTAAACTACTTGCTGTCAGTTTAAATTAGTTTTGAAATACAGTAAAGTATTTTGCTTATTGGAAATATTAAATTTAATCTATTAGCTTGAAATTAACACTAAAATAAAAACTTCAAGAAAGATTATTCACTTTTTTAAATTAATTTTAAATCTCGTTTGTATTGCAATAGTTTTTCAGTCTTTGTGTGCGTTTTGGGAAAAATACTATAATTAAATTGTAACTTTTTAAAACATTTGTTTTAAAACTATAACGAAAGAAACACTGAAACGTGTAAAAAGAAATAAAACTGAATAATAGTTTTGGAGATGGATATTCAAAATCATTGATTTTCATTATCTGAAGTGAGTTGAAAACCATACAAAAACGCAAAGCAGGAAACGATCACTCCCAGCTTAATTTATCGATGATATTAACGATTGATTCATATCTTACCATGTTTATCTAGGTTTGTACGGGCTGTGCTGAAAATTCTCTAGCATTGACGCACTTCCCAAAATCTGACTAAATGACTAAACATCCTATTATTATTGTGCTTGTCCCAACCTGTGTTAGTTAGTACAACCATTACGCCCTGCTAATACCACATAAATTATAATAGCATGCAAATGGACATCTGTGTTACGAGGGATAACTTCTGGACACTATATTGCTGATCTATATAATAACTGTGATTGTCCACATCTCTCTGTTCGTTAGTTCCATTGTTCGCACGACCGTTACGCCATGCCGATATCTCATAAATAATGGACTATTCTGTTTTGATCTCGTGGAAAGTGGAGGGAAACACTACTTGATGGGGGGAGACACTACTTGATAGATGAAAGAAGGGAAAGAAGTCTTGATTATTCTAATATATTTCCCAAATATATCAAAGTTACAACACCTCTTTGTAGCGTATTTAGTCGAACGCCTTTGTGTAGTCTATAAAATATAGGTGCACATCCTTCTGCATTTGTATTGCTCTTTCTGATAACATTCTGAGCATGAATATCACATTTCTTGTTCCAGTGTCTTCAACGGACCCGCACTCTTTTTGTCCTATCTTTGGCCCGATTCTGCTGCATGCTCTATACATCAGAACACAGATGATGAGTTTTAAGTGGCTCATTAGGGTGATTGTTCGGTGGAGTTCGCATTCATTTGTGCCTGGTTTCTTAGGCAATGCTATGAAAATAGATCTGCTGAGATCTTCCGGTATATTCTGATTGTTGTAGATTTCATTTATTATTTCTGTGACCTTGTCAATGCCAAAGTCATCTACGGCTGTCAGTATATCTGTTACAATTCCGTCTAGTCATACCATCTTGTTTCTGTTCAATTTGGCCAGTACAGCTTCTACTTGAAAATTTTGGATGGGGGGGGACCCAGTGAGGGTAGTACATTTCAGTCAAATAGACAAGCTTTACAGACATGGAAATGATTTTACTCTTATTTTACACAGGGCACTTAATATGAATCGAACCCACTACTCTGTAGTGATAGACAAGCCACACTATTACCCCTAATAATGCCAAACTGGCCTATGCCATGAAAACGCGCCACAAACTTTTAAAAATTTCAGGACCGTCGATGCATTGCCGGTTGTTCACTTTCATCTTTCCATTTCAACTGTGTCTTTCGCATCTTCTTTTCACATTGTCCATATGTTTTTCCTTCAGGTAAGGGTCGCTCAGGGGTTTGTCGTATTGCAATTTGGGTGCTGCGTTAGGCTTTTTCTGTTTCCATAGTTTCACTCATAGTTTACATATAACAGGGCGATGGTCGCTTTCACAGTCGACACTTGGGTAAGTTTTGCAATGAACCATTGCATTTCTGAATCTTTTTTTGATAGTTATGTAGTCAATTTCGTTTTTTAGTTTCTCCTCCTGGGCTCCGCCATGTCCATAATCGTCTCGGATGTTCTTGGAACCATGTGTTGGTTATTACCTGATCATTGACCGTGCACCATTAGATCCATTTTCTTCCGCGTTCGTTGCGGGTTCCTAGTCCGAATTTGCCCTCTCCCAGCCTACTTTGGTGTTCAGGTTTTCCATGATAATTATGACTAATTGTGATTTGCAATGGGCCTTGGCGTTGTCTAGCATGGAGTAGAAAGATTCGATTTCTTTTCCTTTGTGCTGTTGGTGCATACACTATTATGATAGCTACATTGAAAGGCTTTCCTTTCACCTTGACTACCTGAATTCTTTCGGATAGTTGGTAGTATCCCAGAATGCATTTCTTGGATTCTTGATCTAGTATGAATCCTACTTGATCGTTTTTCTCTCAGCCTGCATAAATAATCCTTTGATTGTCACTGACAAAATCTCCATTGTTTAAACATCTAGTTTCACATAACACCTAAGATGGTGATTTTTAGCCTACTCATCTCTTGTTTTACATTATCTAACTGGCCTCAGTTGTTCAACGTCCGAGCGTTCCATGTCCCGAGAGTTATTTTTTGTTTGATGCGAGCAGTCTCTGGATAACGGTCCAGTGACACCTGTCGCTCCTTTCCGGACGAGGGATAGATTCCGAGGAATTTTATCCCCTTATCGCCGTTTATCTTAAATGAAGACGTACATATATTAAGTGATGCAAACTTTTGTTCTTTAATTAAAAATGAATATAATAGTTTGTTCTTTTTGTAACCTTTCAAAAAAGAGCTCCAAGCAAAACCGCTAATGCTGATAACTCTGTATAGATATTATAAACAAGATCTTTCTTCTTAATCGATATAACAAATAAGTATTTTTCGGTTCTAACAAATGTCTCTGCCAGAGGAAGATCTGGACAATACTAATTCCCAATTTTTTTTTTTTTTTTCTTTTGAGTGGACCAGCCGATACCTATTTCAGGTTATAAGCCCAAGGTCAGCAGTAAAGGTCATAGGAACGGTTCTAATTCAACAAATAACAGCTACCGAAATTAAACTGCGACGCGTTTTCATATAGCACAGGCCAGTTTGCGACGCGTTTTCATGCATTATTATTAGGGGTAATTGTTAGCGTGGCTTGTCTGTTTGACTATCACTACAAAGTAATGGGTTCGATTCTTAAGTGCCCTGTGTAAAATACGAGTAAAATCATTTCCATATCTGTAAAGCTTGTCTATTTCTTGTCTATTTGACCCTTTCTACTGATTGGAAAGTATTACCCTCATACAAAATTCGGCATTAAATAACCCAGCAATGTTAATGTGTCGCAAAATCAAACAAACTTAACCTATAACTATCTTTCTGATTTAGCCTCGTTTCTGACGTAGCTAAGCTTTATAATATATATATATATATATATATATATATATATATATATATATATATATATTTAAAACCAATCTTTGGACTTACCTAGTCACAATTTGAGTGTCTCTGGTATCAATTATTTTTCCTTTTTTTAACGAAAGACAATATAATAATTTAAACTACATTTAATTAGGTTATCAGAATTTTATCAATATGAACTCATGAAATTTTGCCAAAATAACATTGTTTAGAAAATAACGTCGTAACATATTTTGCGTATATGTGTGACAAACAGGTGTTGAATATTATGCACACGCCATTTGCAAACCTGACAATCTTTGGACTGTCTCGTTTTGTAGGGCCGACCAGAATCTCTAGAGGCGCGCAAAATATAGCTCCAGCATAAAATAATTCAATATAGCTCTCAAATTTATCGTAACAACGTAACTGAATCCACGTTAAATTTGCGGCCAGGATCTTACATTTCACATTCCTTAACAAATTTTCTGTAATTACATTGTGGAATATTTTAAAACCACCAAACAAAAAAGCTTTTCGGAAATCCAGAGATCGGCTGAGCTGTGCGTCTACATATGTCGGGTGCCTGAAATTTTAAAATTTAGCTTTCCTATGTCCTTTGGTACATAATTATAACCGACTTTTACATCCCTCATCCCCGCCACTAATATATATATATATATACACTACCAGTATAACCAGTCTTCGACCGGGTGTTTTTATTTACTGGGAATTTTAGCCGTTCAATTGGAGCAGTTTAAGTTTAAAATCAGCCCACCCGAAAATCAATATTAACAACAATTGGGTGCAACTGAGGTACAATGGTGGGAGTCTGAAAAGGGCCGTTTTTGCGTTCTCAATCTTGTTTCAGCCTCACGCGCAGCACCAGTTGGAGAAGCGTTTCTCCTCAGCAGTCGAGTGCTTTGATGATCATTTTCAGCCTCGTGCGAAGAAGTGTTCGGATGAAAACTGGACATGCATAAACAACATCCGATCACACAAACACTTTCAGAATTCTAGATATAGATAATATTATTGTAATAATTTAAAGTATTTATTTTTTATTAAAGTCTTTATGAAAGATATATATCCAAGAACAGATAGTAAACAGAAAACGATGCTGAGAGTTATAATGGACAGGAAGTAGTGGAGAGCCATTCCGGCAATGAAGAATTATCTGTCAAACAAAAAATTTCATCGAAATTGAATGAAAACTGTGGAAACACATAAACAACACCCGATCACACGCACACACACTTTAAGAATTATAGATATGTCCACCAAAAATGTATACACACTAAATGATAGGAAAACCATGTCTTTCGTAGTTTTATCAAATTGCGAGTGTGCTTGGTATGACGATAAACTACATCCGGCAGTATAGCATCTGAGTTTTTGAGGAGCGTGTAACCACCTATTAATTGCTGGTGTTCTCAGGTTCACCCTGACCCGGGGTCCCAGTTATAGGCAATTAGTTACCCCACCCGTAAAAAACAAAAAACAAAACTGGGTTCAAGACGCTATGAAAGTGTAAAAATAGGTTTTAATACCAACAATACATTCTTGTAAAAAAAATAATACCAGCAATAAAATATCTTTTCGGCATTAAATAACCCATTGAGGTGTTGATATGTCGTAACCAAACCAACCAAATTGTGATAACACTGTTTACTATAGTACGATATTTTCTGGACAGACTACATTATATTGGCAGCCTGGCCAATAGTCAAAAAATTGAAAATGCATGTACAGGAATCAGACTCGACACTTTGGTCACCGTTGTTCAAGCATTAGTTTGTTGTATTATTAAATGCTTGGAAATTGAAGGCTACCATTTTGAGCATCTTTTGTGATTGTAGAGTTTAAATGTAACTTGTATTAATCTTGTGGTGTCTGAATACATTTACAATATCTATACAAGTTTGTCGTTTCCTGAAGTGTATATACATTTGGATGGGGGTCTGACTGTGCCCGTGCATATATTCTGCCTCTGAGAGTACGCATGTTAATTTCGAAGACAGCCTTTTAGGCAATTAAAACTTCGAAGACGAACTCTCGTTTACCGTCAGCTTTATTAATAACCAAAAGAGTAAAACTAGAAAAGCATAATAAATACATATAATTAATATGCTGGTCATGTCTTGAGAATGTCTGATGACAGAATACCCAAGATCCTAATGTACAGCCAGTTAAATCAGGGCTACAGGAATGTAGGACGCCCATGGCTAAGATACAAAGACAAGCTGAAAAGCAACTTGTCAGTAGTCAATATACCACATAACACCCTTGAGCGCTTAGCCTTGGAGCGGGTAGAATGGAGATCAACGTGTTTTAGTGGATTCAGCAATTTTCAATCTGCTTGTCTGAATCATCACGAAGCGAGAGCAAGATCTAAAAGGTTAGCCAATCTAACAGTGATCTCATCTCACAATCCTCACCCTTGCTCCATATGTAGCCTCCTTTGTAAATCACTAGCGGGTCTTAAATGTCACTTAAGATTATCGCACAAAATTTCATAACTGAATCAAGTAAGCTGTCAGATCCTCATACGCCGAAAGCGACGGGAGACTCCATTTTATATATATTATATATATATATTATATATATATTATATATATATTTATTTATCAATCAAAAATCTTACAATTATCTGATTTTTTTTCCTTGTTTCCAATTTTGATTTTGTTGCATAGACTAGGGTAGGAGTTGTCCAGAATTAATAGTAGAGGAAAATCATGACAATGCATGACGGACAGAGAATCGGCTTTTCTTTTATAATATAGATTAAATAAATTATTTATGTTAAAGAACGCAAATATCAAATAGCGGAAACGGAATAATCCCATAGATTATCGATATCTAAGGAGGATTAATTGATAGTAAGTAGAGATATTAAAAAATAAATAAATCCACACCAACCACAGACAAAAAAAATAGACGTGTGACGCTATGGACGTCCATATGGATCACAAATTCTGTTTTATAGCCATTAAGTTTAAGTTTGTAACAAGCTAAACAGCAAAACCAGAAATGGTAGATATCCGGGTGCTGTTAAGCCATACATAGGATCGGAGAGTTCTAGTGATGAACTTGTCCATTGGTTGTCTGGTTTCGATGGCACCCATTCGTATTGCTAGTCACACGTCCGGATATGTAGATGGGCGAGGAGTTGGTCGGGAGGAAGAGCTTATCTTATGGGATGGGCATAGTTGTCCAAAGTGTCACCTACCTACGTATCCAGGTGAGCGGGCTTGATTCTGGATAATACCTCTACGTATAATATGAGAAAACAGGGTTAGCGTTCTTATTTTTCGACGTGGCGTTTGTCTTTTATCTTGTTACCTTGTGAGCGTGCAACAGGCTCTTTCCCAGCTTTCGGGGGAGACGATCGAGAATCTATGCTTACACCGGAATTCTTAAACTTCACTGGAAATTTGATTAACATTTAGTAATTACCTTTTACAATATTTTCTATGAATGAAGATTTTACGTCAGTGCAATAAGTGGCATGTAAATATTTCATTCATCATCTTTAAATGATAATTTTAGAAATTAGCCGTTTCCATAGAGGAAATATTTGGTATTCACTGGTCGGACAGCTAGCGTTATTGTCAGCTGAAATCTATAAAATCTTTCTCTTAAAACATTTTTTTTTTGTTTTTGTTTTTTTATAATAAAATTTTTATAAATAATAATAGTGTCCGGAAAATTCGGTAACGGAAAATTCTATAATTTTAACATGGTAGGAAAATTCGGTAACTAGGAAAAAAAAAAAGTCTATAAAAATTGATTTTTAAGTCAGTTCTGGAGTGGTGGTTTGGGGGCTAATCCCCCTCCTATATTTTTAAATAATTGAAAATCGTGGGGTCCAGAAAAACCTACAAAAATAACAGCCGCATATGCAGAAAGGAGGTTTAGTGGGGAGCTAGGCCCCCTTCCCCAGTATTTTTTTTTTCTTTTTAAATTATTAAATTTGAAAAGATAAAAGAACTTTAACCTAGATAAATCGATTTTACTTATTTAAAAAAATATTTAAAAATATTAGAGGAGATTTTAGCCCCTAACTCCGCCATCCAGAAAGTACGACCCTGATATTGTTGCAGTGGTGCCCGGAAAATTTGGTAACTGGAGATTCAGTAACTAACCGAATCTTCTGTTAGCGAATTCTAGAGGCACCAAACATTTGGCATAAGTGTTCAATTTTATAAATTTAGAAAAATTCGGTAACGAAAGATTTGGTAATTTAGACAGGGTAGAAAAATTCGGTAACTATTAAATAAAAGTCGATTCTGGAGTTGGAATTTGGGGGCTAAGCTCCCCTCATCTATATTTTTATATAACTGAGAATCGTGGGATCTAGATAAAACCCCACCACAACAATATCAGGGCCGTACTTGCAGAAGAGAGTGCTTAGGAGCCTAGGCTTGCTTCCCCAATATTTTTCTAAAAAGTAATATTACCTATGGGGCGGTCTAGAAAAGCCCCACTGCGACAATATCAAGACCGTAATGTCCGTATCGTGGGTTTAGAGGGCTAATTTATATACGTTAAAAAGTAAATTAGAATTTTACTTCAGCACAAAAAAATATCATTTCAGACCAAGAATCAAATTTATTCGACATTTGGACGAATATTGAGGGAAATAGGCAAGAAATTCCAACGGAAGTTAATTCCTGTAAAGACTTCATTTATTTTTTAATAACTTTCTTTAAAAAAATAATAATGTTGATAATGATAATAATGGCAAAATTGTGTACAAAAGTAAATTGTTAGTAAATTAAAAAGAAAACCTCGGCTTATTTTTTCATTCAGCAATGAAAATTTGTCATAAAAACAAAAAAGTTCAAACCTTTCTTCACCAATATAGACAGCTTTTTATTCTCTCTCTCTCTCTCTCTCTCTCTCTCTCTCTCTCTCTCTCTCTCTCTCAGCTCTCATTGAAGTTAGTCTGATATAATTCATTCTTCTTTTTTATGTGCAAAGTTGTTTCGGGGAAATGTTCCTCCACAACATCCTGTCTCTTGTTGCTCTAAGTAATTTTTAACCCTTTTACCATCTCTCTTTATTTCTATTCTGACATTACACAAAATTTGTCAAGTCTGTTAGTAGGTGCCCCCCCCCCACACCAGCTGCTTCTCTTACCTTAAATGTATCCTTTGAGTATTAAATTCTTCAGGCTCTCTTTCCTCATTATGTGCCATAGTGGTTTCACTTGTCTCTATATGATTGTATCAGTTTCATTATAGTTCTTAATTTCTTTTAAAACTTCCTTCTTGCTCCATTGTATTTTTAGCATTTGACATTTAAAATCGTATCTATATTTGTTGAAGTGTTTTCTTCATCTGTGAGAAAATTGTCCACGTGATAATACAGTGTAACCCGGATATAAGAGAGATTTTCTCTGGTCCCAAATTAGAGCCTGTGTTAATGTATATAAAATAGACCAAACCCGGATATGAGACTTCACCGGTCCCGACAACTCTCTTATATCCGGGTTACACTGTACTAGTAATAATGGAAAAATGTGTACAAAAATAAATTGTCAGTAAATTAAAAAGAAAACATTGGTTTATTTATTCATCCAGCAATAAAAATTTGTCATAAAAAAAAAAAAAAAAAAAACAAAAGTTGAAACCTTTCTTACTCCTCGCCAATAAATCTGTATTTATTTAGTTTTTAGTTTTTATTCTATCTCACCAACGCTCGCTCACATTAAAAAATGACACCGAAGACTTTCTACGGAATGACTGACTCTTTTGAAGACATTTTTTTCAGACTGTCTCCTGCAACTTAAAAGAAATGTCTCGGGCATCAGAACGGTAACACTTAAGTGTCAAAGTCACTTGACTCTTTACCAAAACCCGGGTAGAAGTTGAAATTGTTTCCATTTTCATGTGTAACTCTCACACACACACACTTTCTCACTCTCTCTGTCTCTCCCCCATACACTTACCACATATATAATAATAAAAATAACTCTGAGTTTAGCTCAGATGTTCCTTTCTTTTCTTTTTTATTGTTGAATACAAACTAATATTTAAAAAAAATTCAGAGCGCAAAAATTTGGAGTGCAAAAACTCCCGCCCTTTAGTCCCAAATAGAGCTGCTCACACTCCACTCTGGTTGAATATAAAATGATTCCTCTTCTTTGCTCCAGTAAAAAGGAGCGTGCCGTAAGGCCCTGTATATGGGAGTGCTCGTTAACGAGATTTCAATTTAAATTGTATTCCGCTTTTATAAATATTACGTATCATTTTTATTGCCACATGTAATCCATCGGTCTAGCTCTATTTAGAGAGGGCAAAACCGGTTGCCTGTGTTTGTTTTATTTTTCGCTTTTCTTTTTAATCATGAAAAGTAAAATAATTCTAACTTTTTTATTGCTATAATAAAATTCTGAAATCTTTCTATCTCATATATATATATATATAAACACTACTCCAAGTAAATTAGATACCTCCAAAGATTCGCTAAAAAATGAACATAAATGATGGAAAAATGCCCCACACTTAATAAAAACGAACTTTTATCGTCAAAATTTTATTAAGATGAAAGGCCAAAGTATTTTTTATTGTTAAAGGATATATTAATCCATTTTAAAACCTTCAAAATTTTGGCTAATATTTGTTTTCCGTCATCAACGAGTGAACATAAATTAGTATAGAAAATTTTTGCCGTGAAAAACTTATTGATTTAGAAAAATCTTATGAAAATCAAGTAATTGTCGGATTTTAAGGAAACTTTTACGACTTATTCACAAATGAATGAAATTATAGAAACGTTTCTTAGGAAATCTTGTTAATTTTTTTTTACATCGGTTACCCACATTTATTTAATTTTATGAAACTTCGAGAAATTCATTTTTGTAGCGTTTAATGTTTATATTAGTAATAAGTAGCAGTCCTTGGAGAATTTATTTTTATTTTTTTTTTTTTTTTGTAAAACAGGACCTCAGAGTTACAGAAAATCTGCGCTGAATCGTAAATTAAAAAATGCTGTAAAACTAAGAGATTATTTAGAGAAGCTCTTAATTTTATAAAAAAGATATATTATGGACACTTAATTTTTTTTTTATTATTTTTCGATGAATAATGAATTTTTGCAAGAATTGTTTTTAAGTTCTAATTATAATTCGTAATGATTTAAATCTTAAATTTTGTATTGAAGCGGTTAAATGTTATTAAGTAAAAATTATATTTACTAATCATAAATAGAAAAGCTTAAAATTCAGTTACCCCCCCCCACACACACACCAGTATTTTAAAACGTATGTCGAATTTGTGTGTGTGTAAACGTGTTCATATTTATAAATACGGGCGTCCAAACACGACATTATTAGAAAATAAGAGTGGTAACTAAAGTAAATTAAAATTTATTAGTAATTTTCGAACATTTCCTCAACAAGCGTCTCCGGAAATAAGACAAATTTAAAGTACCCATAAAATTCAATATCTGTCTATATTTCTGAGATGAGGTATTATGTACACTATTTATATTATTCGCACTATTGTCCTCATCTTTGTCGCCATATTTATTACGTTTCGGCCGTTGTACGCTCCGGCCTTCTTCAGGTGGTTGGAATGTCGAACTGAACCCTTTATTTCGCTCACTGGGGTAGACTGTTCTAGTTCCACGTGCCATATTTAATGGAAGTCAGTTATCTCCTGTTAATTCCCCTCTCCAAGTTTTCCACTGCCTTAATCAGGTATTGGACTCAAGGACACATGGCACAGTGGATAAAGGCGTTGGTTAGATCCAGTAACAGGACCCAAAGAGTGAGAGTTCAATACCCGGTTAAGGCACTGGAGAACTTGGAGAGGGGAATTAACAGGAGATAACTGACAATAGTCCGAATAATGTAAACTAAACAGTACCCATAATTTAATAAAATATTACATTACTTCGAATACCTTCCTAAATTTTTAAGATTACTGATTTTAAAAATTATATATTTAAAAAAAGGTGCTCACGTTATTACGCGAAACTCTGAAGTCGGTCAGTGCCACTGAGCTCGTTTTCGACAAAAAATCTGCTGGTCTTAAAATCCAGTGATTGTTTTTTTTTGTTCTGTTTTTTTAAATTTTTTTTTTTTTACGCATTTTGATAGTTGTGTTATTGCTAAAATTACACTTTTAAGTGACGACTCTAAGTGCGTCATCAATGCTATTGCTCTTATGCCACTAGAAGTTTCGGGTCTAAATAAACTGATCATATTCGATCGGGTCTGTACCCGATCGAATATGATCAGTATTCAACCCGCACCCAGTTGGGCTATTTGATTTTATAAATCAGGTATACTTGGTTGTGCTGATTTTTTTCCTACACGAGGCCAAGACGGTGTATATATATATATATATATATATATATATATATATATATATATATATATATATAAAAAAAAAAAATAAGATCAAACCAATGAATATTTATACATTAATAAAATAAAAAATCCTAATTATTATATTGGCTCGTCTTACGACTTTCTCTCCCCACCTTTAAATTCTTTATTATTTCTTATTTGTTTGATCTTTTTTTTCTCTTAACTTTCCTTTTTATTCTTAATTAGACTAAAAAAAACAAAAAAAAAAAACGTTCAAATTAGGGTGATTACTCAAACTATTTACAAAAAAGAAAAAAATACTCACAACTCCTAAAATACGGTATGAATAATTTGGGATACTGATTAATAATCTAAGAAATTTCGTTTAAAAACTAAGAAAAATAACATTTAACTAAAATTGGTTAAAATAAATTAATCAAGATATTTACATGCTGAATACTAGTTAAAAAAAGAAAAAAAATAACATGTAAATTTTAGTTAAAATAAGGTACTCCTAAAAAAGTGTTGTTATATATTGTTCATCAGGAATTGTTATATTGGTGTTATTTTGCTCTTATACACGGGCAACGTCGGGTAGCCCTGCTAGTAAATGATAAATATATAATCGTAATAAAAGCTGGAAATAAAATTACTGACGACGAGACCCGTAACCCATTAAGGTCGTAGGGGTACCATATGTACTGCAACTGTGGCAGGGGTGTTTCGTGCGCAAGATAGGCTGACTGAGCTCAATCCTCTCCAGGCTGGTCTTGAATTCAGTGTTATTTTTTTTCTTCTAGACCTTTTACCACCCAAGGCTATAGAACCCAGTCTGTTTATAAAAAGAATATCCTAAAAAAAAAAATGACCTGTTGTCAAATGTTTTTAATATGCTGCGCCAATAAACTCTTAGAACTATAATTTGTTCACAAGTTTCCCAGTCTTCAGAATCTGGGCTCTGATGGGGTTTTCTCGGTCTCATTAATGCCTCATTTTTTATATAATAGGACTTTGGTATATTAACTAGATTATTTTCTGACCTCGCTTGACTGATAAATTGCGTTAGTTCAGGGTTAATTCCATCCCGGTATAAAGATGCACGAGTATGATACAACCCCCCCCCCCATGACATTAACTTCAAAAGTCGAATGATACGTGAGTATATTGGGTAATTCCTGTTTGTGACATTTTCCACGGCATTTCTAACCAATTTGCAGTGCATTCAAATAATAGACTTTGTTATATCAAGAAAAAAAAATGTATCTTAGCAATACTCTGTGAGCTTGATTTACATGAACGATTTTCGTTCATGTTATTAAACAGTCATCCATTTTAATTACCCACTCATGCATATATTTAAATAGGTAAACGACAAATTCTCAAGCTGTTAAAATTTATTTTTTTAGGCGCTCATCTGGAATGAATAAAAAAAAAAAAAGTTGAATTTAAGATTAAATCTAATAATAAAACGAGTTTTATTTAAAACAAAACAAAACTATTGGTTACTTCAGTGAAAAAGAGATCAGAATTAGACATAAAACGTGCGTAAATAGACGATATAAATAAAAGGCTAGGAATTTCTTTTCAAAGTTGATTTAAACTTTAACCTTAGTGATAGACATTTTTCCTCGCCAGACAATATATTGCATATTTAAAAGATTACCATTCACCCATGCTTTGAATATTGTTGTTAGATCTGGTCTGGTGATCATGCTATATATCTTGATAAAACTTCAAAGAATATGCAATGTTATTGGCCCTGACCTGACATCTCGGCTTCAGTTCCTTTCCTACCGTTGTAATGTCGCTTCCCTGTGCCTTTTCTATAAATACTTTCATGGTAACTGTTCTTATAAACATTCATCTATGGTACATGAACTTTATGAATTTAAGCGTAGTACTAGATTGGAGGCAAGGTCGCATTTTCCAGTTAAAATGTCTAGAAGCAACCCTAAATTATATGCTAACAGTTTCTTCTCTCGCAATTCTCTTCCGGCTTCTTACTTCACTGTCAACTTTACATTTAAATTTTTGAAGATCAATGTCAATCGTTATCTTGTATCTTAATTCTTGTTCTTTTATTATCTTCTCTCCTTGATAGTATATTTTCTTCATATTCACTAAGAGTAACCAGTAACCCTTTGTGTCTTAGTGGTTTTGTTACCTTGCTTGGAGTGAAATGATTGAGAGAGAAAAAAAAAAGAAAAGAATCCAGTCTTCAAGTAGGTGTTTCGGGTGATATATTGGTCCGCAAACAAATATTGAATGACGGAAAACAACAAGCAAAACGAAGGCTTTAGTAAAAAAAAAAAAAATAAATAATAAAAATATTGTCAGGTTTATTTTCGTTAAAAAAAAAATACATCAACAAAACTAAGTTTACAGTGCACTAAAGTGTCGTCCTGAAAAGGACAGTTTATTGCATATCGTTGCTGCTGGTGAAGATGGCTGGAGACCCGGACAATGTCGAGCTGGAACTGAGGATTGATGATGGCTAGCTGGAGCTACTCCTGATGGCTGGAGTCGTGGGCAGGCTATCAGCTGTTGGAACAGATACTTATCATTAGAGCCGCCGAATCATTTTATATTTACCGACGGTCTCCCCACTGAGATGAGATGTGACACAAGGTCGGGTTTAATGTGGGGAACCCGAGCACGTACACTCAGGCCAAGGACAAAAATAGCCCCAGCCCAGCCCAGCCCAGCCCCCGCTGGTTGCGCTGGCATTGGTATGACTATCGATTCCCCTTGACTAGTTCAATGTGGTGCAAATTCGGGAAGCTTTTTTCTGGGATCAGGCACCTCACAGTATTTTATTTTCCCCAGCTGCGCCTCTATCCTCCGATGGAGCCACAACTGATTTGCATTCTGCCCGTAAACAGAGACGCAACTGAGAGATGATAATCCAACCCCACGGCATGCGCCACGGAGTCATTCTTTTTTTCTTTTTTTTTTTTTTTTTTCTTTTTTTTCTTTTTTTTTCTTTTTTATTCTCAGAGGCCTTTTTATATCCTGAATCAGCTTTACAGTGATCGCAGGTTAAGCATTTTCTTCTTTGTGCGAGTGCCGATAGGATACGACATAGGTAGCTCCAAAAAATTAATACTTAAAATTTAAAAATCCGGCGCTCTCGTCAATAGAGTAAAACTCTTTACTTGAAAATACCAAGCATTAAGCTATCGATAATTCTGTCACCACCTCATAAAAACTCCAACCTCTTTGCTTAAAAAAATGATTTGTTTTTGTTTTTTTTTGTTGCGATATTTTAAACTGAAGATAAGTAATATTTGTCTTAATCCAGATTAAATAATCATTTAAATCAAATCTTCTTGAAATAAATTTTTAGAAAAAGGTTATTTTATTTTTGAAAGATTAGCTTTAAATTAAATCAAATTTTATTTCATTTGATTGATGCAAAAATTTCCATCTTTTATTCATATAAATTCATATCATTATTCAGTTATGAGAATTCCACTGACGATATTTATTCGTATATAGATTTATTCCACCACATATGTACTGTTTTGTCCCACTACCTTTCGCCATCTTTGGGGCAGTTTCCTGATCCTATCCTTGCAGATCTTGGCATCTTTCTGGGTTATAAACTGGTTTAAGTTGTTTCTACGAACTTCTAGTGAATTAGATTAATCAGTGAAGAGTGTGTGTCTGAATTCATGTGAAAGGTTTCGTTCTAGGTCCTCGCGACCAGTGTTGAAGTTCTCGCCAGTGTAAAATTATTCGCCAATTATCGGCTTCTAATCAGCATGTAGCACTTCAAAGAATTCTCTCTCAACAATCCAAGGAAGCTAAATATTTCAAACTCTCTCTTCGTCTACTTTTGAATCTCTGCAAACCATAGCACTTGATAACACCAACTTGGGAGACAATCCAAGCGTGTGGCACTGTTGGGAAGTGCCTGAAAACCACACCCGACAGGTTGACCCAAGCTTTGTGAGTGAAGTTTAGAAGTCTTCGATGGCTGAGCTAGTAATGATCGCATAGCTATGCTATTATTAATATTCTACTGCATAAAAAAGGGAGTCGGTTTTCTTTTTGTAGTTGAGTAATAAACCGATTTCCTCAAAATCATAGCAAGGTATACTGTACTCTTTAGCCGTTGATGGCAACCAGACTAATAGAAGGAAAACTGAAATCCTATAAATAAACCTCTCCACCATCTCTCCCAGGAACACACTGGAATTCAGATATTAAAGAAAAGGGAATATGTGGAGAGCCAGGATCACTCCGAAGGGACATGGCATTAAAAAAAAAAATGGTGTACGGGTCACGTAATGGTTTTTGACGTGACAAAAAATGGAATCGGCGTGCCAAGTTCAAATTCTAGCTTAGGCATTCATGTTCGCACTAATGCCATTGGGAAAGATATGAATCTCTTCTTCATCCCACACCACTCCCAAAACTCCAAGAGTTAAATAGCAGATTAGATTGGGCTCTCTTGAGCCTTGAGTGGCAGCTTAGCCTAAAAGAACTATGTATCCAAAGCCTTGGAGAAGAGGAATATGTGGAGTCTCGTAGCGATAACAGCTACTGGGCTTGAAAAACCCATTTTTCTAAAAAAAATTCTCTTAAGAGAAAGATTTTCATAAATTTTAACCGAAAGCAATACTGGCTGCTCGGCAGTGATGTGCAGAGGTTTCGTGATTCCCAGAGCCAACTCCTTGATTTTATGCCCTTAAAACTCAAGTAGGGAAATGGGGGGGTGTCTATAAGGCCTAATACCGAGAAATGTGAGGAAGACATTTTAAAAACGGATGAAACAAGAAAATAAACACCTTATTCAAACGAAATATAAACTATTTTTTTTTTATTTGTTTATTTTACAGTAAGGTAGAGGTTTACGTTAGGGAGTTAGTTTATATGGATAAGAGGAGAGGATAGCGGTTGCTTCTTGACTTGAACAGGTTAAATTCGTAGTGATCGGGGAAACATCCTGTTGAGAGTCTTGTTCCAAAGGGGAGTGTTTCACAGGAAGAAGCTGTTTGAGTGGAACTTACTTCTTACGGTGGGAATGAAGGGGGTTTGTTACTATGTAAGTAGCATGGCGGGTCCTAGCCGTGAAGATCAGACCTGATGGAACCATGAAATTCAGTTTGCCCGAGTACTTTCCATGGTAGTAGCGATAGAACAGTAAAAGACTCGCCACATCTCGTCCGTGATAGACGTTCGAGGGTAGAAAATAATTCTTCTGCTTTTATTTCACTCTGATTGGATGCCCTCTTGATATATAGTGATTTTCCAAGCGTAGCTTAGATGTGGCACAAGGCCGAATATATGAGGGCACTCAGTGAGATCGAACTCACTTCTCAGTTGTAATTGTTCTAGCGAGACAAGCTTGTTAACCACTACACCGCCTCTAGGTGCCCTGCCCTCTGAGATATATATATATATATATATATATATATATATATATATATATATATATATATATATATATATATATATATATATATATATATATATATATATATATATCCCAAACCGTCGCACTCTCTGCCTCCCGCACGTTACTGCTGATAGGTCAATGAATATCGAACGTTTCTTTGTAGGGAAAGGACTCCTAATATTACCATTATCACAGACGACCTGAAAGGAATATAGATTTTTTAAAAAATAAAACATAAGATAAATACGATGTATAACGTTTCTTGCAATTGTGAATAATTTGGTGATAAGCAATAATAAAGTTGTTGTTTTTGTTTTTTTAAATCAAACTTTCTTCTTTATCCAGCTAAAAAGTAAAAAAACAAAAAAACACTACTGCAATGTTAGTTCGTTCTGAGTTTCCATCTTTATCACTAAGTGGAGAATGAAAGTTGATCTTTGAGCGACTGTGGCCTACATATCCGACGACACATTGCTGAAATTTTTTTAAAAAAATCCATTAATAATATTAGCACAGATATCAAGGCTCAGATTCGAGCAACATAGCATCCGGAATCAGCAGTTGCCGTTGAAGTTGGAATGGTTTTTTTTTTCTCCTTTGAAAGAGGAGATTGGGTAAGGAAGTAGTCAACAAAACAACATCAGCAGACAACATTGCAAAATTGTTGTCCTTTGTCGTAGACACGGGCAAAATACATTTGGAGGTCACGCATTTACATATGAAGTCACGAAGCCTATTAGTAGCTACAGCTATGACCCATGAGGCAGTTGAGTGCATACTGTTTCTCGTGAATCAGTAACACTACACTGATGTCGCCGATATCTAAAGAATCGAACGTACCATTTTCATTTGATAATTGTGACTACGCACGCATGGCTTACGATACTAGCAGCAAAAGCTACAGGATTTAAACTCGGTTAAAGAAGAAAACCAGATAACTGATCTTTTGTTGGCCACTGTTGGTTGTGAGGCCATTATAAAATGATCAGCAATTGCACACCCAAGACAGTTGGAAAAATGACGTTTGACGATATAAGTCAACTAAAAAAAATGTGTGCACAACACTAAAAAAAAATCGTTTTTGTGATATTCCATATGTAACGAAGGCATATCACTAGATCAATCGTTAATTGACAAAATATTAAAAGTTGAAGTACCTAAGAACGAGAAAGAATTGGAATCTTTCTTTCTTCTTGTAAATTTCTACAGACGATATCTAGAGCGATACTCTGAATTGTTAGAACCTTTTGTTGCTTTAAGAAAAAAATGAATGTGGAATTTATTTGGATAAAAGAACAAGTGGCATTTGAAAATTTAAAAATTGTTTTGGCAAAGAAGCCAGGAGTAAAAATATTCGGCCCTAGAAAGGAATTAGTAGTAACTGACACAAGTGAACATTCAATTTAAGGAATATTAGCTGATGATGGGCATCTTTTTATGTATCTTTCGAAAAAAAATGTCAAAAGCCGAATTGAACTACTCAAATATAGAGAAAGTGTTAGCCATAATATGAATGACAAATAGAGGTCGTCAGTTTTTGATTGAAAAGAAATTCCTACTAATGTCCGACCACAGACCTATAGAATTCATATTTAATCCTAGGAAGGAACTTCTTATGGTAACGTCTTCTAGAATTCTAAGATGGGCCTTAATGTTAATGGCATTCGACTTCGATATTGAATATGTGAAAGGCAATACCATTCCGCATGTAGACGCTTTGTCGAGATTGAGATTCATTACTTCTGAAAGTGAGAAAGAGGAGGAAAAATTTGAAGATTCTTTCTTACTCTGGGTCGAAACTGATAATTTGCCTATCGGCAAATTAGCTGATGAGACGAAGCGAGATCCTATATTGAACAAACTCAGGGTAAGACAGTATCTTCAAATTTCGAAATCGAACGCCATTAATATTAAGGCCGATCTTGGAATTCTAGAAGACGTTACCTTAAGAAGTTCCTTCCTAGGATTAAATATGAATTCTATAGGTCTGTGGTCGGACATTAGTAGGAATTTCTTTTCAATCAAAAACTGACGACCTCTATTTGTCATTCATATTATGGCCAACGCTTCTTTCTCTATATTTGAGTAGTTCAATTCGGCTTTTGACATTTTTCACAAAATTTTCTCGTTCAGTAAGTGGAATTATTACTCACGGACAGAAAGGCGTTTTAATATTTTGAGAGACCAAATTACAATAGAGACTAACCTCTTTTCCTCTATCTCTTTATCCCATCTTCTAGTTAAATAAGTTTTAAAAAAAAGTAAATGAATGATAAAAGTATCGTTAGTAACGCTATACTCGTTGCGTAGACGCGTACAGCCATAAACAAATGAACGAGAAACAGCTAAAAACATCTTATAAACGTAAACAATGGAAAAGATGCATATTTGCTATGTTTATATGTTATAATACGATACTAATATGTGAATATTACATGCATTATTATTGGATACAGTTAAGTCAAACATCAGTTTTTTTCAAAATTATGTTTATTATAAATACAGCTCTACTTTTTGACGACAAAATGAATATATAGTTTTTGGTCAACGGTGTAGTCAGAGCCAGCAGTACATACGCTAATTTTATATCTCGTGTATGATGCCATTCCCTTAAATAAAATTAGCTTCAAAATTAAGTCTTCAAAAGTTGCATGATACGCGAGTGTAGACGGTATATATTATAAAAAAAAATAAAGCACGCCATATTCTCCGTACATCCGTCTTTCAGGCCTGAATAGTTGATGTTTCGAATCCTCCAATTTAAAAAAAACCTTGATAGGCATTGTGCTACATCTCTACTTGTTCAGATTCAATTCCCCCCCACCTATTATGAAACTGGGTTGTATCTACGACTGGGAATTTAAATTCTAAACGTCTCACACACTCCTTTTTTTCTTTTTTTCTTTTTGCCAATGTTTTTTCTATAAAGTGCTTTCCGGCAGTCAGCCAGTCGAGTGACGTCATTGTTCTATTTGCGAATCATCTACACGTAGCAATTTGGTTGGGTCCTGTTTTTTGTCCTTGCTATTGTTTTCATTTTTTTTTTTTTCTCTCTGAACTCATATCGTAGATAGATATTTTTTTGTCTTCTTAATTAGATGCTATATATTATGGAATATAGGTTACTGTTGATCACCAGCTTATAGCGAAAAGAGTTACTGGTTTCTGATTGGATAAATATTTTCAAAACAAACGAATTCAGCATTTTCAAAAGAAATTATTTCAACAGCTGGCGGAATCTTATGCATAGATTTTAAAAAAGAATAACATTCTCGCGGCCGCCATTAGCCGCTCCTTAGAAAAACGACCTTAACCCTGATCTCGCAGATTTCAGCCCAGCAACATGCGAGAAACTGGACGACTGGCCAATATGGTTTACTCCGAAACCGTACCTCGTGAACATCGGATTAGGCAGCGCTTCTCAAACATCGAACAACATGGGGAGTAATCTACGGTTTTCTACTCCCTCTAGCCAGGGAGTACTTGAACAAGTCGTAATAAATAGTGTTTATTATTATCTCATCTATGGACGTTATTATTCCTTTTGGTATTATAGTAAAATCATGTCTCGTATTTACTGTTTTTAAACTCATGCTGTCGAAGTATTTTGATTTTTGGTTTATTAGAGACAATATACATTAATAAATGCTATAACTGCCAACATCCCCAGTCTTTTTCTCTCTCTTTTTTTTTAATAGTCATCTAACATTGAGTAGATAGGTTCGTTTATCGCCCGGTCAGTACTCCTTCCATGTTCATTGAACAAGTGTAGAGTTTTCTCTCCTGTTTAGTAGATAATTGATCAGTTCCTTTCTAAATGTTAACTTTTTGGTGATCTGACTGATCAGTTGTTGCGGGTACCGGGTGGGCAGTTTCCCGGTTGCTTTATCCTGACTGGTAGTAAAAGAGCCTGAGCTCTTTTGGTAGCTCTTAAGGGGGTTTGCTCTGGTCGACAGTCGCATAATATCGGGGTTATCTGCAGTGTCATATCGACAGGAGTTCCTGCTTGTAATTCCAATGGGGAAAGCCCGTGTCCCCATTATGATTTAGTCTTCTGAACCAATTTCTGGCCGGTTTGTATTGCCTGAGACTATGAACAGTCTTAACGATTAACCGTAGCCTTGAATAGGTTATCTCCCTCACCTATACACACTAATGGCCTCCTAACGTAACCCTCTACCTTGAATGGCCCCCGAGCCTTGTAAAGGGTGACTCTCACTGTAAAAATTATATATTCGCCTTTTTCTCTTTAAGACAGAACCTTCTCATGACAGTTACAATGAAAAGAAATACGATTAAACCAATAAACAAAGTCACCCCCACACATACACACACCGAATCTTTCTTTCTCCAATATTTGTGGTATTCGTAATTCTGTCGTGTAGAATCTTTTTTCTTGGAACGTTCTCCAGATATCTTCACACTTTACGAAATTAATTTAAATTCTTCTATGAATTCTGTCCCAGGCTAATTTTCCTCTTTGTCGAAAAAGATTCTAGGATAAATGGCGTTAGTGTTTATATCTGGGAAAATCTTCAATGTTAAAGGAATTGTTTTAGTCCTAGGATGATTCTTTCATGCGCTTTCGACTTTCTTTATTGCACTCTGTTAGCAATCTCTTTTTCAATTATCGCTTCCCTTCTTTTCAGAATTGTGATATATTAGACAACATATCTGACAGTATAGAAATCACTCCCCCCGACCGACAATCCATCCGTGTGTTTGGTGATTTTAATACTGATCACGTCAATGTTACCGGTATTCAGATTTTCAATTTTTCCGTTGCTCAGTCAAAGAGTGGATTTCTTTACGAGCTTCCGTACAAAATCTGAACAACATTCTTATTTATTTGATTTCTCCTTGCCTCCTCCTCTCAGGCTCATATTTTGGGTGGAAACTATATATAAATATCTATTGTCATTAGCGGCTTTATCTCGCATCCAAGAATTTAATTTCTTCTTTGCTGGTTGCTTCTTTTATGATAATGATGATGATGGTGTTGATGACTACATTCACCGCTAACATATAGGACTAGAAGCTTCCAGTTTCACCAAAACCTGCTCCCGTCATCCATTCCCTATCGCCGTTTTGGCTTTTGATCGCAGGTGAAACATAATCAGAGTAGAAGAAAATGCTGATGGTAGGAATTTTTTTAAGGTGGACCTCAGCTTGTTAGGAAATATATATATATGATGGTGTTGATGACTACGTTCACTGCCAACGTGCAGCTTCAGGACTAGAAGCTTCAAATTTCACCAACACCTGCTCCTGTCATCATTCCTTGTCGTCGTTTGGATTTGCTAGGTTTGGTTGAAGAAGAAAGTGCTGATGGTGTGAATTTGTTTAAGGTTGACCTCAACTTGCCAGGAAGTGATCCACACACTTGATTTCATGACCATCTTCTGCGGCACGTATGGAATGAGACATGTAGAATCTAGTTATGAAACTGCAACGAACTACCGGTGACTCGGTTATAATTTCGAGTGGCGTCTTCTATAGTTATATCTGTGATGCAGAGCCCTTTTCATGCACAGGGACAACCGTTGAGATCTGTTGTAATCAGCATTCGTTTGTTCCACCGTTGGGGTCTTTTGGGTTGGTTGCCCTTAATCTGAGTTCTCGTCTTCGACCATGCCGCTAAGGGTGACCATAACGGAATTTAGAACTCCCGACGGCATCGTTCTCAATTATTGGCCATCAGTGATACGAATAAAGTGTCGATATATCAAGAACAATTTTAGGACAAAGTAGGAAAAGTATTCATGTGACGCGTTTCGACTTTCAGGACTTCATTGGACTAAAAATGATGTTTACGTTGATGCTACTACAAATGAGCATGAATGAGGGGGCGCTGGTAATTATAATTTTTTTTTTTTTTTTTGGTCGTTTTCTCACCAATGCTATTTCACTTTTAACAATTTTTAGAAACAAAATCTTTTAGTCAAATTGTGAATTTGTCGAATTTATCTATATCTATAATTTTCAAAATGTGTATGTATGTGTAGGTGTTCAATCGGATGTTGTTTATGCGTTTCCTCAGTTTTCATCCTATTTCGTTTATTTTTTTTTTTTTTTGTTTGATAGATAATTCTTCAGTGCCAGTTTTGAGTCCAAACTGTTGGCGACAATGGCTCTCCACTACTTCCTGTCCATTATAATTCTTAGCAACGTTTTACTATTTACTGTTCTTGGATATGTATCTTTCATAAAAACTTTAAAAATACATATTTTAAATTATTACAATATTATTATCTATATCTATAATTCTGAAAATGTATGTATGTATGTGGGTGTGTGATCGAATGTTGTTTATGGGTTTCTACAGTTTTCATCCGATTTCGATAAAAAAAATTTTGTTTGATAGATAATTCTTCAGTGCCGGTTTTGAGTCAAAATTACAAAATCGTCTTTAGAACGTTCAGTTTACCTGTCTCAAAATGCCTCTCAGAATGCTTCAATCAGAGCCACTGAGTCCGAAGATCAACGTAGCCACCGGCTTTCCAGAAGAGCATAACTGAACGCTTCTCCGCGCGAGGCTGAAAATGATGATCAAAGGGGGTCAACGGCTGAGAAGAAACACCTATTCAACTGCTGCTGTGGGTGAGACTGAAACAAGATTGAGAACGCAAAAACGGTTCTTTTCAGCCCCCCTCAAATTGTTAACCCCCTCCAATTTGGAGATGTCCCTCAGTTGCATCCAATTGTTGTTACTAATATTGATTTTCGGGTGGGCTGACTTTAAACTTAAACTGCTCCAATTGAACGGTAAAAATTCCCGGTCGAAGGCGGATTATACTGCTAGTTACTTATAAAATGAAAAAAGTAACTTAAATAAAATCTAAATAAAAAAAAAGTACATTTGTACCGTTTCGTAAGATGGTGGTGGGGAGGTTAAGTTTTCTTCCCTTCATTGGAGAGGAATAGAATGGACCTTGCTGGCCTCCTTCATTGGAGAGGAATAGAATGGACCTTGCTGGCCTTGGAATTGATCGTCTGTTTGCACTTGATGAACACGTCAAGGACAATACTGCTAGAAGGGACAAATTTATTAAAACTTATTAAAATTCGAGAAAAATATTGTTCACCTCTAAGGTTCCAATCCCCGGGCCGCAGAAAGGTAGTCTATGGGTGACAGGCTTCATGTTTGACACCCGTCTTAGAATACAAACAACTGGATCCACAGTTGAATGTTAAGACAGCCCCGAACAGAGACAACTTTCAAGTAAGTGCTTACATACACGGGTGTAACCCGGACCCATACGCACGTTTTAAGATACATCATGACCGTAAATTTACTACAGTAGTGAGGTCGCTCCTTCATTAGGTACCCTACATTTTGAGCCTTGTGTTATGCAAACGTTTAGCAGATATGAATATGATGCTTCATCACTGAACTATAGAGCAGGTAGATTTTTGAACCGTGGTATTGCACTCAATTCGAAATTTGGGGTTTTTCATAATAAAGAAAGACACAAAATATTCGGTTCCAGATCATTACCGGGTTTTTTTGTCTTTTTTGAGGAAACAAGTTAAAATATTAAGTTTAGGTTTCAAATTGTATCGTTGGAATTTCATTCCGGTGATCAGTGAAAACCTTATAGCACAGCCTTATATAAATTTATAATTTACTGAAGCTTTACTAACTGCATATGGACAAGAAACATGGCACAAGCACATTATTACAAAATCATTTTGCCATCAAATAAGACCTCCATTTACCTCAAAGGGAAATTATACTGAACAATTTAATTATATTAGGATGTGATATGTTATATACAGTGCAGGAGTTTTAGTGTGATTTTTAATAAACAATGCGAATTTAAAAGCCTTTTGTCTTACAATTTGTGCCCAACAGTATTATGGTGTTATATATAATTTTAGCTATTTTTTTTTGTTTTTTTATTAATTATGATCTAACAAATCTTATTCATAGCATAAATAGCCTTTATTGTAAAAAAAAAAAATTTAAATTAAAAATATTTCTTAAATTATTTTTTATTTCTATTATTTTTATTTATTTATTTTTTTTACAGTTTTTACTTATCGAATACTGTAAAAAAAATTGCTTGTGGTGATTCATAACTAGAATTCTGGTTTGAATATATTTTTAATTCAATTTTATCTAATACAAAAGATATCAACTTTATTTGGATTTATTCTTGAAATAGTAAAATTCTGAAGCCAGTTTGTAAGCAAAAAACTGTGAAAATTTGGTATTTCTTTACATTTTTTCAGATGATCTTTAAAACTAAATGCTCAAAAATTGATGAAATCTCTGAATATCTGGTGTCAGTACTTCTCATCAACCCCCAGCTTTTACAGGGTGTGCAATGTTGAAAGTGAAGCTTCAACTCGCCCTCCTGAACAATAGCTAGAAAACTAGTCTCAGAAAACATGAGATCGATCACCCATAGTAGGTGCGCTATAGTAGTGACCTTGTGCCGTACTTGGGTTAGTAAATATCAGACATAATACTCTATCACTGAGTAATGGTTAGTAGTGAGGTCGGGTCATCATTACTGGCCTAACATATGATTGTCTTGTATCATTCTAAAATGGTGACAAATGGCTGTCTTGAAGTGGACATTATCCGAGTGGACCTTGTATTTTTCCTATTTTTATCGCTATCATTATATTTTATTTTAGACATTTCATTTGATTATATTCTTCATGTATTCTTTAAACATCGAAATATGCATTATTTACATTCGGACTAATATCTTATTCTATGGGTTTTTTTTCACCCGTTGTGCCCACAGTCTGTTGATCCAGGTAACCTACAGGGAATTTCGAACTGAACCCGTTATTTAATCTTCTGGGCTAGATTTTTCTCTTTCCGCTGTCTATGATTACGGATATCTCGTCTTGTTGTACTTGTTATATCCAGCGTATGGCTTCAAAGGAAAGAAAAAACAAGGATTTTTCAGAATTTACCTTATACAAAATGTCGGTGATTCGTGCTTGCGTGGTGCGACATCCGTCTGGCGCATAATGATTTAAGTTTCTTTCCACCCCTCTCTCTCTCCTCTCTCTCTCTCTCTCTCTCACTTTCCACCCCTCTCTCTCTCTCACTTTCCACCCTCCCCTCTCTCTCTCTCACTTTCCACCCCTCTCTCTCTCTCACTTTCCACCCCCTCTCTCTCTCACTTTCCTCTCTCCTACCCCCTCTCTCTCTCTCACTTTCCACCCCTCTCCCTCTCTCTCTACCTCTCTTGCTCTACCTCTCTCTCTACCTCTCTTGCGCTACCTCTCTTTTTTCCATCTCTCTCTCATTTTTTTCTCTCTCCATCTGCCTCTCCCTCCCTCGCTCTCTCTCTCTCTCTCTCTCTCTCTCGTATTTCAGCGGTAGCCTTGTTCTCCTTTCTCTTTATTTTATTTATTTACTTCTTAATGACTCCCAAATCTTATTTATTTGCCAGGCCTACTGAAGAGGCCTTCATAGTCTAGCCATATGTGCTGATTTCTTCGGATGTCGCAACAGCCGAAACGCTGTGATAACAAAGATAAAGACAATAGTCTGAATGTAAATGATAACACATAGTCCCAGAAATTCAAAAAGAACTTATTGAAATATGCATGGACACCACTAACTGATGTTCAAGCATTTTCTTATTCCTTCAGGAAAGTAAAAGATTATTGTAAGCCAAATGGTCATAAGGTTTGGGTGAAGGTGCGTGTTCAATGTGTAAACAAGGAAGATAGAAGCATACAAAAACTTAAGTTTCTTCTACAGAGGTTTATTACCTTTTATAGTGATTGTAGCGAACAAATGTTCTCAATGTTTCTTTTGTATGTCTGTTTTCTTTTTTTGGTTCAGAAGTTAGGATAACAATGGTTAAAATGTTCGAGTTCGGGTCAGCTTTGCGCCGAGTTAGAACGACCAATTCACTTACTCCATGAGTCGAGCTGCTGAAACACTTCCGAACGACGTTGTTGGAAAGTGGAAAAGAGTTCAGTCGTCAGTGAATCGAGGAAACTAAAATCCTCTAGTGGGAACATAATTCCTACATGGTTCACATCTTGGAGCAAAGAGGAGAAAGCGAGGCAGGAAATGGTTGCGTTTCTTTAGAGACTTCAACAACGCCACCTAACAGCGTTTTTCGAAGCCAATTTACTATTGGCATCATGGAAAAATGTATTTTTCTTTTTTTTTTTTATTATTCTGTCGGAGTTAACGCCTCCTTAATTGTCCAAATATTTCACTAGGGTGCGTTTTCCCTACACTATAAATACTGGGCGATTTCTTTTCTCGTTCTCTTTTCTGCTTTGCATTTCAGCGGACACATTTAAAAATGTGATCTCTTTGTGGGAAAACGCCATGAAACATACATACACTTACGAAGAAACATTCACCAGTATACAAACTCTTTACGTTCACACACAAACATTGATGTCTTTGTCATTTGTGAATTTGTTGTTTAATACATATATTTGTTTTATATATATATATATATATATAATATTCAACCATATATATATATATATATGCTTGTTTTCTATATATATATATATATATATATATATATCTTTCTTGTTTTCTATCAACCATATATATATTGCTTGTTTTATCCAACCATATATATATATATATATATATTGCTTGTTTTCTATCAACCATATATATATATATATATATATATATATATATATATCTTGCTTGTTTTATATATATATATCTTGCTTGTTTTCTATCCAACCATATATATATATATATATATATATATATATCTTTCTTATTTTCTATCCAACCATATATATATTCTTGTTTTCTATCCAACCATATATATATATATATATATATATATATTTTTGTTTTCTATCCAACCATATATATATATATATATATTGCTTGTTTTCTATCCAACCATATATATATATATATATATATATATATTGCTTGTTTTTCTATCCAACCATATATATATATATATATATATATATATATATATATATTGCTTGTTTTCTATCTAACCATATATATATATATATATATATATATATATATATATATATATATATATTATATTGCTTGTTTCTATCAACCATATATATATATATATATTGCTTGTTTTCTATCCAACCATATATATATATATATATATTCTTGTTTTCTTTACATCTTCGGTTGAACAACTTGACATGTTCTTGTAGTTGGACCTTCTTTTAGCAGGAATAAACAGCACGTGTTTCTAATTCATCAACACGTAACCCCACACAGTCCTCTACAATTCGTTGTTAATGCTTTATTTATTGATTTTATTTAATTTTCCCCCAAGTTTTCCTTTGATTATTCTCTGGTCTTCCCATATTGTTTCAGCATCGAAATATGTAAGAGCCTGACGGAAGGATAATCAGACCATTTCTTATACTCTTTCAAAAAGCTAAACAGATTTTCATTCAACATATTCTCCCATTGTTGTGTGATATTTTATTTGTTCAAATTTTCAAATAAAGAATACAAATGATTCTATTTCAACGCTAAGGCGACAGACAACGAAACGGAATTCTGTGTAGTTATTTAGTCCGATATATGCGGTTAGACCTTTTCAAATAAAGGTTGGGGAATTAAATTACGCATTTACTAAAGCTGGAACTCAATGAAGGAAGCATCCGCAGATCTACTTAAATCTTTGGAAGGAGTCACTGATTATTCAAATGTCAGATGACATTTAAAATTTGAAAAGGTCAAAAAGTTTAACAAAATGGCTGGCTGCTGAGAACGTAATAATCATTTTAAAATAAAAAAAAAAACTGACAGTCCGCAGAAAATTTCACGGTTTTCTTATTTTCATTTTTTGGTGAATCTTAATTCTTAATTTAAATAATTGACAGATCGCGAAAGCTAGGGAGATGTGATTAAATATACTTTAATGTTTTAAAAAAAGTATTCAGTATTATTATTGTTTAGAGATAATAAGCATTAACATAGCAAAAATAGCTATATTGTGGAAAAAGGAATTTTCGACAACATACGCATTTTTTAACGTATTTATGGCTATTTTTTTTAACTTTTATTTAAAACGACATTCTTGTACCTGTAGTTATGGATAATATTATACATTAATTACTAATTTTTTTAATTAATAACAGTTTGTGCTCAGTTGTTGAGCTGATGTGTTAAAATTTTAGAATAATGCAATAATAAAAATTTAAATTGCATCTCTCTGATAGATGTCGCAATCTGTGAATAAGCTTCTTGCTTTTTTGATGACTATAAAATACCCATAAAAATTCCCCTGTTTTCTCCTTAAATATTTGTGCTAAACAACTTAAACGGAACATTACAATATTAATAAATATGAAGGCTGGTCATTAAAGAAGTAAAAAAGGTTAGAAATGAAAAGATTAAAAAAACTGACAAGGTTTTCCCATTTCCATGATGTTAAACACGGGTGTTACTGCCTTCGCTATTTTCTCTTTCTTTCTCTTCTTTCTTTCTCTCTAAAACCAAACCACCTTTTCTTCCATCTATACTCACAATCAAACAGGAATGTCACATTGTTTATCTGAGGTAATGAACGTGCGTAACGGACACGCTGGCTAACTAAGGGACGAGCAGTATTCTGATTTGCTAGAAAATTTGGGATGGAGGTAAGGTCGGGCTAATCATTGAATTTAATGACTGAAGTTAGTATAACAAAAAAAAAAATGCAGCCATCTCAAGAGATAAAGTTATTGATCGGAGCTCGGCAAACTTTTTCATTTCAAATAGACCATATTGTCAAGGTTTGTTGGTACTTGACGGCCAAGACAAACTCAAACTCGGTTTACACTCCTCCCTGGTCTTTTGAACAAAAGTAGGTTTTTCCCTTGTTTCCTGTTTGGGTTTCCGGTTCCTTCTAAAGTCTATTTCAAATCCTATACTTCTAAACGTTTCAGCCTACATCGCTGAACTTTTTTTTTTATTATTTACAATTATTTTTGAAAATAGGAGTAGATAGGTTTGTCTATCATCTAGTTCACACTTCTCTCGTGTCTTTTGAACAGGAGTAGAGGTGTATTCCTTGTTTCCTGTTTATGATTGGGTTTCCTTCTGTTTCTCTCCCAGTAACCCTCGGCGTCTTTGTGGCATTATCGCCTTGCTTGGAGTGAAATGATTAAAAAAAAAAAAAAAAGTTCCATTTATCTCCCTGTCTGAGTTTCACAAAAATCGTATCTGCAGTTCTGTGGTTGAATAATAAAATTAAATTTATTACTTACTTACTTTTATTTTAATTAAATTTATTACTTACTTATTTTATTTAACTTACTTTTTAACACCTGACAAGCAGTTATTCTTTCTGTGAAACTTTGAGTCAGGAAAATAAGTTGAATTTTATTTGTTTACTATTCTTATTAAAAAAAAAAAAAAAAAAAAATCTCTGACCTCCATTTGTTCTTTCGCACATTTGTATTATTTAGGTGCCGTCCTGAAGCAATCGGATGTCTAGCCATACTAATGAGTGGTGATACAGCGAAACAGTTTGTCTGTGGATGACGATATTAGCTCTCGATAAAATAATATAATCGGTCTAGCACTGTGGGGAGTAAAGAACGAATTTGTAAACACTATTACTGCTGATAATGCAAGACTCTCCTAGCAATTGAGTTCTCTGAGTGACTGGTGTGTTTATGAAAAAATAAATACGAAAAAATTCACCTTTTTCCCTGCTAGGCATCTATGGCCTATGCGTTAGAATATCCAACCAATACCAAATCGGCCGTGTTTCGGTCCCAACCTGAAGCGATCGGTTGTCTCGCTACATTGATGAGCTGTAATACAACAAAACAGTTTGTCTGTGGATGACTATATATATATATATATATATAATAGAGAGAGATAGTATTAGTGATCAATGTATATATATATATAAATTCCCAAGAGAATAGAATCCAGGTAGAAGTCAATGTCCAGGACAGCGCAAGAATATAATAAAAAAAAGGCTCAAACACTAATATTCCATGGTTATAATTTATTACATTGGAATCGTAATTACAAATTCAAAAAGAAATTGGAAAATATAACTCCGGGTATAAAAAAAAAAAAAAATTTTCCTTGTTTTTTATACTTGGAGTTATATTTTCCAATTTCTTTTTGAATTTGTAGGTCTGATGAATTGGATCGTAATTACGATTCCAATATAATAAATTATAACCATGGAATATTAGTGTTTGAGCCTTTTATATTATATATCATTTATATCTATTATTGTAATATCTGTTATAGTTGTTCAGCACAAATATTTAAGGAGACGATAGGGGAATTTTCGTGCGTATTTTATAGTCGTCAAACAAGGAGCTTATTCAATCATTTAAATTAATAATCATCAGGAAATTAAAATAAGAAAACCATGAAATTTTCACGTATTTTATGGAAGAAGTCGGTTTGACGTTTCTCAAAAAAACGTGTATTCAAAAAAAAAAAAAAACAACCAGATGATTATACTGCTTGGTATTCATGCCGGAAGCTTCAATACAAACATTACAGAAGTTTTTGCCTGTCAATCTGAGGACAGTGCAGAGAATTTGGAGAGAGTTGGATGAGTGAGTCTAATTGTGGTTACGAAGGTGTTTGGAGTGATCACTCGTGATGGCGACATTATGCCTCCATTCATCTTTCCACAGGGCCTCTGACTCAACACGGAGTCCTTCATCAAGTGCCTTGAGAAAGTAGTGCTGCTCTGGGTCAAGAGGGTGGCTGCTGGAAGATCCTATGTCTGACAATAGAACTCTGCACTCATGCCACATAAGCAAGAGAACCCAATCATGGCTGTCAGACACTTTCTGCAACCACATCACCCCTTACATCTGGCCAGCCTGTAACCCACTTGATTATGTGTGGGGCACGGTTGACCAACAAAACTCCTTGTAACACCGTAGATGAACTAAAGACAAGGATTATAGCTGCATTCACCAATTGTCAATCTCATGATTAAGGCCTGGTGTCACAATGGCTAAAACATGATTACAAAGAGCCAGATAAGGCTGAAAATGAAGTACTTCTGCCATGTATGTGTTGGAGCTGCACAGTCTTCACTTTCCATTGTCAATCTCGGTAACTTTTTTAGGGAATTTTGAACAGAACCCTTTATTTAATCTACTTAGGGTTAGAGATGTAGATTGTTTGCATTCTATTCATACCCAGAGATATCTTGTCCAGTTCTAATTTAGTACTGCTCAGTTATTGCTCATCTCATTTTCACCTGAGTCTAAATCAATAACACCCTGACTAGGGACTGAACTCATGTAACCAAATTCATGAAACAATGGTTTAATCCTCTGTCCTAGAGGACATTCCTGAGTGTGGAGAACTTGGTGCTTTAAACCTAACCTGCCTAAGTGTTATTTCTGGTATTTAAGCTGGAAATTGCCTAGTTTTGGAAGAAGTTGAAACTTCCGTTTTCCAACCTCTACACAAGATGTAGCACTAATTAAACCCATGTTAATTTTTGCGCTATTCTTTTATAAACAAAATTGGCCACATCAAAATCCAACAAAGACTTTATTCAGTAGTTTTTCTTTAAGACTCTGATGATGATTTTGAAGGCTTTACTCAAGTAGATATTGACAATAAAATGATCAAAGATGATAACTATACAACTCATTCATTCTTTTATTAATGTATAAAAATTAAAATCTATACACACAATACAAAGAAAGTTATATTAATTTTAAAACAGCAGGTGTTCAGGTTTTTGCACCCTCAAAAAATGCAGTGGCAGGGAGAATAATTTTAGAAAGAAATTCGTGTAGTAAAGGTTAAATGTCGAGCTGTTGTTTGTTGATACTCATTATTAGTCTTGGTTAATATTGATTTTATCTTTTTTTTTTTTTTTTTTTTTTAATCGTTTCATTGTCCACATCTAGGAATATCTCATCTACAACAAGCTGGGGACAATAGTCAATGTGTAAATAATGATAACTCTTCATCCAAGTCATTCAAACAGAAATCAAACAACATTCAACACTGAGAAACTTAGCAAAAAACCCAAGACATTCTTTGTCCAATCTCTAATTAATTTTTTTAACTTATCGAACCCAATCATATTTTCCCTAAACCAATTTATATTTCATGTTTGTCCTGTTTGCGTGGATCTGTGCTTCTGGTAGTGGAGATTTATTCAAGAAATGTTTCATATTTTATTTTGTTTGAGGGGAAAGAAATTGAATTAAGTTTGTTTTTTTTTTTTTTTTTTTTGTTTTTTTTTTTTAATTTTTACCAGTTGAGTTTAGAAAACAGTTCCTGGTATATATAATTACTTATTTTAATGAAATTATTTTTGTGTGTATTATACAATTTCATCTAATTAACACAAAAGTTGACTTTTTATTTATTTTACTTAATGCATTTTAACGAAACATAGTGATTTGAAATAAATTTGCCAGATAATGTATTTATAAAGCCTTCCTCTTTTTCTTTCTTCTCTCTTCGATTCATTCTCTCCTCATCCTCTCTTTTTCTCTTATCCTCTCATCTTTTCTTCACCCTCTCTTTACTTTGTACTTTCTTTTCTCTCCTTTTCTTCCTTATTAGAAGTTATACAAGAGACCAGTTTATTAAATAACCTGACACAGGCAGACCTGACTGCTTTTATAGGTTATGAACCATGTTCAAAAACTTTGAAAATAATCGCAGCAAGCAACAACACAATAACTTTTTAATAAACTTCTTAGACAAGCAATTAGAAGTTTAAACCACACCCTGAATTTTCACCTCTCACAATAAACAATTGTAGTCTCAATAACGTTCTTTGCCTATTGGGACACAAATTCACCTCAGAGTGCAAGTGGAACTCACATAAATGATCCATCACGAAAAATGCTGGAAAAAATAACCAATTCTTTGTATTCCTCCAGAAAGTACCCAGCTCCTTCTACTTTGTTCTATCTTTACAAGAGCTGGATCAAACCAAAAATGGAGTACTACTGCCATATCTGGGCTGAAGCTACCCACTTATAACACTACAGCTCCATTTCCGCAGAGGTAACATTGCAAGCCTTTTGCTACTCTATCACTATATCCATGGCAAATGTTCAAATGATCGCCATTCTTTTGTTCCACCAGTTCAGACCTTTACAACTAGGACATTTACACAGTCTTATGAGGGAAGCCATATTCTCCAATCTGCAGCCTCTTTCCCATAGATACAACATTGCAAGCCTTTTGCTACTCTATTGCTATTTCCATGGCAAATGTTCAGATGAGCTCCATTCCACTAGTTCAGACATTCACATCTAAGACCCACCATGCCATGTAGACAGCAACAAATCATCGTCATTCTCTTTGTATTCCAGTAGTAAGAGGAATTTCCAATAGGACAGCTTCCCAAGAATTCCTACTTTGGTAAAAGCATTCTCTCAGGAGTGTTCCACAATTACTACATTCTTAACCTTTTCAAGTCTAGTATCCACTATTATCATTTCTACATATCCTTGTAATCTGTATGTCTTACTCCCCACCCATTTTTAATATTACTAACTCTACATTGCATGACTCTTAGGCCTTATATTGGAGGAACAATTATTAAACAAAGCAAGTTTATAATCTCTTGTGATATTTTGGGAACTCTTACAAATTGGCAAAAGGCAGCTGAGACTTCTGAGACGCATAATGATGAAAGAGGGCTTGGAGAATTCGACACACAAGAGATGCTGAAGGCAAAAGAAACACAAGGGCAACAATGAATGGCCTACTTTAGTTTATATAAATAATTAGTTGAACTATAAGTCACAAAAGAAATGTGTGCTATGATTGTAAATCTTGTAAAAGGAGGTTGCACATAAAAAAGACCATATTTTGAGCAATGAATGGAGTATAAACTAACTGAGATAGTGATGAACCGATAGATTGACAGACAGAATGACATGACTAGATGGACCGACGTGTATAGATAGATGGCTAGATGGACTAAGTGAATTTGTAGATAGATAGATAGATGAATAGATTGATATATATATATATATATCTCAAAGTAGATGAGCAGTGTTGCATAGATAGGTAGGTGTGGAGTGAGACAGATGAGCTGACTACAATAGATAAATGAATAAAGTGAGATTGATGTATAGATTTTAAAAGTAGATTTCTCTGAACAGATAAAATGATAGACAGAAACAGAGAAATGAACTTGGTGAATAAAAGAAAAAAGAAAAATTGACAACTTTTTTTTTTTTGCTTGTTTATAAAAATCAATTCATTTATGAATAAATGTCATTCTAATTCAGTCTTCTGTCTAAAATAAACTCCAATCCTTAGCCTGATTTCTTGTCGTCCATCTCAGGTTCATTACTCGTGTCCCCAGAAATCCACAAAGTCCTACGTGACTGTTCATTTAGGGAAATAATTGTACAAGTCAAGTTAATTGTAGTGTTTAAGTATAGTCAGTACATGTCTGTTGTTGGTCTGCACTCGGACAAAACCCGTGTTTCCCCCAAGTTTCAAGACATGGGGAGGAGGTGAGCAATGTAAACGTCAATCTTGGAAGATGAGGAATAGCTTCTTTTTTTTTTTTTTTTTTTTTTTTCTCTCTCTCGAGGACACATTGCCCAGTGGCTAAAAGCATTGGTTGAAGTAATCCAGTGAGTTGGCCCAAAGAGTTGTACATTCAATATATGTCTACAGCAGAGGTAAGCAAAAGACTTGAGTTAAAGGGAAATAACTAATACTGAGATTTCCGGAAGAGGCATGGCACATGGAACTAGAACAATCTACACTGGTGGACAAAATAAAGAGCTTGGTTTGAAATTCCAATCACCTGTAAGCTCGGTGCATACAACATCCAAAATGTTGTGAATATGGCAACAAAAATGAGAACAACAGTCCAAACAATGTAAATAGTTACAATACCTCATCTCAGAAATATAGACATATATTTTTTTGTTTTTATTTTTATTTTTATTTTTTTTTTTTTAATCATTTCCCTGCCAAGCAAAGTCACTAAGATGCAAGGGGGCTACTCATTGTGAGAGCATATAAGAAAAAGTAATAGCATTAAGGACAAAGGACAAAAAACAGAAATTAAGACATAAGATAATGACTGATTGCATTTAAATTTTTGAAGGCCCTATTTTGGATTGTAAAATAATTTATTTTTGTGAGTGAAAATGACATTAAGTTTTTTTCTGTTTTTGTTTCCTCCTTTTTTCCTGTCATTTTTTTGTTTTTCCTGTATTTTTTTTAGTTATTTTTCCTTATATGAGTGCTACTATTTAACCCATATGAGGGGGAGAAAATGGATTTCTACCTTTCTCAAGGGTTTTTGTGCATAAGTGAATGTAACAAATACAACTGGAACTCACTCAGCTCTCCATTTTCTAATTCCAAGACTCTATCAGTTACACCACCTGCACATCCACACTCACCAAATGAAACTTCCTTCTTAGGCAATATGAATAAGATGAGGATGATTCGCCACCGTGTACATGGTATGGCAGATCTTAACAGCTTACGTGATAGTTTGCATTAGGAAATGCATGGCATGACCGATCTTAACAGCTTACATAATAGTTTGCATTAGAAAATGTAGTGATAAAAAATACTGACATTTTCAACTTAAATCCAATGTTTTGCAATTATTTTTTTTTAAATAAATAGGCACAAAGTTGCACATGTCACTCCTTACTGGGAGAATTTCAACAGACTTAACCCCCTTCATGCCATTTTTTTCCATAAATTGTTTGTTAAATGTGATTTCATTAGAAACAAGGAAAACAGTACTGGACTGTCATGTAATATCAGTCCTTATATGGCTGTGAATGTTGGCCAATCTCCTGAAAGATGAAGAGACTTGAAGCAACAGAAATGTGTTTCTAAAGAAGGAAAGAAAATTATACTTAACATCAGGAAAAGAGTTGAAATTTCTAGGGCACATAATGAGGAAAAAAGACTTAGAAAATCTGATACTCACAGGACAGATTGAAGGCAAGAGGGACAGAGTAAAACAATGCATAACCTACTTGGTGAGATGAGTAAATGGATGACGGAATAAGTTTTCAATATGTAAGATTCTGGTGAGAAAATTGTCTAGCACAGCATAATGAATCAACTTTCTTAGCTGCAGACTTAGCAATTGATTCAATATACTCTTTCCACTTCTTGTCAGCTAAAAACATTAGTTTGAGAAGGTAAAATGAGTCACTCTCCTGGAGGTTAGCATCAGCCATGCTGATGGAAGATAAAAAGGGTTCTCTCAGATGAGTAAAAGAGAGGAGTTTAATTTTGGAGACTTTAAAAATGACAAGCCACTCCTTGCCCCATTTAACAACAGAATTTCTATTTTGCTCACAGCCTTGCTTTCTGTCTTCTGACAATGTTTAGACCTTTGTTTGCTCTCAAGAAATTCAAGTTGGAAAGGGACTGAAACCAAGATTGCCAGGTTAGGACCAATAACATTGTTGATTAATCATTGGATTTGATCAAAAATATCAAAGTATTTGGTAGGAGCACCAAACTATATGGTAACTATATTCAAAGCATGGGTGAATGATGATAAACTTAGTTTGTTTTTGTTTTGTTTTTTTAAATATACATATCAAATTTCTTAACAACAAAATTCTTTTCACAATCCAGATCACTTTTTAGCCATTGTTTCTTTTGTAGTAGCTACTGCCATAACGACAATCCTATTGCGCAAACGTTTCCAGCCATGACAACTTAGTTGTTATTTCTAATCACTAATAGAATGATTTGCATAATAATGGATTACCTTGCAGCAAATAAAGCATTTCTTCTTTTATGTGCCATATCACATCTGGCAATAAAGCCACTAAGATGCAAGGAGTTACTGAGTAAGAATGAAATTGGGAAAACATTGAACAGAAAGGACAATAAAAGAACAGGCTTCAAGGAGATGAATGATGATTGATGTTACATTTAAATTTTTGAACATCATAGTTGACAGGAAAATAAGAACCTGCAAGAAAGTTCCACAAGAAGTGCTAGGGAAGAAATTGACATAGAATTTAGTTACATCTAGCAATTTCAGTAGTAAAACAGAAACCTATTGCAGGTGTTTATTGCTAATATAAGTTTACAGTTTTTCTTTTCTTTACTACAATACAAATAGATTACTCCAAGCCCTCTTTCCTCTTTGTCTCTTTACTAACCCTTCCTATCCTTGTCATGTCATCTTTTTGTTCCTATTTTTCTTCAAACTTCCCTGTTGCTCACATGTCCCATCCATGATATTCCCAGCATTCTACTGTAGAAAATTCTCTAACTCAAGTCTCTTTAAATCTGTAAAGAAATTGTCCAACATTCACTACCATATAGAAGGATTGATACTGAATTTTTTCTTTATGCTAAAGTTCACCCAATACAAGGCTCAAAAGCCATTTATAGTAGAGGATAACTGTATGAGGTGTTAATTTGAATGTAAGATAAGGTAGGAAGAAGTGAAGATCATAAGGATAAGGAAGATAGCAAGTGATAAGAGGTTAAGATTGTAATATTAAGGGAAGCATCCACATGAGAGTTTGAGTAGAAGTTCTTAGGGGAAAAAGCTGAACAGAACTTCCTCTTTACAAATGAAATGCAGAATAAATATGGGTGATTTGACTCTGCTGAGGTAATAATAGCAAGCCCTATCTATAAATGTCTCAACTGGCAGAACTAAAGCTCACTGGAAAATCTGCTATAGAAATAGTGATAGATTAGTTTTAGGCTTGCAACATTGTGTCTATGGGGAAAGAGGCTGTAGAGTGGAAAATAGGTGGTTCCCTAAAAGACCACAAACTATTTCAAAAGGCTGGAAAATTGTGCAGCTACAGACATGACAGCAGTACTCCATTTTTGTCCTAATCAGACTTTTAACAAGATAAAAGCATGGTTGAAATATCTGGCTTTCTTTCTGAGATGAGGTATTGTAACTATTTACATTGTTCAAACTGTTGTCCTCATCTTTATTGTCATATCCACAGCGTTTTGGCTGTTGTACGCTCTGGCTTTCTTCAGTATCTGTCTATATTTCTGAGATGGGGTATTTTAATTATTTACACTATTTACATTTTTTGGACTGTTGCTTTCATCTTTATTGCCATATCCACGACATTTCAGCTATCGTACACACCAGCCTTCTTCAGGATTTGTCTATATTTCTGAGATGAGTTACTGTAACTATTTTCATTGTTTGGACTGTTGTTCTCGTCTTTATTATTATATTCAAGATGTTTTGGCCGTTGTACTCTCCAGCCTTCTTCAGGTGATATACATTGGAATTTTGAACCGAACCCCTTATTTTGTCCACCGGGGTAGATTGTTTGAGTTCCACATGCCATGCCTTTTCTGAATATCTCGGTTTCAATTTTTCCCCTTTTTAGTCACTCAACTCCCCAAGTTTTTCTTCACATCTGCTGAAGCCAGGTATTGAACTCAACTCTTTGGGTCACTGGATTATTTCAACCAATACTTTTATTCACTTGGGTTAATATTGTCCTTTGAGCTCAGCAGATAAAAAGTTTTGAATATGATAAAGATGAGAACAGTTCAAACAATGTAAATAAATATAGTGATTTTTGAGTATGTGAATGTAAATGCATATTGCAAGGTTGCTGTAGGGCCTGGAACAAAGTACTGACTGGATCCCCTTCTTATAGGCCCTGTTTACAATTTAGCAAATCTTTGAGTACTTGTGAATAAATTCTTTTCCATCCTTTAGATTCTGTCACACAGGTGGGATATGACAAGACAGACATTGCTCTGTCATAACTTCCAATGAAAGTGCTTGGATGAACTAGATTCTTTGGTACTGCTAGTTCTAACCTTCAAGCTAGGACCTGCAATGCCACTTACATTATGCCCCCCCACCCCACATTCCTTCTGTATTCTACTGGTGAGAAGTAAATTCCACTCTAACTGCTTCTTCCTGTGACCCACTGCTTTGTGGAACCAACTCCTAAGAGGATGTTGCACCCCCCCTTACTACAATCTTAACCTGTTCAAGTATAGGGTGTACCGTTATCTTCACTCTTATCTGTATAAACTGCCTCTTAATGTAATCCTCTTGCACAAGTGGCCCCTTGACCTTGAACAGGGTGAAGCTTGCTGCAAAAAAAAAAAAAAAATTACATTTTAAATTGAAGCGTAAAATGTATTTTTATAATAAATCCTTTGCAATGAATTTTTATAAATTATTTCCAATGCATTTTTCCAAATAAAATCATTAGCAATGCATTTTTTCCTAATAAAATCATTTCCAATGCATTTTTATCTCATTCATACTTAACATATGAAATCAAAAGTGTGTGCTGTTTTATTTTAGAAACGGTAGCTTCTAACAGAGTATACAAAACCTTGGGAGCTTATCTACCATATACATTGCCTTAACCACTAGGTAACAATGATTTTTTTCCTTCTCATCAGTCAGCAACCCCATTCAAGTATGAAGATTATTGCTATGACATTATGGTTCAATGAAATAAGGAGAGAAGTAGAAACATGATTGTTGATTAAAAACTCCAACAGACCATGAAAACTCTCCTAGTTTAATGTGTCTGCATAAATCAGTTGATCAGGTTTAATAATGGCAAAAATATGTCAGATACTCAGTCAAGCTTTTATTTTTATTTTTAACTTTTGAATTGCTACCATTCAGTATTTTGTTTACTATTTTAATTGCTTTGAGATCCTGAGATAGGGTGCTTCTATATCATGTTTTTATAGGAACTGTGATATCACAGGCAAGATTTAAAAAAACATTGTACATCAAAAATTTCATTTGCTCTCATCATTACATATATATTTATAAGTCTTTTAGAATATGTATCTCTCTCAATAAATATATATATAAAGACATGGCCTAATGATTGTATTTAGCATGAAACAGACTGTCACCTCTGGATGTTGACTTCAGTGTCCATATTTACATAAGCTATATTTATGGGTTAAAGTGCTCAATATCAAGGATAGAGCATATCTTAAAATTATATTTTATCATATATTATAAGACATGTCTCATTAAATACTTTAGATGAGTTTTGTCTACTTATTCTTAATAGGATCCTCTCATATTTACAGATGAGTTTCTTATTAAAGGAAGAAAGAAAATTACCATGTTGATGTATATCCATTTTATTCCCAAGTACTTTTAACATTAGCACAATGTCATCTTCAGGGTCTTGTTTTTGCTAAGACAAAATTGCTGTATTCATCTGAAAATTAAATTTTTTACTTGTGAACATCAAGGGAGGTAACTAATTTACTGAGATGGCTAACTATTTTTTTTAAAAACTATTTAAAGCTTTTAGTTATAACCAAGATATTTTAAACTATCTACCGTAAACATTTAAAAAGGGTTGGTTTTAATTTTTTAATATAGATAGCTTCAAGAATTTTTAGTTTATGTTTATTTTCATGAAAAATTAGAAATATATTTTCTACAATAATTTTCCTAAATTGCAAATGTGGACAGGCATAATGTCGTAAATTTTTAGAAATGTTAGATGCGTCATTCAAATGAAAACTCAATCTTCTAGATAATGTAAGTGTGATATGAACAACATATATATTATTTTTTCCATTGGAGATTAAATCTCCCTAGGAACATTTAAATTTATATATAATGTTGGTTTTCTTGAACACATTAAATGGTTTGGAGGAGTCATTACAAATGATTAAACTGGATTGAATTTATATGTATGTGTGTACCCCTTTGCAGGAGAAATCACCATATGATCTGTCATGCTTTAACATCTCAGCCATGGAGAGTCTCACAGATTCTATTTAATTTTTTTTTCTCTCAGATTCTTTCACACTCAGTAACTCTTTGCTTCTTAGTAGCTTTATTGCCTTGCTTGGAATGAAATGATTAAAAAATAAATAAATAAAAATACTGTTATGTTCATTATACAATGGAAGGTTTTAATAAAACTGGTGGGGTTGGAGAATTATTTAAAGGGTCAAAAAATGCTAAGGTGATAAATAGAGTAGTTTTAATAAGGTCATAGAGGTCGGAAAATCTCCTTGATAAAAATCCAGACCTTTTTATTGGGCACCAAAGAATATGAAAAAAAAAATGTGTGAGAGAGACTGTTTTCCAAATTTGTTTCCACTGCGCCAGACACCAAACCCTCTCCAACTGTAAACAGGCTGTATCATAGAGATACAGAAGGAACAAGGCTAAAATACCATCCCATTACGCTGACTTAATTGTTGACTGCACCTATGTCTTGAATGCATGAATTGTTTCATCACTTCCCCAACCATTTACCTATCCAAACTTCAGACCCAGAAACATTTTAGTACAGTTTTTTTTTCTTGACTCATAGAACTTAGAAATATCTGCTGGGAATGGCTTGAGGTCAAAGTTCTTAAATTCATCTCATTGAGGAGAAGTGAATTTAGATATAAAAAAAGAAAAAGTATACACATAAACACTTGTATTAATCACATTATTCAGGTAGATTGCCATTGGATCTAACCAAAGCCTTTATCCATTAAGCCAGTGGATAAAGGCTTTGGTTAGATCCAGTGACTAAACCCAAAGAGTTAAAGGAAAATAACTGAAACATCTGGAAGAGGCATTGTACATGGAACTAGAACAATCTACATTGGTAGATGAAATAAAGAGCTTGGTCTGAAAATCAAATCACCTGAAGAAGGCTGGAGCATACAACATACAAGTTGTGAATATGGCAATGAAGATGAGGATAAGTCAGAATGTAAGTAATCATAATACCTCATCTCAGAGATGTTCAAAATTCCAATCACCTGAAGAAGGCCGGAGCATACAGCGGCTGAAACAAGTTGTGAATATGGCACTGAAGATGAGGATAACAGTCCGAATAATGTAAATAATGTAAATAATCATAATACCTCATCTCAGAGATATAGACAGATATACCCACTTGTGTATATTGCATGGAATAATGAAAATTATTTTGACTCAGAATTTCAGATAATAAAAGAATGTCTAAAGCAGGGGTGGGGAAACTTCTCAGTGCAAGAGCCACATTCAAAAATTCACAATTTTATTGGGCTGCATAATATATTAACCCAAAATAATTGATATTTAAAATATATGAAAAAAGACTTGTTTCAGTCCAGAAAGGTGTTAGTTGCAAGAAAATGGTTTGCAGGTAATATTGCTAAATGTTGAATATGCCTCGTTTTATTTGAAAGACATATTGTCCAGCCAAGTAAGATCACTTTTAAACTACTATTTTTAAGTCCGTGATTTACACGAAACACATTTGAAAGACAAAAGGCCCCTAACATTTTTTGAAGAAACGTTAAATTTGATGAAACAATATGGACGACAGAACGAGGATTTATATGATACAAGAGGTTTATTCTAAAAGGAAAGGAAATGAAGAAAAACAATTAGGTGCTGGAAGCTGGAGTGCTGGATACCTGCAGGATGAGCCGGATGCTGCAGGAGTGAGCCGGATGCTGCAGGAGTGCTGGATACTGAAGGATTTTAATGCAAATTGATGGTCGAGGTCTGAATGTTGTTAGGATCATCAGTTTTGGGGTTGAAGCTGATTGGGTTGTTGCCAGGATGATCGCTGGTGGTTGTTGAATTGATTTGATGCCAGGATGATCTTTTTGTTGGTTGTTGAAGCTGATTGCCGGGTGCCAACTTGTTGCAGCAGTTCTGTTGCCAACGTTGTTTGTCATTGCCTGGATGCCAACTGACGTGTTGGGAAGGAAGAGAGAGAAAGAAAGTTCAACTATCGTCAAGTTGGCAGACTAAAAAAGAAATGGAGCGTAACTTAATACACAGCCCGTAGATTAGCTACTAAATGAAGGCTAAAAGAATGAGACTCAAAGCGCCGACAGCCTCCTCAAAGCTTGGGAGAAATCACTGTCTTGTGTCGAGGGGGGACCAGCAAAGAAATTGGCTAAGCTAACGAAAAGTCTCTATAAAAAAATACTACAAGGTTAGCCAAAGATAACTATGGTCTAAAATGACTAGATGTATATTACACCTAGGTTTGTAATATAGCCTAACTAAAAGGGGATTTGCTGGTCCCTCTGACGTGTTAAGAGTGTGAGGAGTATGAATGAGAGGTCAAGGTCGAAAAGACCTGTTCCTCTGCTGGTTCAAGGACAGAAGGAGGAGGTAACTCGACAGATTAATCCTCCAAATGCATGCTGGAATTTCTTCCTAGCCAATAAAATTGGACCACTTCAAAGTCTCATCTGCCATATTTTTGTTCTTTCTTGTCCTGAAGTCAGAATGCTATAATGACTTGACTGTATCCCTTTTGCATGTTAACACTATTAATGGCAAACTTTATTACTGTTGCTTTGCCTACTTTGGACTTGCATATATATATTATTTGCTTAGTATTATTTTTCCCTGTTCTTTTTCTTCTGTTTCTTATTGTTTATTGGAAACTTTGTCAATTCTGTTTGTTGGGCATTTTTGCTAATTACATTTAACCATGGCCAAGTACCCTACAAGATAGGCATGAACGGAAGAGATAGATATGAATGGAATGAGAGGGAAAGGTAGATATGATCGGAATAAGAGAAGTAGATATAGGTTGTTTTTTTTTACAATGATCTTCACCCTGTACAAAACCTGATAACCAGTTGAGATAGAGGGGTGTCAGAGTGAGTGGCACAGTTTATGCAGATATATGGGGAAGATAACGGTTAACCCTAGACTTAAACAGGTTAAGATTGTAGTAGGAAGCATACTTCTGAGTGTCAGTTCCACAAAGCAGTGATTTGTGTGAAGTAGCTGCTGAAGTAGAATTTAAGTCTTATCAATGGAATCCAAAGGGAATGAGGGTGGTTCACTTCAATGTGCCTAAGAAGATCACTAGTCTGGTTTTCAAAACATTGAATGTGACAAGCTATTCCTCACCCCCCAAACCACCAAACACCCAGCAACCCACTGAGCTGTTAAACCTAAGTCAGAGGAGTGATCAGCTGCCAATTCCTGGTCATCTAGAGTTTTGGAGATGCAACGATTCCATTATCAGCATAGATATTCCCAAAAGATCAGAATATACTTTTAGGCAGATCATTTATGTAAAGTAGGAAGAGGTTGGACCGAGAAGTGAACCTTGGGGGATGCCTGCATTGATGGCTTGAATCTCAGATGACTGGCTGTTACCATCTATCTTCAGAGCCCAACTGACCCATTAGGAATTAGTTTAGAATTGAGAATGATCTTCCAGTGTATTATAGCTTCAAAATGTTTGCTACTGACACTGAGGAGGGTGATGGGTCTATACTGTGAGGGGAACAAGAGCTCACCCAGATTCTTGAAAATCTCCTTCAAATAGTTGTTAAATACATTTGCTAGGATCGGGGATAACTCCAGGTTAATATTCTTAAGGACAAGCAATGGGAATTTGTCTGGACTCATGGACTACTGAACTTAGGGTCAAGACTTTTGATAAGTCTTGAGACTTCTTGGGTTGTAATAAAAATATAACTGAGATTGTGCACAGTGAAAGTCAGGAAGAGAATGGCCTTTGTCATCTAGCGTTAACTTAGAGGCAAATATCAAGGTTAGCCTAATAGTAGGCACTGATGCTTTGTCTCTATTCATAATTTCATTGGAGATCTTTCAGAATTCTTGGAATTCAATTTGTTTACTTTCAACCTTAGCCTGGACTGCTTGTGCATAGCTACTCTTTGCATTTCCTAAAACTTTCTTGCTGTGGTTGTGGGCAGTTCTGAATGCAGAAAGTGTCCTACTCCATCGGTATCTGTGGTAGATATTGTAGTAGTGATTATGATGAACTATGGCTGCAGCACATTCAAGAGTGAACCACTCCTGGCTCTTTTCATTCTTTTTCTTTTTCTTTTTCTCTAATTGTTTCTTTTTTTCTCTTTCCCTTCTTTTTTTCTCTTTCCCTTCTTTTTTTCTCTTTCCCTTCTTTTTTTCTCTTTCCCTTCTTTTTTTCTCTTTCCCTTCTTTTTTTCTCTTTCCCTTCTTTTTTTCTCTTTCCCTTCTTTTTTTCTCTTTCCCTTCTTTTCTTATTCTCTTCTTTTTTTCTTTTTCTCTTTTTTCTTTTTCTCTTTTTCTTTTTTTTCTTTTTCTCTTTTTTTCTTTTCTCTTTTTTTTTCTCTTTCTTTTTTTTCTTTTTTTTTCTTTTTCTCTTTTTTTTTCTTTTTTTTCTTTTTCTCTTTTCTCTTTTTTTTTTTTTTTTCTTTTTCTCTTTTTTCTCTTTTTTCTTTTTTTTTTTTTTTTTTCTCTTTTTTTCTTTTTTTTTTTTTTTTTTTCTTTTTTCTTTTTTCTTTTTTTTTTTTTTTTCTTTTTTTTTTTTTTTTCTCTTTTTTTCTTTTCTCTTTTTTCTCTTTTTCTTTTTTTTTTCTTTTTTTTTTTTTTCTTTTTTTTTTTCTCTTTTTTCTTTTTCTTTTTTCTTTTCTCTTTTTTCTTTTTCTCTTTTTTCTTTTTCTTTTTTCTTTTTTTTTTTTCTTTTTCTCTTTTTTTTTTTCTTTTTTCTTTTTTCTCTTTTTTTCTTTTTCTTTTTCTCTTTTTTCTCTTCTTTTCTCTTTTTTTTTTTTTTTTCTTTTTTCTTCTTTTTTTTTTCTTTTTTTCTTTTTTTTTTTTTTCTTTTTTTTTCTCTTTTTTTCTGTTTTTTTTTTTTTTTTTCTGCTTTATTTTTTCATTTTTCTTGGTTTTCTTTTTTTTTCTTTTTTTTTTTCTCTAAAAAAAAACTCTCCATTTCAAAAATTTGAAAGCTAGCTGAAGAAAATACAGTGATGATTTTATCAATCATCTCAAATATTCAATCAAACATTACAAAAGAGATAGATATAGCGATATGGAGAGGAACTGGACAAGTGATGGATAATATATACTGACAGATAATTCAATATACACAAAGACATTTCTTGTCAAGAGTCCTGATGAATGACTGAAAAATTACATAATTCTGAGTAGGCCTTTGATAACTGTTTTACTTCTAATTTAGTAATAATCATCACTTGAGTCTATCATTAAAATCCTGGATATGACGGTAAACTACAAGGTGGTCCGAAAGTCTTGTCATCCTCCAACTAAAATGTAATGAGAATGATAGAAGAATAATACAGTAATACAAAGCACATATACTGGATTCAGTCTATTCACTTTCACTGACATTGTCACACATCGAGAAGGTCTGTATGAACACCATTTTCATATAGGGGCTCATGTCAGCCATCTTAAATAGAAAATTATATTGGGGTGAAAAGACTTTTGGACCACCCTGTACATCTGGCATCAAGACTTCTGATTGGGAGGTTTTGAGTAGCAAGGAATCATCTCTTAATTGCTGTTGTTCTCACGTCTACACTGACTCAGGGTGGTAGCACATGTTAGGTTCCAAGCTATGGGCAAGCAGTTAACCTCCAAACTGAGGTCAAAACTACTATGAAAGTATAGAAATAGATTTTTATAGTAAAAATACCAGAAATACCATTTTTTGATAAAAAAAAAAAAAAAAAAATATTACCAGAAATATATTTTTTGAAAAAGAAATTACTAATGCTCCTAAGAAAATTAAATTTCATCACTAAATGACCCATAAGGAGTTGATATGCTGCTAAACTGACAAACAAATTTAACAATCTTGTTGGCATTAAATAACTCACTGAGGTTGATATAGTGTAAAACAAAATAAACCAAACCCTAACATTGAGTGCTTCATTCACAGAAATTCTGTTAAATTTGTTGAACGTTCATGTATATTATTTGCTTGTATGAATAGCTAGCATTTTTATATCATTTTATTATGAATATAATAAAGAGAAATATATTGCTAAATATTTTGGTCTAATAATAATAGAGGCTTATGACCACATCACACTGAATAACTGTTTCCTATAAGATCATTGAAGTTAAGCAATGTCAAGTCAGGTCAGCACTTAGATGAGTGACTGCTTGAGAATACCAGGTGATGTAAGCTTGGATATGTGCGTGGTGTAAAAAAAATTCTTACAAGCTAAGATATATATTTTCTGGCTTTTGATAGCCTTAAGAATGTTTGATAAGCCATAAAAACAAATCAATCAAATAAAAAAAGTAAAGGATGAAATATTAACAAGCTCCATTTTAAATGGTATGCCCAAAAAATGAACAGTAAGAATGAGGGTAAATGCAGTGTATGTTCATATACCTATAT